>ONZH01001287.1:0-37867 GCA_900303285.1 Rhinella marina | reverse complement strand
GCTCTCCTCCTGGGTGGCGAAGTGACGCGACCATACGACGAGCCGCTCACAACGAGCCGTCTAACGAGCTGCAGAAGCCTCACCAGCTGGCAAGGAGATATCAATTCACCAGCCCGTGAGACTGTCTTGCACAATTGGACAATCTGTGTCTGGAGCGGGCGATGGTTCAGAGTACTCATTCCCAAAGACCATCTCGCCCCACTTTAGGCGCAGTTGTTTTCACCATGCTGTGGTATCTGTTCACCGCTGGCTTGAACTGGAGAGGAGCGGAGTAAAGAGGGAGTCTTCACTCCCTATACGTGAAATAGTTAGTTCCCGGTGGCCAGACTGTTTTCCCACTCTTGAGGTCGTATGTCATCCCGGGAGCCAAGAAAAATGCGTACGTAGCGTTAGCGTTCAAATGTTAAAACATTTTACACGTAATACGAAGCAAATCTGAAATAATCCGGATTCGCTTGAGTAAGAAATTTGTAGATTCGTAATGAATCTACGAAGCAGCGAATAGATTTGCCATCTCTAGAGATTATAATTCTTCTTATAATTTGTTGAACAATCTGAACATACAATGCTAGACTGTCTATGAAACTGACCCAAGGTTATGTGGACTTCTCCAGGGGATATACAGGACATTGGAAGCCAGTGGTTGCTTCTGACTTTTTCCTTCTCTATTCTCCTGATATTGGGTTTGAGTTTAAAGAATTGTAGATGAAAGACGTACTGGCCAGATCTGAGGACGTAGCACCGCTCATAACAATGTCATTTGCCAGTCAGAAGAATCACAGAGCAAAAAAGGTCTGTATCAATACAATAAGCTGATCGCCCAGGCCCCCATCAAAGTATTAAGAAATACAATGGGAATAACATACCCATAACATACGTACATGACACCTACATTGGTGGCTGCACACAGGGTTTATACACAGCTCTTGTATGCAGTCTCCATTACCATAGTCTGTCCTGTCCGTCCTCTCTGTACTTCATGTCTCCTGTTGAACTAAATTCCCCAGAGACTCAGCTAAAGTTCTTATTTGTAATCAGGATGATAATCCCTGACAAGTAGGAGAGGAGGATGAGGCAGCTCTTACCTCAGTGTTGTGAAGTAACTTGTCCTGCTGTGTGATTAGGACAGTTCTGTGTGCACTAATAGGACGGCGGCCATTTTGTTTCTCCTAATGATTGCTCCCCAGACAATACTAGCCATTGTAAATAATCAAAGTATTTGGGAATATATTTATAATAAAGTAATATTCAAGTATTTTCATTTTCTTACATCCCGGAGAACCCCTTTAAGACTTCCCTATCTTCAGGAAAGACTATAGAATCCATTGAGACCTCGTAAATGTCACCTACAGGGAGACACTGACACTGAAGACAAGACACTGAAAGCGCTACCATCCAGGAATCCAAACTCCCAAGTCCCAAGCCATGTAGGGAGTTATTGTATGCCCCATTAATACTGCTCTGCAAAGTAAGGGAATCTGAGTCGGCCTGATAATAATGTAGAAAGTAGAAGAACAAGCCTTTTCTACCCACCTCCACAACATATGTTCCCAATACAATGTATTACAACAGGGTCAATGAGCCTTGATACAAGACAAATAACCCCTATATTCCTCTTCTAGAGCATTTTGTTGGAGAAGCTCTCCATGACCTCATCAGTGGTGCAGAACTGAGAAGAACAAGCACATCTAAAAACATTGTCCACTCCGATAAGACTGTTATGGCAGTGGGTGTGGAACCACTATGTCAACCAACAGATTTGCCTTAAGGCTATACCTAAGGGCGTTATCCTGGCAGTCCCTTGGTTTTCACACTTTAAGGCCTCTCACACACGACCGTGGAACACAGTCCGGTAAGGGCCGTGAAAGCCCGGACCGTTCTCCCTCTGGGGACGGGAGGTTGCTATGACGCCATGCGCTTCCTGAGGCCGCAGCTGTACAGCAACCAATGACGGCGTGCGCTCCCGTCCTCAGAGGGAGAACGGTCCGGGCTTTCACGGCCCGTACCGGACTGTGTTCCACGGTCGTGTGTGAGAGGTCTAAATCCTATACAGGAATCTGGACTTAACCCTTTCTACCGCGGAGGTTTTTTCGGTTTTGCGTTTTCGTTTTGCGCTCCCTGCCTTGATACAGCCATAACCTTTTTATTTTTCTGTTCACACAGCTGTATGAGGGCTTGTTTTTTGCGGGACAAGTTGTAGTTTCCAAATCCACCATTTAATATTGCATATGGTGTAGTGGGAAGCAGGAAAAAAAATTCAAAATCGGGTGAAATTGCAAAAAAAAAACTCAATTCCGCCAGTTTTACGGGTTATTTACTGCATTCGATGTGCGTTAAAACTGACCAGTTACTTTCATTCTACTGGTCAGTACGAATCTGGCGATACCTAATATGTATAGTTTTTCTCGCGTTTTGTCATATCTTGACCCCTATAACTTTTTGGTATTCGTGTACGGAGCTGTATGGGGACTCATTTTTTGTGTATGACTTTTTGATGGCTTTTTATTTTAAATTTTTTTTTTTTAAGCGACAAAAAAATGGTGAATCGGCCATTTTGACGCTTTATTTCTGTTTCGCTTTTTTCCGTATGGGAAATGATTTTTTAGATTTTTATAGTATAGGCGTTGCCCATGATGTGTATTTTTTACATTTTTTTACTACTTTTATTTTTATTTTCGGGAAAGGGAAGTGATTTGAACTTTTACGTTTTTTTTTTGTTGTTCTTTTTTTAAAAAAACTTTATTTATTTTTACACTTTTTTATAGCTCCCATAGGAAACTATAAGAAGCAATCATCTGATTGCTTATATCATAGACTCCAATGCACTTACATTGGAGTCTATGATGATTTCAATGCTTTCCTATGCAGCCCTATTACACAGAAGAACTCCATAGGAAAGTCTATGCAGCAGCCTCCTCCATTCACTATGACAGGGGCTGCTGCAGGCATGCTCCGGCTCCTCCGATCGCCACACGGGGGAGCCGGAGCAACAGCAGAAGCATCAATCCTGACCGCGGCACCCGTGGGGTTAAATGTCCGCGATCGGCATTCCAGTCGCGGACATTAGCCGCGGATGCCTGCTAGTGGGAAACGCATGTCACCCGCGGCCATCACGCATCCTGCACGGAGCGGGCGCCATCTTTAAAGTCCTGGCTGGTCGGGAAGATGTTAGCTGCAGGGAACGCACCAGGCCGCTATCACTTGTCTGGTCTTCAGTGTTGTTGACTGCTGACCCACAGGGTCAAAGACAGGCTGAGGTTGGAGCAGGCAGAGTTTGTGTAATATGGTCAACGGACAAAGGTCAGGGCTGGCAAATCGGACACATGTCGGGTCAGGAATCAGAGAGTCAGAGTGAAAAATCTAGCAAAAGTTTGTACATCTTTGCAGGGAATAGCCAGCTAGACAAACCTATTGTTCAGGAATTCTCCCAAGTGGGATGGTGTCAGAAGTACCCCAGGTTGGTAGCCATTGGCTGGTGATTATAATGCGCACTGGCCCTTTATGAGCCGGGTAGACTGGAGAGGCCTAGGTAGCAAGTTCAGGCTGTATCCTGCAGCAGGAAGCAGCACATGGGATTCTGGCAGTGCAGGGTGAGTGGAGCAGAACCTATGCCTGCCATGGGCCGCTGGCATAAGAAAGACACAGAGCACGATATCAAATCATCAGGCCGGACATCATCACCCATCGTGCTCAGTCTTGAAGCCATGGAGAAACGATCGGAATCAACTGACATTTGACCGAAGATCTTACACATAGCAGATAGGTACTCCAACATGTTTACCATGTTTAATCAACACTCTGGACTCAATGGGTTAGACTTAAAGGGTTTCTGTCACCAGAAATAACCCTATTAAACCAAGTGTCATTTGCAATGAGCAAATGACACTTGATTCCAGTAATGTTACTATTATACTTCTCAGTAACGGCGTTTTGCTAAAAATAGCCGATTTTATAATATGCTAATGACCTCCCCTAGGTGCAGTAGGCGTGAACCTGCACCTAGGAGAGGCCATAATAACGCCTCTTACCACGCCCCCGGTCGCGCTGATTGACAGGGCCGGGCAGCCAGCTCTTTCGGCTCCCGGCCCTGTACGAGCCCGAAATCCCGCGCCTGCGCAGTAATGAAGCCGGGACCCGGGCGGGCGCCGGCTCTCAATGCGCGCTGATCCCGCGCCTGCGCATTGCGATCAGCGCGCATTGAGAGCCGGCGCCCGCCCGGGTCCCGGCTTCATTACTGCGCAGGCGCGGGATTTCCGGCTTCGTACAGGGCCGGGAGCCGAAAGAGCTGGCTGCCCGGCCCTGTCAATCAGCGCGACCGGGGGCGTGGTAAGAGGCGTTATTATGGCCTCTCCTAGGTGCAGGTTCACGCCTACTGCACCTAGGGGAGGTCATTAGCATATTATAAAATCGCTATTTTTAGCAAAACGCCGTTACTGAGAAGTATAATAGTAACATTACTGGAATCAAGTGTCATTTGCTCATTGCAAATGACACTTGGTTTAATAGGGTTATTTCTGGTGACAGAAACCCTTTAAAGGGGTGTCCCACAAAAAAATATTCTACAGTTTTTAAACTAGCACCTGGGTCTGAATACTTTTGTAATTACATGTAATTAAAAATTCAGTATAGCCAGTGAGTTATTCAATAAAATGTATCTGTATAGTGCCCTCTGATGTTTGTTCTTCTTATTTCTTTGACCTGCTCACTGAGAAGGCCGCACATGCTCAGTTTCATCCTTCAGCTGCCTCCTGAGCTGTGATAGGGAGAGCTGAGACACGCCTCGTGAGCTGTGATAGGGAGAGCTGAGGCACACCTCCTAAGCTGTAATAGGGAGAGCTGAGACACGCCTCCTGAGCTGTGATAGGGAGAGCATGGACACGCCTCCTGAGCTGTGATAGGGAGAGCATGAACATGCCTCCTGAGCTGTGATAGGGAGAGCTGAGACATGCCTCCTGAGCTGTGATAGGGAGAGCAGAGACACGCCCCCTGAGCTGTGATAGGGAGAGCAGAGACACGCCTCCTGAGCTGTGATAGGGAGAGCAGAGACACGCCTCCTGAGCTGTGATAGGGAGAGCATGTCAGCTTGATATAAATCCAGCAGAGCAATGAATGGGGAGATCTCTGGATCCATGTGAGGTACAGGGCTGGTTCTAGCTTTGTTAGAAAGAGGTTGTCATGTCCTATATGATGTCTGATTTTCTTTTTTTTACATTAGTCATGCGATAACCCCTTTAAGCTAAGACTCATTATCCATACCAGCACCACCATTACCACTCAACTAGAAGTCTTCCCGTAAGACTGTATCTTTCTTTTCTTGGTTCCTCGGCGGACATGTAACAATGACCCCATGAATCCTAACCAATTATACCTGTCTTCTTCTTTCAGAACCTCTTGTTGGAGAATTTCAGGATGAAGGAGCCAATACGTCTGATCTGAGGACATGGACCACTCCTAATAAAGACATCAGCACTCAGGAGAAATCACAGAGCACGGAAGGTCTGTATGAAAGCATTAGGTCAGACAATATGTCCATCATGTCCAATCTTGGTGAAACTAGGCGCATCAACGGACATTCAACAGATCTTATAAGCAGTTGTTACAGCAATGGCTCATGGCAGTCGGTGCCCTGTTTACTCAACCCAGTAGCTCAGACCCATCTTCTTCACGCCGGGTCTCCTTTGTCTGTCCATGCAGGCTGCAAAGCCTTTCCTCCTCTGCCTAGAGGACCAGTAGACGTGCACCATATCTTCACTAGCCAGTGACTGTCAACCCTGCTGTAGTTCTCCTGCTGGAGGTTGCCTGAGCAATAGGTTTCCTAGTGTACTGGCATCTTTTCTGTTGTCTGCCCATGTACTGACTTTTTGTCAGTTTACCGCATTCTGACCCTCTGCTACCTGTCCTCCGTATTGATCCTACACTACACTGCCTACTCTGACCTCAGACCAGTTTCCATTTTGCACGCACTTCCCCAGCCGTAACCTGGGCCTGTCCCTGACTACAATTTTGCCTGAACCCTCAGTGCCCTGCACCAATACCCATAGTAACATAGTTTATAAGGCCGAAAAAAAGCCCCCTGTCCATCCAGTTCGGCCTGTTATCCTACAAGTTGATCCAGAGGAAGGCAAAAAAAACCCTGTGAGGTAGAAGCCAAATTTTCCCCACTTTAGGAGAACAATGTCTCAGATATCTGTGGGTCAGCTGTCAATCACACAGACTACTCCAGGAGGTAACAGCCTGGTGGTTCCCCTGCAGTAAAGTGCAGATCCCTGTACAGGAGTTAAAAGGTGAATACCAGGGATTTGCAAGGATAACAACCTTAGTAGTAGCCTAAAGTCAAATCTCTTGGTTGATACAGTGGTTCCACACCAACTGCCATAACAGTTTCCTCGGGCCATGCATCCTGCTGGCCCACCGAAAATGGGACTGCCAGAAATACATAAGGAACTGCCTACTCAGCATGGCCGTCAAGGACAATTCCTACAATACCTGCATATCATTTGTACCCGCCCGGAAGCCTTATTGACTAAAACTCCTGTAATACTACCTCAGGCCGGTGTCTACACCATCTCCTCCGCCTACCACAATTTCTGGTTCCTCCTCTATTCTGCATCTCCCACTTCCTCCACAAGATATCTTCTACCACAGAAGGACTTTAAACAGTGTTCACATCCAGCAACATCTGACTGAGGTTCGAGGTGCGGACTGGACATCTGGAACCACATGCAGATCAGAGATTTAAATTCTAGATCATTTGCTACCAATGAGATCAGTGGATTTCTTACTGGCGTGATGTGGTGGTGGTGGTGGGTTAGGGTGGTGGTCTATCTTCTGTGTACTTTGCATCTTCATCAAAGCTGATAAAAATCCATAATCCCAGCCAGCTGCAATCAGACTGAATGATCTGGATCCCACCCTATTGGTAATGTGCCCCCCACATTCTGTATTATGTTGTAGGGTCTGTTACCGGACGGGTTCCAGATGACGTTTTCAAAGAGTGGTGACCAAGAGCCACAAGGAACAGTCACATAACACATACAGGTTATAAAATGAATACAGTTCAGACCCTACCGCCACACAGTCTAATACACAGTCTAATACACTGCACCGTGCATAAGTGGGACCTGAGTCATCTGATACGGTCACATAACCAGTTAAACTATATATAAGATTAAGGCCCCGTTCAGATGGCCGTATTTTTGCGGTTCCGCATTACAGCGGACCTGCAAAAGTACGGAGGCCGCCCGGCCTGTGTTCCGCAGCGCTTGGAACACACGCCGGGTGGCCCCATTGAAAATGCCTATACTTGTCCGTGAATACGGACAAATATAGGACATATTCTATCTTTTCTTGCTGAGCCGCGGCTCAGCAAGATAGCATGCCACCCAGAGAGGTGAACGGGCCCGCCTCTATTCCACAAATTTGCGGAATAGGTGCGGACCCGTTCACACAGTCGTGTGAACGGGCCCTAAGGATAATTTAGAATTATAGAATTTCTTGATAATTCTTCTACATAGGAGCACTATTATAGTAGTTATATTCTTGTACATAGGAGCAGTATTATAGTAGTTATATTCTTGTACATAGGAGGCAGTATTATAGTAGTTATATTCTTGTACATAGGAGACAGTATTATAGCAGTTATATTCCTGTACATAGGAGGCCAGTATTATAGTAGTTATATTCTTGTACATAGGAGCAGTATTATAGTAGTTATATTCTTGTACATAGGAGGCAGTATTATAGTAGTTATATTCTTGTACATAGGAGGCAGTATTATAGTAGTTATATTCTTGTATATAGGAGGCAGTATTTTATTTTTAGGGGCAGTATTATGTTTATTCTTGTACATAGGAGGCAGTATTATAGTAGTTATATTCTTGTACATAGGAGGCAGTATTTTAGTAGTTATATTCTTGTACATAGGAGCAGTATTATAGTAGTTATATTCTTGTACATAGGAGGCAGTATTATAGTAGTTATATTCTTGTACATAGGAGCAGTATTATAGTAGTTATATTCTTGTACATAGGAGCAGTATTATAGTTGTTCTGTTCTCTCTAGGTGGCAGACAAATGGTTGCTCACTATGCATAGGTTTTATGCATTAGTTCAGAACTTTCAGTCAGAGAAATCTCCATTCAGGTGCAAAAATTACAGATGTTCACAACAATACAGAGTAAATTTAATATATTATAAATGGTGATATTTTCCTTCTATTGTGTTTATACATTATGACACAAATGATATTATGAAAAAAATATTGAAAGTTTTTTTATTCTCAAAATTCATATTTCTAAATATATGTATAATAAATGAAAGGGTTAAATGAAACCCAGGTCTTTGGATCCACAAGATCAGTGCTACAGACCTTCCATCCTGCACTGCAGGCAGTCAATTTTTCAAAATACGCATCATCCTCCTATCTGACCACAGGCAGTGCAAGCTCAGAGCCAAGCAGGAGGAGAACTGGAGGGGATGACCACAGAGCCAATCATCATCATCATTAGACATGTCACATCAGCCAAAGATGCCGGGATCATGAAGCTGGAAACTGCACAGGAGACGGTGGAAATCATCAAGAGTCCAAGAAGAAGCATTTCCAGATGTCCCAGCGTCTACATTACTACTGCTGGCCGGACTGGAAAAGGAGAAAATATACATCATAGTAATAAACAGAGGCCACATCACCCTGCAGGAGGAGGAGCAGACTCATAGCTCCATCTATATGTATCACCCTGCAGGAGGAGGAGCAGACTCATAGCTCCTTCTATATGTATCACCCTGCAGGAGGAGGAGCAGACTCATAGCTCCTTCTATATGTATCACCCTGCAGGAGGAGGGGCAGACTCATAGCTCCTTCTATATGTATCACCCTGCAGGGGGAGGAGCAGACTCATAGCTCCTTCTATATGTATCACCCTGCAGGAGGAGGAGCAGACTCATAGCTCCTTCTATATGTATCACCCTGCAGGAGGAGGGGCAGACTCATAGCTCCTTCTATATGTATCACCCTGCAGGAGGAGGAGCAGACTCATAGCTCCTTCTATATGTATCACCCTGCAGGAGGAGGAGCAGACTCATAGCTCCTTCTATATGTATCACCCTGCAGGAGGAGGAGCAGACTCATAGCTCCATCTATATGTATCACCCTGCAGGAGGAGGAGCAGACTCATAGTTCTCTTCTATATGTATCACCCTGCAGGAGGAGGGGCAGACTCATAGCTCCTTCTATATGTATCACCCTGCAGGGGGAGGAGCAGACTCATAGCTCCTTCTATATGTATCACCCTGCAGGAGGAGGAGCAGACTCATAGCTCCTTCTATATGTATCACCCTGCAGGAGGAGGGGCAGACTCATAGCTCCTTCTATATGTATCACCCTGCAGGAGGAGGAGCAGACTCATAGCTCCTTCTATATGTATCACCCTGCAGGAGGAGGAGCAGACTCATAGCTCCTTCTATATGTATCACCCTGCAGGAGGAGGAGCAGACTCATAGCTCCTTCTATATGTATCACCCTGCAGGAGGAGGAGCAGACTCATAGCTCCCTTCTATATGTATCACCCTGCAGGAGGAGGAGCAGACTCATAGCTCCCTTCTATATGTATCACCCTGCAGGAGGAGGAGCAGACTCATAGCTCCTTCTATATGTATCACCCTGCAGGGGGAGAGCAGACTCATAGCTCCTTCTATATGTATCATCCTGCAGGAGGAGGAGCAGACTCATAGCTCCCTTCTATATGTATCACCCTGCAGGAGGAGGAGCAGACTCATAGCTCCTTCTATATGTATCACCCTGCAGGAGGAGGAGCAGACTCATAGCTCCTTCTATATGTATCATCCCTGCAGGAGGAGGAGCAGACTCATAGCTCCTTCTATATGTATCACCCTGCAGGAGGAGGAGCAGACTCATAGCTCCTTCTATATGTATCACCCTGCAGGAGGAGGGGCAGACTCATAGCTCCTTCTATATGTATCACCCTGCAGGAGGAGGAGCAGACTCATAGCTCCCTTCTGTCTGTATCACCCTGCAGGAGGAGGAGCAGACTCATAGCTCCTTCTATATGTATCACCCTGCAGGAGGAGGAGCAGACTCATAGATCCTTCTATATGTATTACCCTGCAGGGGGAGGAGCAGACTCATAGCTCCTTCTATATGTATCACCCTGCAGGAGGAGGAGCAGACTCATAGCTCCTTCTATATGTATCACCCTGCAGGAGGAGGAGCAGACTCATAGCTCCTTCTATATGTATCACCCTGCAGGAGGAGGGGCAGACTCATAGCTCCTTCTATATGTATCACCCTGCAGGAGGAGGAGCAGACTCATAGCTCCTTCTATATGTATCACCCTGCAGGAGGAGGAGCAGACTCATAGCTCCTTCTATATGTATCACCCTGCAGGAGGAGAGCAGACTCATACTCTCTATATGTATCACCTGCAGGAGGAGGAGCAGACTCATAGCTCCTTCTATATGTATCACCCTGCAGGAGGAGGAGCAGACTCATAGCTCTCTTCTATATGTATCACCCTGCAGGAGGAGGAGCAGACTCATAGCTCTCTTCTATATGTATCACCCTGCAGGAGGAGGAGCAGACTCATAGCTCCTTCTATATGTATCACCCTGCAGGAGGAGGAGCAGACTCATAGCTCCTTCTATATGTATCACCCTGCAGGAGGAGGAGCAGACTCATAGCTCCTTCTATATGTATCACCCTGCAGGAGGAGGAGCAGACTCATAGCTCCTTCTATATGTATCACCCTGCAGGAGGAGGAGCAGACTCATAGCTCCTTCTATATGTATCACCCTGCAGGAGGAGGGGCAGACTCATAGCTCCTTCTATATGTATCACCCTACAGGAGGAGGAGCAGACTCATAGCTCCTTCTATATGTATCACCTGCAGGAGGAGGAGCAGACTCATAGCTCCTTCTATATGTATCACCCTGCAGGAGGAGGAGCAGACTCATAGCTCCTTCTATATGTATCACCCTGCAGGAGGAGGGGCAGACTCATAGCTCCTTCTATATGTATCACCCTGCAGGGGGAGGAGCAGACTCATAGCTCCTTCTATATGTATCACCCTGCAGGAGGAGGAGCAGACTCATAGCTTCTTTCTATATGTATCACCCTGCAGGAGGAGGGGCAGACTCATAGCTCCTTCTATATGTATCATCCTGCAGGAGGAGGAGCAGACTCATAGCTCCTTCTATATGTATCATCCTGCAGGAGGAGGAGCAGACTCATAGCTCCTTCTATATGTATCACCCTGCAGGAGGAGGAGCAGACTCATAGCTCCATCTATATGTATCACCCTGCAGGAGGAGGAGCAGACTCATAGTTCTCTTCTATATGTATCACCCTGCAGGAGGAGGGGCAGACTCATAGCTCCTTCTATATGTATCACCCTGCAGGGGAGGAGCAGACTCATAGCTCCTTCTAATGTATCACCCTGCAGGAGGAGGAGCAGACTCATAGCTCCTTCTATATGTATCACCTGCAGGAGGAGGGGCAGACTCATAGCTCCTTCTATATGTTATCACCCTGCAGGAGGAGGAGCAGACTCATAGCTCCTTCTATATGTATCACCCTGCAGGAGGAGGAGCAGACTCATAGCTCCTTCTATATGTATCACCCTGCAGGAGGAGGAGCAGACTCATAGCTCCTTCTATATGTATCACCCTGCAGGAGGAGGGGCAGACTCATAGCTCCTTCTATATGTATCACCCTGCAGGAGGAGGAGCAGACTCATAGCTCCTTCTATATGTATCACCCTGCAGGAGGAGGAGCAGACTCATAGCTCCATCTATATGTATCACCCTGCAGGAGGAGAGCAGACTCATAGCTCCTTCTATATGTATCACCCTGCAGGAGGAGGAGCAGACTCATAGCTCCCTTCTATATGTATCACCCTGCAGGAGGAGGAGCAGACTCATAGCTCCCTTCTATATGTATCACCCTGCAGGAGGAGGAGCAGACTCATAGCTCCTTCTATATGTATCATCCTGCAGGAGGAGGAGCAGACTCATAGCTCCTTCTATATGTATCACCCTGCAGGAGGAGGGGCAGACTCATAGCTCCTTCTATATGTATCATCCTGCAGGAGGAGGAGCAGACTCATAGCTCCTTCTATATGTATCATCCTGCAGGAGGAGGAGCAGACTCATAGCTCCCTTCTATATGTATCACCCTGCAGGAGGAGGAGCAGACTCATAGCTCCTTCTATATGTATCACCCTGCAGGAGGAGGAGCAGACTCATAGCTCCTTCTATATGTATCATCCTGCAGGAGGAGGAGCAGGACTCATAGCTCCTTCTATATGTATCACCCTGCAGGAGGAGGAGCAGACTCATAGCTCCTTCTATATGTATCACCCTGCAGGAGGAGGAGCAGACTCATAGCTCCTTCTATATGTATCACCCTGCAGGAGGAGGAGCAGACTCATAGCTCCCTTCTGTCTGTATCACCCTGCAGGAGGAGGAGCAGACTCATAGCTCCTTCTATATGTATCACCCTGCAGGAGGAGGAGCAGACTCATAGATCCTTCTATATGTATTACCCTGCAGGGGAGGAGCAGACTCATAGCTCCTTCTATATGTATCACCCTGCAGGAGGAGGAGCAGACTCATAGCTCTCTTCTATATGTATCACCCTGCAGGAGGAGGGGCAGACTCATAGCTCCTTCTATATGTATCACCCTGCAGGAGGAGGAGCAGACTCATAGCTCCTTCTATATGTATCACCCTGCAGGAGGAGGAGCAGACTCATAACTCCTTTCTATATGTATCACCCTGCAGGAGGAGGAGCAGACTCATAGCTCCTTCTATATGTATCACCCTGCAGGAGGAGGAGCAGACTCATAGCTCTCTTCTATATGTATCACCCTGCAGGAGGAGGAGCAGACTCATAGCTCCTTCTATATGTATCACCCTGCAGGAGGAGGAGCAGACTCATAGCTCCTTCTATATGTATCACCCTGCAGGAGGAGGAGCAGACTCATAGCTCCTTCTATATGTATCACCCTGCAGGAGGAGGAGCAGACTCATAGCTCCTTCTATATGTATCACCCTGCAGGAGGAGGGGCAGACTCATAGCTCCTTCTATATGTATCACCCTACAGGAGGAGGAGCAGACTCATAGCTCCTTCTATATGTATCACCCTGCAGGAGGAGGAGCAGACTCATAGCTCCTTCTATATGTATCACCCTGCAGGAGGAGGAGCAGACTCATAGCTCCTTCTATATGTATCACCTTGCAGGAGGAGGAGCAGAGTTATGGCTCACATCTACCAGTATTACTTACTGGATGGCTACAGGGTCGTTGAAGGTGACCAGGAGGTCGGTGGCGTGCTGCTGTAGACGGAATAATGCCATATGTATAGTCACTGTATTCTGAGCCTGAATAGGGAAACATAATGTAAGTGACATAATTGGTCAGAAATGATTAAACTGCAATATCCAACTGATAGCAGTGCATGCTGGGAGTTGCAGTCTCATCGGCAGCACATACAGCCTGCAGTACTTACCTTCTCATTGAACTTAGAAACTAGCTGGTGCCCTGTAAGTGCCCATGCACTGGAGCAGCTGGTGAGAGATAGCTGTGCCAGGGGCAGGGGCTCCACGCTCACAACCTCCGCTCTGCCCTCAGCATCATTACTCGCAGCAACGTCTTCAAAGTGGTATCTGCAACACATAGAGAGGAGGTGACTGAAATGACCCAGGACCAGCAGATAATATACAGGAGACCAGTAAAGTCTGTGGAGGCTGCGCTGACATCTGGTGGCCAATGTGAGAACTGCAGGAAGAAAACTCCCAATCTCCTTACCTAGCAGCGTCCGGGTCAGACATCCCCTCCTGATACTCCAGGAGCTCCACAATTACGCTCTGATCCGTCTGAGAGTGGACGAAGACCTCCTGGTTGTCAGGGACCTCCCGCATCTCACTGAAAGACAACATATGTATATCACATATAGAACCATAGGAGCTGACAATCTAATCCTGTACATGACCCCCGGAGTAGAGAGGAGATCTGTACATCACATATAGAACCCCAGGAGCTAACAATCTAATCCTATACATGACCCTTAAGTATACAGATCTGTACATCACACATAGAACCCCAGGAGCTGACAATCTATACCTGACGTCCTGGGCATTAAAGGGCAGAACGGCAGAAAACGCTCCTCCGAAGAGTGGACGCTGCTCTGAGTTTCCTTCCATGGCTGTTTCTATGGTGGGTGACAACTCCCGGCATGCAGCGCTTCCTGAACTACTCTAATGAATGCTAAAACTACATCTCCCGTCATGCACCAGGAATTGAGCCGTCCATTTCCGGTTCTAGGTTGTCAACAATGCTGAAGTAAACTGGATTTTTTTCCTTCGTTTCTTTTCTGTTATTGTCTCTTCATTAAGTGTGCTCTTGACTTTTATTCTTTTGAATTTTTTTTGGGAAAAATTTACTTATGAGAAGGTCACGTGGGAAACAGGTCACGTGTCGGCCAAGTCGCGCGGCCCTTGCGCAAGCCGCTGTAGTTCCGTGCGCTCGCCGCTGTGAAGCTATCTGCGCATGCGCCTTTAGCAACTTAGTAAACCTGTTCAGATTAACCCTATATTTACCTTTTATTATTATTGGTCTGTGGAATAGTCTCTCTTTTGCGCGGTTTATTTGGCTGCCGTTTTTCTCTTACCACTTTTAATGAATATAGTGTAAAAAAATAGCAAAGGCAATTTTTTTATTTTTTTGTTTTGCTCCAGTCATATTGATAATTCTGTAAAGCACTTAATAAATTTAAACTGATGTGAAGTAATTTTGAGGATTTACAGCAGTGGGAACAGTAAATCACTTAAAGGGGTATTCCCATCTCACACATGTAGTCTGTATAGTTAGATATAGCCATACCAACATTATTACTAATAGAATGTATTTATATAAAATGTACCGTTTAGAAGATTTTCCTATTTGTATATCCATTGTCCCACACACATCAGTCAGGCCGTTGCCCCCGGTTACAACCACAGCAGCCATGTAGTAGTGGTGGCCGGCTTCAGCAGCGTAGCTAAAGGCTCATGGGCCCTGGTGCAAGAATTCAGCTTGGGCCCCCCTTTCCTTAGTGTTTTGTGTGTCTTCTTATGCGGCACAAGGGTTTTTGAGCCCCCTCAGGCTTCTGGGCCCGGTAGCGACTGCTACCTCTGCACCCCCTATAGCTAGGCCCCTGGTCGGCTTGCTCTTATTCAAACCCGCTCTGAGATAACTGCTGTATTGTGAACACACATTACATGAACATGAGGAGACACATCTTAGGGTGTAGCATTTCTTTCTACGTTTCCAAAATGCAGAGAAACGGATCCTGTTCCAAGATCAATTCATCTCTATGGAGCAGGATCCGTTTATAAAGTCTGCGTTTTGGACGGATCCTGACCATTGTGTTTTGTACTGGTAGTGTCCAAAACGCAGATGTGAAAGTGCCCTAACGTGTCTCTGCATGCTCACGTAATGTGCGTTCACAATACAGCAGTTACCTAACAGTGGGTTTGAAAAGGAGGAAGCCGACCACCACTACTACATGGCTGCGGTGGCCATAACTAGGGGCAACGGCCTGACTGATGTGTGTTGGACAATGGATACAAATAGGAAAATCTTCTAAACTGTACATTTTATATAAATACATTCTATTAGTAATAATATTGGTATGTCTATATCTAACTATACAAACTACATGTGTGAGTTGGGAATACCCCTTTAAGGGATTTATCAAAAGCGGCTTAATGGAGAATGCTTAGTTGCCCATAGTAACCAATCAGACAACATCTTTTATTTTTCAGAGCACCTTTGGAAAATGAAAGAAAGAATCTGATTATGGTCTGGTCTGATCTGGTTATCAAACTGGTGTAGTTGCCCGTAGCAACCAATCAGATTTCACCTTTTAATTACCAAAGGAGCTTTGAAAAATGAAAGCTGCAAGCTGTTTGGTTGCTATGGGCAACACAGCCAGTTTTTCTTTACACGAGTTTAGATAAATTTTCCCCGGTGACCGCGGTCGCATGCTAGTAAAGCGGTTTGGACATTGCAGATTACAAAGTGACAACTTTCCCGGACATTAGGCACAATGACATAGCACTCTTTTATGTCGCCATGTAGCTCTAGTTGTACTAGGGAGTCTCTCCCTGCCGGGAATCCATGCCAGTTTGGGATGTTGCTTAGCAACGGACATTATTGTGGATGAGGAGAACTGTCTGGTCTCCTCTATAACATGCAATCTGCTTGTTGGCTCCCGCACTACTGGTATAAGGATGCTATGGCGGCTTACTGATCACTAAGTGCACTGCTATTTTCTTGAGTATCGTACGTGATTTGCATAGGTTTCTGTTACGTCGCAGTTTTTGGCATCACATGTACACATGTGAACCGGTTTGCCAATCACATGACTGCATCCGTTGCGCCACTGCTGCCATTTAAGCGCCATGTTCGTCTGTAGCACATCCAAAGAGCCCCAGAGGACTGAGTGTGATTAGTAATTAGTGATGATGATAGCGAGCAGCTGACCCGCCCGTTATAAGAGGGTGCCGGAGACCGCACCTTCATCATCCTGGTGCTTAGTGACTGCATGAGGTGCCTGCTCCTGGTCTGAGCATGTATCTTACACTCCTCACAGGGTATGTTGTGTTAGTACTACAAGTCCCAGCAGGTTTTCTGTTTGGAAGATGCATAGTGCCACTTCTTGATCTACTGTGGTTTGGATTCAGTAGGCTCTGCACAGTATCTCTTCTCTCCATGGTCTGGGGGCGTATGTGGTGAGGTGGGCCACAGTATTGCTTCTCTCCATGGTCTGGGCTTATGTGGCGTGATGGTGCACAGTATCGCTTCTCTCCATGGTCTGCGCTTATGTGGCACAGTATCGCTTCCTTCTGGGCGTATGTGGAGATGGGGCACAGTATTGCTTTGTTCTGGGCGTATGTGGAGACGGGCACAGTATTGCTTTGTTCTGGGCGTATGTGGAGACGGGGCACAGTATTGCTTTCTTCTGGGCGTATGTGGAGATGGGGCACAGTATCGCTTCCTTCTGGGTGTATGTGGATACGGGGCACAGTATCGCTTCCTTCTGGGTGTATGTGGAGACGGGGCACAGTATCGCTTCCTTCTGGGTGTATGTGGAGACGGGGCACAGTATCGCTTCCTTCTGGGTGTATGTGGAGACGGGGCACAGTATCGCTTCCTTCTGGGCGTATGTGGAGACGGGGCACAGTATCGCTTCCTTCTGGGCGTATGTGGAGACGGGGCACAGTATCGCTTCCTTCTGGGCGTGCGTGGCGACGGGGCACAGTATCGCTTCCTTCTGGGCGTGCGTGGCGACGGGGCACAGTATCGCTTCCTTCTGGGCGTGCGTGGCGACGGGGCACAGTATCGCTTCCTTCTGGGCGTGCGTGGCGACGGGGCACAGTATCGCTTCCTTCTGGGTGTGCGTGGCGACGGGGCACAGTATCGCTTCCTTCTGGGCGTGTGTGGCGACGGGGCACAGTATCGCTTCCTTCTGGGCGTGTGTGGCGACGGGGCACAGTATCGCTTCCTTCTGGGCGTGCGTGGCGACGGGGCACAGTATCGCTTCCTTCTGGGCGTATGTGGCGTGACGGGGCACAGTATTGCTTCTCTAATTGTTTGGCTGCAGTAGACCCTGCACAGTTTTAAGGGTGAATTCACATGCGGCTGGTATTCCTGCACTTCATGGTCTGCTCCATAGATGAGTGGGGGTCTTTTTGGCAGCAATGACTTCTACAAGCTCCCTTCAGATGAATAGGACGCCTGCTGTAATTTCAGTAACAAGTCTGCAGTGATTTCACAGCATACGTGCTGATTTTTCTTTAGGAGTGTAGATGACGCCCAGTACAACTTCTTACATCTCGTCTATAATGGTTGTTTCTACAAGGGATCATTCGTGTGCTTAATTTACCGGGTGGTCATCTTTTTATTTTCAGAGTGACCCTGCTCTGTCTGAGCATCCCCTGCTTGGCACAACTTCAGACTTTCCCCCCAGGTAAGTTGTTCTTTGACCTGTAGGTCCCAAATTTGTCTGAAATCCTCCATGGATAATGGCTGTAGTTGTGTTGGACTGACGATGGAAGTCACTTGAGTCTCGATGTAAACCATATCCAGTCTGGCCATCAAAATGGTGGAAACTGCCTTCAAGTTGACTCAATGTGCTGCTCCCACCATAAAAATGTTTGCTGCTGTTGACATCACCAATGCAATGGCTGACAACCATGTGTTTATCGAATGCATATTGGGGGGGGGGGGGGCACTATTGATGTAGCAGAGCTGAAGATGACCTCTTATAACTTGTCGTGGGACCTTGTCTTGAGCAGGTGTTGCCAGTATAGAATGTCGGGAGCGACTGTTCTGGATTTGGTTGGACCGAACCTTCATCGGGTCTAGTCTCTGGCAGCTGGAGGTGCTGAGTAAGTGAACAACTCATACCTTTGTGTCTGGGAGACGTCTTGTTGTGTCTGCTCAAGCTTCTTTGTTGCAGGTGATGCCAGTTTTTTGGACGTGATGCAGGGAGACAGGGCGGCACAATGCGGCTACACAATCACCAAAGACGTGTATGGCAACACAGAAGTCAGGATATCCTTTCTTGGCTGTTGGGTGGAGAACATAGTAAGTGTACCCCATAACGATGGTGGGATCTGCGTGATGTAAGTAGTGGTCTTCTCATAATTGCATCTGTGATTTGTCTTCAGAATGACAGGAGGTTTGATGTGAAGATTCAGTTCAGAGTAAACCAAACCAAAATCTATCCAGTGTCCATGTCCTGTACGCCTTCTCAATCCTGGGATGTCAGGGAGATTGTCTGTGAGGAGAACTACATGGAGGTGATTCCTTAGTCTTATTACCATTAATAGGAAACCAGGTTCACTGCTAATCTCTCACTTTTTATTTTTATCACCCATGACGGCACCAGAGGGAATAAGAGGGGTGTTGTCATGGGTTCTGGAGAACCAAATTACCCATAACTGTATTTTGTTTTCTAGGTGTCGGTCACTAGGATTATACCAGCTGTGATATTAAACCTTATTTCTCTAACTGGACCTGTGGTGAGTTCTGGGAGCTGAATGGAGACCAAAATACATAGCCTGCGATTACAGCTGTTGTGTTGAGACCAGTGGGTAACATGGGCTACTTTCAGACTGACGCTACTATCATCTGGCAGACTATGCCAGGACTTGGCCAGACTCAAACCACATTGGTTTGTCTGGCTGATTCTCGGCCTCTTTGCCGGAATGTGGCCGAATCTGCACTGGATGCCATTATATTTCATGGGGTCCAGTGGATGTTCCAGTTGCATCCAGCAGTGCAGGATCTGGAGAATTCACACCATAGATGTGAATTCAATATCTGTACAGGGCCACCCCCATTAGTGACTGTCTGGTCCACTTTGGACATTCTTGTTTATGGATCACAAAGTGGACAACAGGGGCGGATTGGCCATAGACCTTATAGGGAAATTTCCCAGTGGGCCAATAACCAAGGGGCTGCCTGAGTGCTCCTCACGGCCGGCCAGTGGAAGTTTTTGGGTATGTATTTTGTGATGAACTGTGGTATTTGCAGGGGTGGGATTCAAATTTTTAAGAACAGGTTCCCTACTAAATGGCGGACACGCGGCATCACGATGTGTTTACATATACGTGGTACACATACATAAATACACCATATATACACATCACAAGTTTTTAAAACGCCTAAGGAGCTAAACTACCCGTGTTGCCAGTTTTGGTAAAGCGCTGGCCCACACCTCTAACTCCACCCAATGTCTATCTGTACATGTTCCAACCCTGCCTAGTCTCCATTGTGCCCCCCACACAGTAGTTATGCCAGATTTGGGATGGTTGGGAGGTACTCATACATAAACAGACTATATAGACACTATTCACATAATCACATATACAATATACACAATACAGTATATAAATTACACCTAGGCTACACTTACAGTAGACTTACCTGCTCCATATACAGTTTATACACATTTGTACCTAGCACTACAGACATATTTGTATACAGATTATATTCAGTGCTATCCAGCATACCTTACATCCAGTGACTTCTCCTCTGATGCAGACGTTCTCTTTTCTCATCTTCTCCTGTCAGACCAGGTGCCATGATGATTTTCCCATCACCCATGACAGCACCCAAGAGAGATGGATCCGCCCTCAAGGCTGGGCAGGAAACCATAGAGCAAATAAAAAGGAACACCCACTTCCTCCTTCAGTGTGGTTTCCTGTCCTCAGGACAGTGGAGCATGTGGCCTCTCGGGGCTGTGAAACTAGGAACACCTTATGAGGATTGAATTTTGGATATGGACGGTTGCTTCACGGCGTCAGGGCCTGGTTGTCTGCCTCATGGTGTCGGGGCCTACTTGGCGGAATGCTGTGAGCCTAGGCCTGTCTGGTGCTGAAACTATGCCTACTTGGTTGTGGGCCTAGGCCTGCCAGTCTGCGCCTGGCTGACCGTGGGTCTGCAGCTGACCTTGTGTCTGGTTGACTGACCTTGGTTCTGCGCCTGTCTGGTTTCAGTCTGGGCCTGAGTGACTGTCCTTGAGTCTTTGCCTGGCTAATGGAGTGACTGCTTTGAACTTATACCTGACTGTTGGCTAGCTGACTTTGGATTTAGGCGTCAGGCTGACTGCCTTTGAGCTAGCCAAGTCGGATAGACTGCTTTTGAGCTGCTCTGAATCTATTCTGCTTGTCTGGTGTCCTTGCCTGGTTGGCTAGTGGACTTCTTTCTTTTTACTCTATGCCTTGCTGATTGCCTGAGAGTCAGGGTCTCCTGGCTGGCTTCCTTTGTGTTGGGGCAGTTTGGGGGAAAAAAAAAATTTTTTTTTCAGATTTGGTGATGTGACTGCATGCAGGCTTGCTGCAACAACTAGTGTGCTGGGATGTCTGTTTTTGGCAATGAGTGACTGACTACATGACTTGCAAGGGCTGAGAAAACAGAGTGACCCACAAACTTTTTACACTCCTTGGGAGTGAGAAGATGGACTGATATATATATATATTTTTTTTTTTAATTTTATTTATTTTTTTTTTTTTTTGAAAACCTCTGGGAGCTATGGCATACTGGCAGAGCCCTATAAACCTATTGTTGAGAGTGAAGGTTTGGGCTGGACTATGTTGGTGGATTGGCCTACAGGAAATATGGTGCATCAACAAAGCCCTATAAGACTCCTGGTGAGAATAAGAGCATGGGCTGGACTATATTGTCTGGGTTGCCTATATGAGTTGTAGTGCACAAGCAAAACCCTATTAATATTTGCTGCCGATCTGGAAGTCCCAGAGGGTAAACCCTGGAGGGTCGGTGGTTGTCTGCTGGGGTCCTTTGTGCGATAGTTCTGGAGTTATGGACCCTAGAAGGTCTGAAGGGTCCAGTTGGCTCTTTGGACCTCTTGCAGCAGATCTGTGGACACCTCCAGAGGGATGGATGCCACGGTAGGGTCCCATGGCATCTGCCAGAGGGCAAGAAAAATTGCCAACAAGCATCTTCAGTTTTTTGATCATCCAGTATCAAGATAAGTACCTTTCTGAAATATGTGGTTAAATCTGTTTATTTTTAGAAACACTTAAGGAGAAACCAGATGTGGTTTGTTTCCACAATTATGACTGGTCTAGAAGTTCAATGTCTAGTTAAAAGTTCTTGGATTGGTTCGGTCCTCCTTATCCGTTTCCCTTTACTCCTAGGAGTCTTCTTGGTATAGAATACTTGAAAGTGCTGTCCCTCCCTGGGGGTGCTTCTTGTTCTCTGGTATTTCTCTCTTGGATGCTGTTATGGGAAAAATGATAATTGCACTCACCAGTAATTTGATTTTCCTGAACCCATGACAGCACCCCCTCTAATTCCCTCCCGCGCGCTTGTGATTAATGAAAATGGTTTGTCTTATTTTAAAAAAAAAAAAAGGTAAGGGAATGGAGAAGAGAAATTTAAGAATGAAATTGAACGGCTCCTACTGATTACTCTGGAAACGACACTGAAGGAGGAAGTGGGTGTTCCCTTTTTATTTGCTCTATGGTTTCCTGTCCAGCCTTGAGGGCAGATCCATATCCCTTGGGTGCTGTCATGGGTTCAGGAAAATCAAATTACCGGTGAGTGTAATTATCATTTTTTTTTTTCACCCATCTCTCGTCTCTGCAGTTTGACGAAAAGACATCTTGGGTTCCTACTTTTCAATCATCCTGCCACCTTCAATACTTAAAATGAGCACCAGTACAAAGAATGTCCCTTATATGTGCCAGTACACAAAAAATCCCCCTTAGTGCCTCTAGAATGTGTGTAAGTATAAAATGCCCACATAGTGCTCCTCTTCCTGACAGTGCCCCATAATGTGCCAGTACAAGATTCCCCCAGAATGTGACAGTATAAATGTCCCTTCGTGCCTATATAATGCCCCCATAGTGTTCCCCATAATGTGGCAGTAATGCCCCCCAGTTCACTGTCCCTTAGACCGTTGGACTATAAAAAAAAAAACTATGAACAAATCCCTATGTACACTGCACATATCTTATTTTAAAGTAAAAAAAAAAATACAATCCAATGTGCCCCCATCAGACCTCAGACATGCCCACTGTGCCCCCATCAGATTAACATAAATAAAAAACCTTCCTTACCTCTTCTGCACAGTGGCTCCGCTCTAGGTCCGGCGCTCCTCTGCCTGTGCTGCACTGTCACCTGACTGCATGCAGCGTCAGGTCAGAGTGCGTGCACTAAGTCCTGACACTGTATGAGGTCAGGCTAGTGCAGCGCGGGCAGGAAAAGCAGGAGATGAGTGCTTCCATAATGGAAGGGCTCATCTCCTGCTGCCGGATCAGGATTCAGCCGGTAACCCGGTTCTCCAATCTGGCTGTAATTTTAACAACTGGATCTGGAGAACTGGAGGGAACTGGCTGAATCCCATGCCTGGGTATTTGGCTCTGTGGTGGGATAATGTACTGTAATATGGTATTGCTGGCCCACCTACTTGTGTTGGCCCTGCCTTCCATCAATTTGGACCAGATTACAATTCGGGGCCACTTTTGGTGTGTGTTCTTTCCAGGGCCACTTAAGTTCCCGGTCCGGCCCTGGTGGACAACACTTCACTGTGTCCACCTGGGTTTCTTGCCATGATGAAAAGTTGCTATAATGTGGGCTCACATCTTCAGTAATTCACAAACCGAGAAGCTCACACTGGAAAATACTCTGCATCTTGTACTACAATCCCATACCTGAGAGGGAAGATCTTCTAAATGTGGTGTTCTTTCAATCAGGTGGGAATCCCTCAAAGGTGGAAAGTTTGGTTCAACAGCTCTAATGTCCCTATTCCAGCTGAAAATGCCATCAACAGAGGCTTTGGGGTCAATGCCACAGTGTCTAGGGTGGTCTTCAGAGCCCCATACAACACCTCAGAAACTCAGGTTTTGGTGGTAAGTGGCTCCCAAAGGTAATGGCAGGCTTATGTAGATAGTAGTTGGTGGTCTACTGTAGGGTTTGGGGGTATGAGGTCTCCTTTGTTGAGGCTATAGGCTAATATTGAGCTTAACTTGTAAATTCTTCCCAGATCGGTAACTTTCACCTTGATGTCATTGCGAGTACCATGTTGTTTACTCAAACACTTCTCCGGATCATCGTGGACACGACAATTGCATGTCCAAAAGGTAAATGTTAAATAGAATAAGCTAAGCAGGTGTGGGGGTTGTAATTCCCTTGGAGTATAATGAACAACCTGTTCTCCATCCTGGGCAGATCCTCCAGTGTTTACAGCCACTGCACTCTCCTGGTTGTCTCCAGCGGTCCTTACCCCTCTAATCGGTGGAGAGGTCATCAATAACTCGTTTGCTGTAGGAATCAATGGATACCTCTTAAACTCAACCGAAGTTGAGGCCTACAACTACGTATTAAGTTATGATGAGCATAAAGTGAACGTTACCATTCCATATGGCGCTTCTGGTGGCTACGTTGAGGTTAGTGGACATGCAATGCATTGATATTTTCTACCATGTTGCTAGGCTTAATATACAAAATGCTAGGGCTCATGGGTCCTATAAGTTATGGAAGGGGGAAATAACCTTCCCCTTAACTAACTTTGCCCCAGCAAATATACTAGTGAACTATTCCACACCCTTCCTTACTTTGCTATGGAGGATGAGAAGTCTCAATTGGGAAAGTAATTGATCTTGGTAACCAACCCTAGACCTAGACTTTAGACTAGGTTTGGGTAACTCGGCACACTTCAGTCACCTGAGGATATGCAAAATATTCTTGTGGCAATATGCTGCCCACTTAGTTCAGACCATTTCTGGACACCCCATTGAGATTCACTGTTTTGGGAGACACAATAGTAGTAGTAGCCAATCTGTGGCTCTCCAGCTGTTTAACTATAACTCCCAGCATGTCCCTGAAGTTTGGAACCATTACTCAGGCTTTACCCTAGATTTCTCTTGTTTACAGAGTGATATTGTTAATAACACCTATGTGACCACCTACAGTATTCACCTCCTCCTTAAGCGCCACTGGGTGGGTACCGAACATGATGACTCTACCACACATACGTCTTACAAACCAATTGTTGCACCAATGATTGTACACGATCCAGTCTTTCTAGACCGTAAGTATGAGCCTTGTATGTTTATAGCAGGTGGGGTGAAAGGTGGAAGTGCTGAGATGGGTGGCAGGTGCATGGACGATCTCATGGAGATTGGGCTGGAAACTTGTGAATAAGTCCTCGTATTGAAGCTCTAATACAAAGCTTACTTCTCTAACCCTCTTCCAGACACCATTAAAGACAACTTCTACTTCAATGTGTCCCTGGGAAACTTCTACTCTGACATGGACATACAGTCCTTCATCATCCACGGTGCACCTCTTAGTCTTGGTGAATTGGGGCCGAGACAGATGACTGTTATGACTGCCACAGAGCCCAACAACACTCATGCCTTCTACCTTACAGTGCCCTTCTTAGACCCGCTCGTGGAACGGACGGTAAGATCTGAGGGGGAATGGTCTCATCTCTGGGCTGGTTGGTATTTAGTTGAATGGGACTAGGCTAGGGGGCAGCGGCAGGGGGGAAGCATTTTTCAAATCTTGGAAACTCCAAGATCTGCTTTGAAGTTACTTTCTTTAATTAAATGGTGCTTAAGCCTCCAGTATGTGGAATATGTTCTATTTTTATTTTTCCTCAGTATGTTGGTGGCTATAAAAGTCAGTATAGACTGTACGTGACATATATCCTAATCCTTGTGCCCAAAAACAAGAACTTCACACGAACTTATGTGGTGGACTGTGTAGTCAAGGATGTTGGTGAGTATTGTCCTATTTTGGAGACTAGATACTGCCCAAGCAGACAACCTACAAAACCTGTCATATTTTACAATTTAGAGCCACCAAGAATTGATCTTTCCTGTGAGAAGGATCGGCTGGTCATTGATGTAACTCGAGGAAATATGGACTACGCCTGGCTTCCATACATTCGGGACCTCCCTCTGAACGATGCCCTGATCGCTTCCCAGAACATCACTGTCCAGAATTCAGTCACTCGCCTATACGTTGAGGTGCCATCTACAGCTGTTGGCTTGATCTATGAGGTAACCTCCTAGGAAACTTGTCAATAAGAAGCAATGTTCTGGTGAGTGGTGGCCTCGAACCAGGCTTCCACTCAAGGTCATGAGATGTTCAGAAGTCATGTCAGATGCCAAAAATGTGCTTAAGAGCTGATGGGCTCTGGGAGAGTTTACAGCCTAATGTAACTTCAAGGTTAATATGTGTTTGGCTTTTTTTTTTATAGGTTAGCAGTAGGTCTGAAGATGTCATGGGAATATGTAACTGCCTTATGTGGCTGTTGGTAAATGGTTGACTCTTCCTAACAAGTCATAAATGCAGACGTGGCAATAGTCACTTGATTCTTCCCGATAAGGCATCCTCTAAAGCTATTACTGTACAAGGGCTTGGCTCTTAGTTTGAGTCCTTGGCGCTAGACTTTGGGTTCTCTTTACTGTGTGGTATTGAGTGAATCATCCAAAATTCACTTTGCTGAATGTTTGAAAATTTTTTAAGACTTGTACTGAATACGAAGCTATTCGGTCGAAGCAGAGTAAGAATCCTTCATTGTTCTGTCTTGTTCTGCGAATACTTGCACCTGAGTGTACAAGGTGCGTACAAAGCTTTAGTGTATTGTCTAGGCCTGCAAATTATGATGTGTACTTGGTGTTAGCGTACAAAGATTTCAGAAGATTTTTCCGAAGGGAATCAGAAAATGTCTTTGCTTCTGTGTAAAAAAAAAAAAACTTCCAAGATTTGTATTGACTCTACAAAGCGGCAAATGGACTCACTCATCTCTAGTGACAACCAAACTTGGCTGTAAGGTAAATATATAAGGGAATTAATCTAGCTCTGCACTCTAGATTTCTGGTCTCTAAAGTCAAATGTCTAGACCTCAAGCACATCTCAATGGCTGTAAAATCTGAAGGTTGTGTTGCTATGAAAGTATAATACCCAGCAGTATTGACATCACTCCTGCCCTCTTTCAGGAAGTCAATTTGGAATACTCAATTGTTCGTCTAGACTTCACATTGCGATGCCCCCGAACACTAAAAATACTGGCCTCTAATACAACATATTGCCAGTTCCCTACAAGGCCTCTAAGTGAGTAGTCTTCTCTTATGACCACCATTGCCAATCCAAAGTTGAGATGATTAACTTGACTTTCTTCATCCCATAGTCTGCCTCTCCAATGGTACAATGATTGCACTCATCGACAGCACAGTCACCAAACCTGCATTTGACGCCCGGAAAGCCCACTTAAGAGATCCTACCTGCACTCCTCAGAGCTCTACTTCAGTGAAGGCCCTTTTTAATTTTGCAGCCTACTCTTGTGGGACCACAAGTCGGGTAAGAATTTAGATTGTGACTCCTGATATTGAAGTATAACTAACGAATTAGTTATCTGTAAGTATGGATGTCCAGCTGTAATGTAGACCAACGTTATCCAGGATTTCCATGACTGCACCACTTTTAGAATGTCTTCCTGTCTAATGCAGGGACAGAAACGGGGATAAAAAGCCCCTCAACCACACCACGTTTTCCTGTCCTGGCAGCACACAGGTGCACAGAAGAGCTATGTTAATGGAAGATTTGGACTATGGGAGGAAGGGGGGGGGGGGTGTCCTCGCCATCAGGTCAGCCACAGCTAAACCCCCTCAAAGGGAGATCCATTAGTTGGATGGCTAGGGGATATACCCATCTGCAAGGATCCTTGTTATGATGGTGTCCTGAGTGTACAGCATGGGCCAGTGGAGTGCTTGAGGCATGGTATTCCAGCCTTGTGCTCCGTCCAGTAGGCTCCTGTGGGATTGAGTACCAGAAGAGGGAAAGAGTAAGGAGACAACAGGAGGAGGTAAGTGACCCGGGGGTATCTAACAGACACACAGGGCAGGTGTTCCTCTACCATGGATGCTCTTGACACTGGCTGCAGAGAGCGCTCCCCAGTTATGCACATAAATTACTGTTCCAAAATCTAAAGCTAAAGTCGGCTTTGTTAAAGGGGGTTCTCAAAGTTAAATTTATTGATGGCCTATCCGATATTGCGAATGAACAAAGCTTTGGACATAATGTTCTAAGCAGTCCCAGCCTAATCCAGCTACTTATCTGGTATAGCTCAATGTGGTGTCATGGACATACTAGAAAGTGGGAATTGGTGTTACTGGTAACCTGCTTTCGGAGTCTGACATGACGGCACCCTTATTTCTCACTCTTAAAAGTAAATTTTGCTTTGTTAGACTTTATTCTCTTCAATAACTGTCTTTATCTAACCTTGTGTGGTAATTTGGAAGAACACGTGTGAGGGGCATTTTACCTGTGTTCCTGTCCCTGCAGTAGATGGGTAGACTTTGTCCGTGTGGTTCAGTCATGTTGGACTCCTGGAAAACCCTTACCAGTAAGACTAATTCCTGCTCTTGAGACCAATCTGAGCCTAGCCTTCTGTCAAACCTACCAACCTACAAGTAAACGTTCAGGATGCATTGAATAGGGCAGTGGGACACAACCAGGTGACAGAATCCTCGGGTGCAGCAAATTGATTGGACCAGTCTTTATGGTAAAGGAGTAGGTCCACCAGTGTCTCTAGGCCTCCAGATTGTTGGTGCTGAAGACCCTAATATCAATGGCAAGTGAAGGACCAGTTCAGTAAAACTACACCTGAAGCAGTCTTAAAAATCTAACTCCCTGTTTCCAGTTTGACAATGACTACCTGGTGTATGAGAACGAAGTGACGTTTGATCGGCAAGTCCTGTTACCACAGCAACCAATCATTTCCAGGGATTCTTCATACAGGTGACTGATTTTTTATTTCTGTTTCAGTCTTAAACTTGTAGACCCGACACTAACCTCATGTTGTCATGCTCTAGGTTGACAGTGCGCTGTAGATACCCAGTCAGAGACACCTTGTGGTTGAGTGGTCAATACAGGAGAGACGATACAAAGTCAGGACTTGCAGGACTTGAACAGAGTCAGGCAAGAGGTGAGTAGAGTTTTGTGGTACAATTCTGGGCACCAGTCCATAGAAGGGATGCTCTAGAGCTGGAAAAAGTACCAATATTAAGTAAACTGATAAGGGGCATGTAGGGTCTTGGTTATGAGGAAAGATTAAAGTGTGTGGCAATACAGTAGTGCCTTGTATTAAAGGGGTTATGCCATGAATAATGTAAAAAATGAAAATCAGACCTCATATAGTCCATGACAATACCTTTCTAATAAACCTAGAACCAGCCCTGTACCTCACATGGATCCAGAAATCTCCCCATCTGTTGCTCTGCTAGATTTATAGCAAGCTGACAGCTCAGGGGAGTGTCTTTTCTGCCGCAGCTCAGGGGGCGTGTCTCAGCTCTCCCTATCACAGCTCAGGGGGCGTGTCTCAGCTCTCCCTATCGCAGGCAGTTGAAAGATATAAGAAATTAAGTGGCACTATAAAGATACTTTATACTGAATAATTCAATAGCTATAAAAATTTAATTACAAAAGTATTCAGATCCAGGTGCTGGTTTGAAAACTGTAGAATGTTTCGTGAGACAACCCCTTTAAAGAACTCCCGCAAAAATGTTATTCTCTGACTTTTTAGAAAGGTGCATGATATAATCTGTAGTGAATGCAATGTTCTGACTGTATTTGTGAGTTATCCCCTCTTCTAATTGTAGCTGTCATGTGACCAACTCCCTGACCAAGGACAGGAAGCCAGTCACTGCTCTATTCATTCCTGTGAGGTCTCAATAGTAATACATAGATAAATAGACTTCCTGTCCACACATAAGATGCTGTGTTATCTGGTGAGTTTGATTTCTGGTCACATTTCACAGATGAGAAACATCAGTGAGATCTAACTCGCAAATACAGCCACTAGTAAGAAAATGACATTCACTACAGATTACATCTACATTTCCAGCAGGACATGGAATAAAACTTTTTGCGGGAGTTCTTCAACTTTCTCTACATGATAAATGCCACTTGCTGAAGTGACCCTTTAAATTTTCTGAACAGTCCTTAACTTGTCCAGATACTGTACCCAAACCTCCTTTCAATCACCTGATGTCTACTTGGTCAAAGCTGAATTTAAACTGATCTTCCAGTGGTGCCTTGCTTGGCCAAAGCTCAAGTACTGCCCTGTGAATGCAAATAGCTGAAGAAAGCTGTCATGAGACATATATATATATATATATATATATATATATATATATATATATATTAGAAATTTATCTTGGAAGAGGATTGAGTCTTGCGGTTTTGTCTTCCAGTGTTGCGGAGGAGAGCCAGAACTCATGTAGCTGAGCTGAAACTGGCCAAGGGTAAGGTCTAAACCTCCTTATAAGGGCCCATTCACACGACTGTGGAGCATGGTCTGGGACAGTTCGTGAAAACCCGGACCATGCTCCTTCTGAGGGCAGGAGCACATGGCGTCATTGGTTGCTATGACGCCATGCGTTTCCTGAGGCCTCTGCTGTATACGAGCGTGTAGAGTATTGTACAGCGGCAGCCTCAGGAAGCGCAGTGTCATGGCAACCAATGATGCCGTGCGCTCCTGCCCTCAGAAGGAGCACGGTCTGGGTTTTCACAAACTGTCCCAGACTGCTCCACGGATGTGTGAATGGGCCCAAAGTGTTATCTTGTATTGGAATCTAGTATTCCTCACGATGGGTTGACATTGCCACTACATCTCCCTGATGCCTAGCAGCCTCTTGTGACAGCCCTCCTTTTCCCATAGATGGAAATCTTACAGCCTTTTACCAGAATGGAGACTTCCCAGTATCTGTGCAGTCCAACGATGTCCTTCACTTCCAGGCAGATGTGCGAAGTCCAGAGCCTATGGCTGCAATCAAAGACTGCTGGGCTACAGAATTTCCTGTCCAAGATGGGATCAAATGGTGGGATCTTATTGTGGATGGGTGAGTAGACCTTAAACGTGTAGAAACCTTGTTTGTGCTCTCTGATCCATGACTGACTGGATCTTCAGGCAAGAAACCTGGATAAAATGGACCTGTGCCAAATTATACTGCTTCTCAGACCTGTAGAAAATGCATACCTCTTGGTCAGAAAGCACAGAAGTTCACTGTTTAATCTAGAGTGTTCCTTCCCTGTAACTATACATTCACAGCACCAGGGGCATGAAGGGCTGGTTACTGGAAAAACATGGCTGCTTTCTTCCTAAATGGTGCTGCACCTTTACATGGTCTGGCCTTAGAAGTGGCTGGGTCTGAGTGGTATTACTAAACCATGAACAGGAGTGCTGCTGTTTTTGGAGGAGGCAGCCATGTTTTCTTAGACCTCTGAGCCCTACAGTTCTGCTTCACCGCTCAATTGTGATGGTGGTATGTGCACCCATCAGGTGGGCTCAGCTACCATTTCTTAATGCATACTAGACTGGGTTGATGCCAACTTGAACAAATGAGCCAAATATTCGGTCTTTCAATGTGGAAGGGTCAGTATTGCATGCCTCTTGTGTTCTCCCTCAGATGTGGTGCAGTAGCAGATGACTTCTCCACAGAGGTCCAGACCTCCCCAGACTTGTTGCCCAGATTTACGGTGAAGATTCATGAAGCCCCATCTAGTCAGGTGAGGAAAGGGAGGGTTAGGGGTGGAGGCTAATTCCTTTATTCTGAATTATGAATCACGGGTTTCCACTTTCCCTTCAGCTCTTCATACATTGTAAGGTCATAATCTGTGATGGCTCCACACAGCCTGAGAGCTGCCCCACAACCTGCAACCAGACCGAGCGCCTCATGGGTAACCAACTTTAGTTTTTCACAAAATCTAAGAATTTAGAATCTGCACTATATAATTTTAGATTTTTTTTTTTTTTTTAGATAAAGAGCTGGTCCTCTTCCCACCGAGGTGGTATCTGTTGGTCCTCTCCAGATCATGACACGTTCCAGTGATGTGGTCTATCAGCATGTTGGTGAGTGTCTTACCACACTTCATCACCAGAGGCAGCAGAGTTCTCCTCATCTGCCTAACCCTTCTTTCCTTCTACTTCTCTGCAGTTGGAGAAACTTCCCGGTCTACATGGTCCTGGGTGCTGCCACTTGGACTCGCTGTCGTGTTTGCTTTTACTGTAGGCGCAATCTTTCTTGCAATTCGCCTCTTTACACAGTAAATAAAAAAATATTAATTTTGTAAATGGCTTGGTTCATTCTTCCATGAAGCGATCTTTAAAGGAGTAAAGGCGTAGAGCTGCTATTACATGGAAAGCACATGTTGTAGTTTGGCTCCCTCTAGTGGTGAGGGGGGCTTATGAAGCAATCAAAATGACCTGTCTAGAGAAATTGATGGGCAGTGAATTATAGGTGGTTATAGGATTCTCACTGCAGCAGGAAACTAGACCTTGAATGTTATTGAGAACATAGTCCTGCCACTTTACACAATCCTCCATGTGTGGTCTGACTAGTGATGTGTACAGTTCTGGGCTCCTGTAAACAAGGCAGACATGGCAGAGCTGGAGAGGGTTCAGAGGAGGGCAACTAAAGTAATAACTGGAATGGGTGGACTACAGGACCCAGAAAGATTATCAAAATTAGGGTTATTCACTTTAGAAAAAAGACGACTGAGGGGAGATGTAATAACTATGTATAAATATATCAAGGGTCAGTACAGAGATCTCTCCCATCATCTATTTATCCCCAGGACTGTGACGAGGGGACATCCTCTGCGTCTGGAGGAAAGGTTATACCTCAGAAGCATGCCCTCTTTGGTCCATGTTTATGGATCCATTGGTTGATGGGTCCATGGAAAGAAATGGCCTCCACATACTTCATGGATTGTTGCTAGGTGATGCTGTTGAAATTAATTTTTCAGCTGAGCAGACATGGTCAGTCCTTCATCCATGAAGGAGCCATCTTTGACACCCCCCAACCCGTCATGGACATGTGAATGAGACCTAAGGTTGTGCGCACATGAGGCATAGCTCTGGCAGGCTTCTCCAGGACAGCAGTCTTCTGGATTTTTACAAGATTCCGGCATTCACTACCAGATCCCCATTAACTATATTAGGATCTAGTGGTGATTCAGAGTGTAAGTGTACCGGGTTTAAAATGGGCACATACCACTGTTTCTACCAGAGCCAACTGTCAGATCTGTACCACAACTGTGACAGTAAGGCCCCATTCACATGACCGTATCTTGTTGTGTTTTTTTTTTTTTTTTTTTGCAGACTGACCGGAACCATTCATTTCAATGGGTCTGCAAAAAAAACCGGAAGGTACTCCGTATTTCTGTTCCGCAAAAAAGAGAACATGTCCTATTGTCCATTTTGCTGACAAGGATAGGCATTGTTACAATGGATCCGCAAAAAACAAACATAAGAAATAAACGGATAAGAAAAATATTAAACTTGTGCCCAATTGGCAAATATAAGTGGTGTTCAAAATGTATTAGTGGAGCCCAAAGTGTTTTACTTGATCCTAAGTAAGCAAGGCTAGTAGTCTGGGCAGGGTCTATTCTCATGGGCATGGAGCAGCATGCACACCGTAAGTGTTAGAGATGGATGGTTCCCCCCCCCCCATAGGACCATCTCAGCCCAGGGGAATTTGGTTTAAGCTTAAGGTAGCCATTCACATTAGATAGAAGTTGGTTGAAGAAACAAATGTCTAAAGGTTCATTTCGTGGACACGGCCATAGACATCTTAGTCCATGTTGAAACTGCCCAAACGCGTTCACATACCGCCTAACTTTGTAAATGGAGAAAGAGGGACAAATCTTTTTGGCACTAGGCCATGCCTCTAACTCCACCCAAAACATAATTATATCCCTAATCCCACCCAGTCCCCTTACTGCCCCACATAGTAATTATCCCCCAGTAATATGCCCATACTGTGCCACTCACAAAGTTGAAAAAAAAACACCATATACTTGCCTTCCTAGCAGCATCACCAGCAGGACATCTTCTCTAGTCTGGAGGGGGCAGGGCCAAGGCTGACTCTTCCTCATCCAGACCGAAGGTGTGGAGAGCAGCAGGGGGGACAGGAGGGAGAATGGATCAAGCAGTGAGCCGATGCTGTCTCTCTGCTTCATTGCCATACAGGCAACTGTCTCTGTATCCTATGGACGCAGGGACAGCTGCCATAAACCGGGACATACCACCTCCGTACTGGGACAGTGGGACTGCCCCACTGGATCTGGAGCGGTTGGGAGATGTGTTAAATGTAACCGGGTGATGGACAGAAGATCTCTGGGAGCTTTCTTCACAAACAGTCTCTGGTCTTTCCTCCAACTATCGGGTGAAAATGTCTGTCGTTGCCGACTTCTATCACTATTTGGCTAAAAGAATATTTCATTGTTAAATTTCAACCAGTAAATGTTTTGGTTCGTTCCAGGTTTGATCAACTTTGTGTGTGCTATTCTTTACTCTTATCATCCACCTCTGGTTAATTCAGTTGGGTATAGACTTTTTTTTTTTTTTTTTTTTTTAAAGGGGTTTTCTGAGATTTATGGAAATGACCTCTCTGAATAGGGCATCAGTATCTGATCGGTGGGGATCTGACGCCTGGGGTCCCTGCTGATCAGCTGTTTGAGAAGGCCCCGGTGCTCCTGTGAGAGCTCTGGGGTGGATTCCTCTCACTGGTGCTGTCATGGGTTCTGGAAATCAATTTACTAGTAAGAGTAATTATCATTTTGTAAGGTGATATTTGAAAAAGCCAAATGATTAGGGCTCGTTGACATCACCGTTTAGGGCTTCGTTGACATCACCGTTTAGGGCTCGTTGACATCACCGTTTAGGGCTCGTTGACATCACCGTTTAGGGCTCGTTGACATCACCGTTTAGGGCTCGTGACATCACCGTTTAGGTCGTTGACATCACCGTTTAGGGCTCGTTGACATCACCGTTTAGGGCTCGTTGACATCACCGTTTAGGGCTCGTTGACATCACCGTTTAGGGCTCGTTGACATCACCGTTTAGGGCTCGTTGACATCACCGTTAGGGCTTCCGTTTGGACATCACCGTTTAGGGCTCGTTGACATCACCGTTTAGGGCTCGTTGACATCACCGTTTAGGGCTCGTTGACATCACCGTTTAGCCCTTCTGTTCTCCTGCTCCGATTTATAGGAGCAGGAGGACGGATTCTGGACATAATTGAGCTGAACAGAGCCTAAGGACCCCATAGACTATAATGGGGTCCGTTAGGTTTCCGCTCAGAGGAAGATTTTTGAAGCAGAGACAAGTCCTGCATGCAAAACATTTGTCTCCGCTCCAAAAATCATCTTCTGAGCGTTAGTCTATGGGGTCCTTAGGCTCCGTTCAGCTCAGTTATGTCCAGAGAACGGAAGGGCTGAACGGTGATGTGAACGAGCCCTGAGCGTAACTCACCTCCACGACCTTCTGCTGATCTGACACTGCTCTTCATCACTTCTACTTCGCTAATCGTTGACTGAGGTGGGGGTGTCACGCAGGCCCTTTTTAGGCTTTCCATCATGTTGGCTCAGAGCAGTAGTATGGGATTGGTTAAAGTGAGAAATTGTCATGATTACTAATGTAATTCAGTCCATAAAAATGACAAATGTAATTGTGTTGAAATGTGTCTAAGGTTATTATCTGTAAGGGGTTTATGTAAATCCATACTGTAAACTTTGGTGGGTCGGACCTGACACAAATCTGCTGAGTGTTACTGACACCCTCAGGCCATGTCTAGCGTGAAGCAGATAACGGTGTGTGTTAGGACCAGGCCTCCTAAGCTGGGTGTGATGATGATGATGCAGGAGGCGGAGGATGCTGCTGCTGCACACAGGAGGAGAAAGGCATGGCCTCCAGTCGGAGGATGGGATGAACACTGAGCAGTGATCACAGGGGGTTAAATCTCAGCTGCTGCGCCCAGAGCCTGCAACATGAACCTCAGAGTAAGTGCTATGTACAGGAGGGGGTGATGATCTGCAGGGAGGGTGTACAGTAATGACATAGCAGAGCTGGGAGGGCTCAGAGGAGGCACACCTGATCCTATAACAACCCGGTGTCACTATATAACCCTCCCTCACTACAGGATCCTGGAGGAAAACATGTCACCACTATCCAGATGTAATACCTGGAGAGTGATGATGTCACCTCCTGTATTATGGACACTACAGCTGGAGAGTGATGATGCCACCTCCTGTATAATACACTACGCCTGGAGAGTGATGATGCCACCTCCTGTATAATACACTACGCCTGGAGAGTGATGTCACCTCCTGTATAATACACTACGCCTGGAGAGTGATGTCACCTCCTGTATAATAGACACTATGCCTGGAGAGTGATGATGTCACCTCCTGTATAATACACTACACCTGAGGAGTAATGATGTCATCTCCTGTATTATGGACACTACGCCTGGAGAGTGATGATGTCACCTCCTGTATAATAGACACTACGCCTGGAGATTGATGTCACCTCCTGTATAATAGACACTATGCCTGGAGAGTGATGATGTCACCTCCTGTATAAGACACTACGCCTGGAGAGTGATGATGTCACCTGTATAATACACTACGCCTGGAGAGTGAGGATGTCACCTCCTGTATAATACACTACGCCTGGAGAGTGATGATGTCTCCTCTTTAATAGATATTACCCCTGGAGAGTGAGGATGTTACCTCTTGTATGATAGACACTACACCTGAGGAGTAATGATGTCATCTCCTGTATTATGGACAGTACAGCTGGAGAGTGATGATGTCACCTCCTGTATAATACACTATGCCCGGAGAGTGATGTCACCTCCTGTATAATATACTACGCCTGGAGAGTGATGATGTCACCTCCTGTATAATACACTACGCCTGGAGAGTGATGATGTCACCTCCTGTATAATAGACATTATGCCTGGAGAGTGATGATGTCACCTGTATAATAGACAAGACGCCTGGAGAGTGATGATGTCACCTCCTGTATAATACACTACACCTGAGGAGTAATGATGTAATCTCCTGTATTATGGAACACTACGCCTGGAGAGTGATGATGTCACCTCATGTATAAGACACTATGCCTGGAGAGTGATGATGTCACCTCCTGTATAATAGACACTACGCCTGGAGAGTGATGATGTCACCTCCTGTATAATAGACACTACGCCTGGAGAGTGATGATGTCACCTCCTGTATAATACACTACGCCTGGAGAGTGATGATGTCACCTCCTGTATAAGACACTACGCCTGGAGAGTGATGATGTCACCTCCTGTATAATAGACACTACGCCTGGAGAGTGATGATGTCACCTCCTGTATAATACACTACACCTGAGGAGTAATGATGTCATCTCCTGTATTATGGACACTACAGCTGGAGAGTGATGTCACCTCCTATATAATAGACACTACCCTGGAGAGTGATGTCACCTCCTATATAATAGACACTACGCCTGGAGAGTGATGCTGTCACCTCCTGTATAATAGACACTATATCTGGATACTAATGATCTCACATCCTGTGTAATTATATAAAACTATTATAGTACTATGATGAATATTGTTATTTCTGCACATATTCCATTATTTTGCATCATTGACATATACAGACGCCACTTCTCTACTTTTTAGGATGAAGAGAAAAGCAGAAATTGGTTATATAATTTCCTCACCGACCTAGTTATTCTTTACTAGGATCCCTAGGACAAGTAATGCTGCCTAATCATACACAGCTATATATACATGAAGTATTAAATTATATCCTTAATATAAGGGGCAGTATTAGAGTAGTTATATTCGTGTACATAGGAGGCAGTATTATAGTAGTTATAGTACATCAGTATTTGTATATAGGAGCAGTATTATAGTAGTTATATTCTTGTACATACATAGGAGCAGTATTATAGTAGTTATATTCTTAGTACATAGGAGCAGTAGTATTATAGTAGTTATATTCTTGTACATAGGAGCAGTATTATAGTAGTTATATTCTTATTCTTGTACATAGGAGCAGTATTATAGTAGTATATTCTTGTCATAGGAGCAGTATTATAGTAGTTATATCCTTGTACATAGGAGCAGTATTATAGTAGTTTATATTCTTGTACATAGCATAGGCAGTATACTTATATGTACATAGAGCGTAGTTATATTCTTGTACATAGAGGACAGTATTATAGTAGTTATATTCTTGTACATAGGAGCAGTATTATAGTAGTTATATTCTTGTACATAGGAGGCAGTATTCTTTATAGGAGCAGTATTTATATTCTTGTACATAGGAGCAGTATTATAGTAGTTATATTCTTGTACATAGGAGCAGTATTATAGTAGTTATATTCTTGTACATAGGAGCAGTATTATAGTAGTTATATTCTTGTACATAGGAGCAGTATTATAGTATTTTAGTAGGAGCAGTATTATAGTAGTTTTATTCT
>ONZH01001286.1:0-25767 GCA_900303285.1 Rhinella marina | reverse complement strand
AACAGTGGAAAGCAGCCAAAAGTGAAGTGCCATCTGTATGAAGTGCCATTTCCTCCTCCACCTCCTCCTCCTCCTCCTCCTTAACCGCCGTAGAATTGCTCCGTAAATAAGAAAAATTATATATTTATGGCTCACCTCTTGGGCCTCCACATAATTTTTAACAGGTCTCACCTCTTGGGCCTCCACAAAATGTTTAAGAGGTCTCACCTCTTGGGCCTCCACAAAATTTTAAGAGGTCTCACCTCTTGGGCCTCCACATAATTTTAAAGGTCTCACCTCTTGGGCCTCCACAAAATGTTTAACAGGTCTCACCTCTTGGGCCTCCACAAAATTTTTAACAGGTCTCACCTCTTGGGCCTCCACATAATTTTTAACAGGTCTCACCTCTTGGGCCTCCACAAAATGTTTAAGAGGTCTCACCTCTTGGGCCTCCACATAATTTTTAACGAGGTCTCACCTCTTGGGCCTCCACAAAATGTTTAACAGGTCTCACCTCTTGGGCCTCCACAAAATGTTTAACAGGTCTCACCTCTTGGGCCTCCACAAATGTTTAACAGGTCTCACCTCTTGGGCCTCCACAAAATGTTTTAACAGGTCTCACCTCTTGGGCCTCCACAAAATGTTTAACAGGTCTCACCTCTTGGGCCTCCACATAATTTTTAACAGGTCTCACCTTTTGGGCTCCAAAAGGTTTTTAACAGTGGAAAGCAGCCAAAAGTGAACCATCTGTATGAAGTGCCATTTCCTCCTCCACCTCCTCCTCCTCCTCCTCCTTAAACCGCCGTAGAATTGCTCCGTAATAAGAAAAATGTTTATATTTATGGCTCACCTCTTGGGCCTCACAAAATGTTTAACAGGTCTCACCTCTGGGCCTCCACAAAATGTTAAAGGTCTACCTCTGGGCCTCCACATAATTTTTAACAGGTCTCACCTTTTGGGCCTCCACAAAAGGTTTAAGAGGTTAACAGTGGAAAGCAGCCAAAAGTGAAGTGGCCATCTGTATGAAGTGCCATTTCCTCCTCCACCTCCTCCTCCTCCTCCTCCTTAACCGCCGTAGAATTGCTCCGTAAATAAGAAAAATGTTTATATTTATGGCTCACCTCTTGGGCCTCCACATAATTTTTAACAGGTCTCACCTCTTGGGCCTCCACAAAATGTTAAGAGGTCTCACCTCTTGGGCCTCCACATAATTTTTAAGAGTCTCACCTATTTGGGCCTCCACATAATTTTTAACGGGTCTCACCTCTTGGGTCTCCACAAAATGTTTAACAGGTCTCACCTCTTGGGCCTCCACATAATTTTTAACAGGTCTCACCTTTTGGGCCTCCACAAAAGGTTTAAGAGGTTAACAGTGGAAAGCAGCCAAAAGTGAAGTGCCATCTGTATGAAGTGCCATTTCCTCCTCCTCCTCCTTAACCGCCGTAGAATTGCTCCGTAAATAAGAAAAATGTTTATATTTATGGCTCACCTCTTGGGCCTCCACATAATTTTTAACAGGTCTCACCTCTTGGGCCTCCACAAATGTTTAAGAGTCTCACCTCTTGGGCCTCCACATAATTTTAAAGAGGTTCTCACCTATTGGGCCTTCACATAATTTTTAACGGGTCTCACGCTCTTGGGTCTCCACAAAATGTTTAACAGGTCTCACCTCTTGGGCCTCCACAAAATGTTTAACAGGTCTCACCTCTTGGGCCTCCACATAATTTTTAACACGTCTCACCTCTTGGGCCTGCACAAAATGTTTAAGAGGTCTCACCTATGGGCCTCCACATAATTTTTAACGGGTCTCACCTCTTGGGTCTCCACAAAAAGTTTAAACAGGTCTCACCTCTTGGGCCTCCACAAAATGTTTAAGAGGTCTCACCTCTTGGGCCTCCACAAAATCTTTAACAGGTCTCACCTCTTGGGCCTCCACAAAATGTTTAACAGGTCTCACCTCTTGGGCCTCCACATAATTTTTAACAGGTCTCACCTTTGGGCCTCCACAAAAGGTTAAGAGGTTAACAGTGGAAACAGCCAAAAGTGAAGTGCCATCTGTATGAAGTGCCATTTCCTCCTCCACCTCCTCCTCCTCCTCCTCCTTAACCGCCGTAGAATTGCTCCGTAAAATAAGAAAAATGTTTATATTTATGGCTCACCTCTTGGGCCTCCACAAAATGTTTAACAGTCTCACCTCTTGGGCCTCCACAAAATGTTTAACAGGTCTCACCTCTTGGGCCTCCACATAATTTTTAACAGGTCTCACCTTTTGGCCTCCACAAAGGTTTAAGAGGTTAACAGTGGAAGCAGCCAAAAGTGAAGTGCCATCTGTATGAAGTGCCATTTCCTCCTCCACCTCCTCCTCCTCCTCCTCCTTAACCGCCGTAGAATTGCTCCGTAAATAAGAAAAATGTTTATATTTATGGCTCACCTCTTGGGCCTCCACATAATTTTTAACAGGTCTCACCTCTTGGGCCTCCACAAAATGTTTAAGAGGTCTCACCTCTTGGGCCTCCACATAATTTTTAAGAGGTCTCACCTATTGGGCCTCCACATAATTTTTAACGGGTCTCACTCTTGGGTCTCCACAAAATGTTTAACAGGTCTCACCTCTTGGGCCTCACAAAATGTTTAACAGGTCTCACCTCTTGGGCCTCCGCAAAATCTTTAAGAGGTCTCACCTCTTGGGCCTCCACATAATTTTAACCCGTCTCACCTCTTGGGCCTCCACATATTTTTAACAGGTCTCACCTCTTGGGCCTCCACAAAATCTTTAAGAGGTCTCACCTCTTGGGCCTCCACATAATTTTTAACCGTCTCACCTCTTGGGCCTGCACAAAATGTTTAAGAGGTCTCACCTATTGGCCTCCACATAATTTTAACAGGTCTCACCTCTTGGGCCTCCACAAAAGGTTAAGAGGTTAACAGTGGAAAGCAGCCAAAGTGAAGTGCCATCTGTATGAAGTGCCAATTTCCTCCTCCACCACCTCCTCCTCCTCCTTAACGCCGTAGAATTGCTCCGTAAATAAGAAAAAATGATATATTTATTGCTCACCTCTTGGGCCTCCACATAACTTTTTAACAGGTCTCACCTCTTGGGCCTCCACAAAAGGGTTTACAGGTCTCACCTCTTGGCCTCCACATAATTTTTAACAGGTCTCACCTCTTGGGGCCTCCACATAATTTTTAACACGTCTCTCCTCTTGGGCCTCCACATAATTTTAAAGGTCTCACCTCTTGGGCCTCCACATAATTTTAAGAGTCTCACTCTTGGGCCTCCACAAAATGTTTAAGAGGTGTCACCTCTTGGGCCTCCACATAATTTTTAAGAGGTCTCACCTCTTGGGCCTCCACATAATTTTTAACACGTCTCTCCTCTTGGGCCTCCACATAATTTTTAATACGTCTCACCTCTTGGGCCTCCACAAAATGTTTAAACAGGTCTCACCTCTTGGGCCTCCACAAAATGTGTTAAGCGGTCTCACCTCTTGGGCCTCCACATAATTTTAAGAGGTCTCACCTCTTGGGCCTCCACATAATTTTTAAGAGGTCTCACCTCTTGGGGCTCTACAAAAATGTTTAAGAGGTCTCACCTCTTTAGCCTCCACACAATTTTTAAGACGTCTCACCTCTTGGGCCTCCACAAAATTTTCCATGAGCCTCTGGCCAGCCCACGGCCTCTTCCTGCCTTTTGCGGTCCTACGCATCCCTCAACATCCCCACTGCTTTACCTGCTAGACATGACACTGGGCCAGGTCGGGTCACTGACATCTCAAGCGCCAACAATTTGGGCATTTTAAGGCTTCTGCATGTGTTTTTGAGTTGTTTTTACATTTTAAAGAAGACATGTCTGACCACATCTCACACACACACACAATGACAATTAGGGGTGTGGTCTATTTGCTTTCCCCCTTGCCTATGCCATCTGTGGTTGTCATAGGCAACGTGATTTTAAGGGGTGCAGAATTTTATCTTCTTTTTTGTCTAGTTTGGCTTGGGGTCCATGGCAATGTTGAGGAAAGAAGGTTTCCTTGTATGGTCTCACTTTACAGAGAGGTTATATTGTGTTTGGAGTGTATTGTTGAGAGGCTGTGATAGTGGCGTAATAGTGCGACTTGGGCGCGTTATATGCACCCAGACATGCTTCCCCTGCTGTCCCAGTTGCATTCCAGCAGTGTTGGCATCCTTTTCTGAGGTTCCAGGGTGGACTTGGTGACCTCCAAGTGGTCGAATTGAGATTTCCAAGTGGCGAGCATTTTTTCCCCATAGAATTTAATGGGATTCGATATTCGGTCGAATAGTCGAATTTCGCGGTCTATTCGAATCGAATTTCGAACTTTCGAATATTTCACTACTCGCTCATCTCTAATTATTACTACTAGGGCCCTATAGATGGGCTTTATTACTTCTAGGAGCACCATGAAGGTCTTTATTACTACTAGGGGCACTTTTAGGCTGGTTTGCTATAGGGGTGCATTATCTTCGGTACTATGGTGGGCTTTATTACTACTGGAGGCACTATAAGGAAAATTATTTCTATTATGGGGCATTATTACTATTACTAGGGGTATGATTGGGAAGGTGTTATTTGGTACAATGTGAAGGGCTTTGGGGAGCAACAGAGGTGGAGGATGATAGAAAAGTGAGTGTGTGTGTCAAACTCTGCAGAGAGACAGATGTGGCTGAAAGAACTCATCATGGCGGTCTGGGACAAATAGAGAAAATAAGGAAAGAGAATGTCTACATCAGAAGAGACACTGGATGTAAGAGGTATGTTTGGTAGTGGTGAATGTAGCGTCCATCGAAATGTGTCTTTATTGCTAAGGAGGGGGTTAGTTGCATCAGCAATTTGCCACATATGCATTGTGGATGCATGTTACTCCCCACTTTCCTCATTGCCATTCTTATTTTTAACTACTGTACAACAGTGTTCATTCTAAGGTATTTCTGATACAAGAGCATTCTTTTTAAAACATTTGGGTGGAGGATGTGGAATAGAGGGCGTGTCTCTAAAAAGGGGCGGGGCATATGTCCGTAAAAATTTGGGTCCGTCCGTGATTTTTAGTTTAGTTGTCCAGAAAAATTTTAAGGAAAGGTTGGCAACTCTGCTCAGACCCCTACCGATCTGATATTGATGACCTATCCTGAAGATAGGTCATCAATATTAAAAGCCTGGAAAACCCCTTTAAAGTTAAAACTTAAACCAATTAGTGACAATTTACATGTTTGTCACGTACATGCAGAAAGCATACGGGACATAGAGGAGGTGGCTGTGTTATACACTTGACACCTACCTGCAACATCAGGGTCGGAGATATAGTAACTCTGATCTTTGCCATTAAACCACTCATATGGCACTTTCAGGTCTCCCTATGTTCCCCAATCACCCTCTGACCTATGACATAATTGCAGGGTGCCGAGCAGCTGTCATGGCAGTTGGACCCAGTTAAGGCACCCAGGCTTGCCATTTTACTACTCTTATCATAACCAGGATAATACTTCAGGTACAATACATTGCAATACAATATTAATGCTTTAGTAGACATGTCAAAAGAGCTCAATACTATAAATGATGTAGAAATAAATAATAACATAGTGAAGCTGGTTCTTTTAGATTCACCTAATTTATAGAGGCAACCCTTAGTAACAGAAAGGTTTACACATCAAACAGAATGCATGTGATTTATTCTGTATTTTACACTACTCAGTTTGATCCTAGTTGCTATCCCAGGACTTTACGTGGGAGGAAACACTATATTACTCAGCAGTAGTCTCCTGGGGTAAAATGTCTTGCAGAAATAAAAGTGCATATGGGCCCTGCATTATCTCTATGATCCAAGCCAACACTTTCTCTCTGACAGGTGTATTTGTGGAGACTTCCTGGCCTGTACAACTCTTTCTCAAGAAAGTGGTGCCTTCACCCTCATTTCTACTATACATGAACAACACAGGTATTTTAAGCACACTGTACAGTATGATTACTAAAATGACTTGTAATACTGTACATGGAGATCCACAATAAAAAAAAAAACTGTTAAAAGTAGGAACAGTACTGCTGACAATATACTGACCATGTAATAGACACCTAATGCTCAATTTACACGAATTTTTTCCATTTGCATCTGACATCATTTTACTTGGATGGAAAATTAGTCCTGCATGCAGGACCTTAATGGCCTCTATCACACAGTCAGTAATTGGTCCGTTTTTTGCATCAGTATTTGATCAGTATTGGTAAGGGAAAAACAGGAGTGGGTCCAAAAACAGAGATAACATGTGATGGAAACATTCGCATGTCTTCAGTATTTTGGACCCACTTGCGCTTTTGGCTTCCAAATCATGATCAAATCCTGATGCACAATAGTGACCGTGTGATAAACTGTGATGTCAAAAAGGCCAAACAGGGACACTAGTGTCCCCAGAACAGAGTGGTGAGGGTGGCAACAGCATAAGAAGTCAACACAGTGGCCCAGCCACAGAGTGGTGAGGGTGGCAACTGCATGAGGAGTCAACACAGTGGCTCAGTCAAATAGTGGGGAGGGTGGCAACAGCATAAGGAGCTAACACAGTGGCCCAGTTACAGAGTGGTGAAGGTGGCAACAGCATGAGGAGTCAATAATAGTGGACCAGTCACAGAGGAGTCAATATAGTGGATTAGTCACAGACTGGGGAGGTGGGGGCAACTACAGTGGCAGTCACAGTGAAATGGTAGCAGTGAGAGAAGATGTCAGCAAAGGCAGAAGGTATGTGGCATCAGGTGGGTGACAGTATAAAATTAGTTGCTGAAGCACGTGGCCAGAAGTAACAGCCAATTTTTAACAATGTTCTGGTGTGGCAGCACACTGCAGACCAGAATAATCTAGTCTGATGCATCAGGCACTGGCTGATTCACTCTTGATTCATCTTTATAAAAGTTAATCTCTCAACATTTTGTGTTCTTATTGGGATAACTATGCCCGCTACCACACTAAACACCCACTCTGATGCCACACTACTGGCTGGACAGAAAAACTTGCCCAGGGCAAACTCAGCCAGTTGCGGCCACAATTCAAGTTTAGCTGCTCAGTAGTCCAGGGAATCTGACAGGGTGGAGTCCGACGATACCACCACCTGCTGGTTCAGGTTCTGCTACATGTCAGGCGGGTGAGGAAACATACTCATCAGAGACTGGAGATTCAAATTACTGCTGAAGGAGATGGTGCTGCTCCTGCCCCCCCCCCCCCCCACCCCACCACACACACACACACACACACACACACTCCAGCAGTCATGGCAGTGGAATGTGAGCACAGAGGGTCCCCCTGGTCAGATCTTCATGAGAACAGGCAATGGTGCACATAGGCAGTGACCAGCCGACTACATAGCATGTCCTTATAGTAGTTGAGTTTATCATTCCTCTCAGCAGGTGTAAAAAGGTCCCGATTTTGACCTGGTAGCAAAGGTCTAACATTGTGGAGAGCCAGTAGTCATTGCTCTGCCGAATGGTAATAATGCGTCTGTCACTACGCAAGCAACCATTTGCTCAAGAGACTCCTGCCTCTATCTTCACTGCATACTACTATGGTCTGTTGGTGTCAATTGCCTGATCTTCCTTATCACCCTTCAGCTCCTCCTGATCCTCTCTTGTCTCTTCTGCAGATAAACCACCTAGTTCTGTATATATTTTCTGGGAGCTAATGTCCTCCTTTTATTCCTTGACACAGTGCCAATAGAGTGTTCTTCTCATTATCATTGACCATGGTTCTGATCTTCAGTTGGTGAGGAGACAGCCAGGATCCTATTTCTTGGTTGATGACGTTGAGCAGTTCCTTCCCAGTGTGACTCTGTTCGCCCAGGCTGACAGCTTGACTCTGTGCTCTGCATAGGTGGTATGCTGAAGGACCACTCCTAACTGTGCCTACAGTGGAGGCTCCGGAATCAGAGCATGAGAATGCAGAGGTGGCATTGCCATCACCTGGCCAAGTTAATGGTGTGCCTGGGCAGGAACCACATTTACCCAGTGGGCCATAAAAGACATATTTTGTCCTTGACCACAGTTACAGCTCCACACTTTGGCGCTGCCATAAACAGTAGCAGACACCAGCAGGCTTAAGGACTGGCCCGCCTTCTGCTGTATGTAAGTATGCTTGGCTGGTACAGCTTTTTTTTAGACAGATAATGATGGCTTAGAACTCTCCACCTTGGCTCAGCACACGCCATAAGTTCTCTGAAATGTGCAGAGTAAACCACATGAAAAAGGAGAGACTGTAGTACCAGCAACTTTGCCAGGAGCATATTCAACTTCTGCACTGTTGGATAAGTGCACACATATTGTTGTCTTTTTTCAATCGTCTCGGTGATTGATTGCTGGTGAAATCTGTAACTAGGAGCAGGAGGAGGAGTAGAAGTATCAGCACCTGTAGATGATGGGAAGGAAACACAGCATCTTTCTGCTGAGGTGGTGGAGCCCTGACCGCTGGAGAAGGGCTGTTGGCCGCTGGGAGTTTTTTCAGCCTGTACCACTACATTAGCGCCAAGGTTTTCCTAGGCCACTTTATGGTGATGCTCTATGTGTTGATGTAGGGCCGTGGTGCCAACACTGGCACCCTGGCCATGCTTTACCTTCTGCCCACAGATCCTAGATATGGCCACACTAACGTCTTCTGGCGACCTGATGAAAATTTACCACACACCGGCTAGTATGACATTTTACCCCTACCACTGCGTGATGACTGCCTGCCACTGCCTCTACCCCAGGTACGTTTGGCTCCAGATCTTACACTGCTGCTGGCTCACAGACATGCCTGCACGCTGTTCACCCTGCCACTGTCTCACAGGCAAGCTGCCACCCTCACCCCCTGATGGTGATGATAAAGCCCCCTCTTAAAGTGGCTCCCACATGCGATCAGCTACATCATCATCCACTACTGTCTGCTCATCACCCTGACCAGTCTTATGGCCGCATCATCTGCTCCCACGCGACTGTCATCGTTACTACTTGCACACCTACAGGAGGTAGCAACGGACCTCTCCTTCAAATCAGGGCAGTAGCTGCTGATTGCCCTCAATAATATCTTCCTCACTGAAAAGCCAAGCAGAGCGGGCGGCATATATCACTTGTCTGGCAGAAAGAGCAAAAAAGGAACAAAGGCAGGTTTAGGACAGGTGAGGGCACACAGCTTGTTCCTGGGCCATGCCAACTAAATGTGTGTGATGTCAAAACATGACTGCTAGATGACAGTGGCAGCTCTGGCCTGTTGCTGCAGCTGCTGCTACCACACTCTTCTTTTGCTGCTACTTCTGCCGGCTCCACCATTTTTGCCACTATCCGTTTCTTTTAAGGGCCCTAGCACCTCTTTGTTGGACATACTGTACAGCAACAGTAACTGTATATGTAAAATAATTTATTCATTGTCAAAGAATAATGTAATTGCTTATCTATGAAACAAGGTGGACACCCAAATAACAGTTAAATTACACAGGTTATTCACTCCAATTTCAGAATTTATCAAGTGGACACCCCAATAACAGTTGGGAAAGCTTATTCGCCCTAATTTGAGAATCAAGGTGTAATAGAATTGCTTATCTTTTAAACAAGGTGGGCACCCCAATAACAGTTAAATTATACAGCTTATTCACCCCAACTTGAGAATCAAGGCGTATTAGAATTGATTATCTATTAAAGAAGGTGGGCACCCCAATAACAGTTAAATGAGAAAGCTCATACACCCCAATTTGAGAATCAAGGCCTAATGGAATTACTTATTTATTAAACAAGATAGACACCCCAATAACAGTAGTATTAGACAGTTTATTCACCCCAATTTAAGAATCAAGGCGTAATACAATTGCTTATCTTTTAACACAAGGTAGACACCCCAATAACATTTAAATTAGACAGGCTATTTACCCCAATTTGAGAATCAAGGCGTGATATAATTTCTTATCTAGTAACCAAGGTGGAAACCCCAATAACAGTAAAATTAGACAGGTTATTCACCCCAATTTGAAAATCAAGGCATAATAGAATTGCCTATTTATTAAACAAGGTGGGCACTCTAATAACAGTTAAATTAGACAGGTTATTCACCTCACTTTCAGAATCAAGGCCTAATGGAATTGCTTATCTATTAAACAAAGTGGTCACTGTTCAATTAGATAGCTCTTTGCCCTACACAATGATTGATGTAAAGTGGGCTGTCTCCTATGGATCCCTTCAGCTTCAGATTACAGAGCCTGCACTGTCCCCGCAGTATCCCTATGCTCACCCTACATTGTGTAAAAACTCTCCCTATGATTTCCCTACACTGTCCCTGCACTCTCCCTATCCAATATTCCACAATTAAAGGCTTTTTTAACATGGTCCCTAGCACTTGTCCCATCTCTCCCGATGCTCAGCTCACAGTGAAATGTCTGAAACCACATGGGATGAGGGTTTTATAAGGCTGTGACATCAGAGGGGCTGGCTAGCTGCGGATTGGCTGTCTGCATGGCATTATGGGTGATCTCATATTCCAAGGCTTCTTACTCTCACTCTTTCACACGTGTAGCCACCATTTTAGCAGAAAAAAAACACGAAGCGCGAAAAAATTCGGATCTGTTGTGAATTGAATTTTTCCTAAACTTCCGATTAAATTCCACTTCAGGTGCTTTAATTCGTTCAACACTAGAACCTGATGTGTTTTTCTGCGTCACTCTTTGCTATATTGTAGTGGACTATGAGAATTGTAGTTTAACTGAGAATTTAAAAAAGTCTTAAAAATGTTACAAAAATTCCATTTAGTATAGACTAGTGTATTTAACCTGACATTTTGGTCTGCATAACCGTTAGTATATATCCTAGTAGTGGACTCTGTCCAGTTGACCATTTGTTTCTACCAATCTGTGGCTAGGGAGCAAGAGATGCCACTGCTTCTGTGGGTGCAGGGTCCAGTGGTGGTAGTGATAATGACAGAAATGCTGTGACGGTTGATTGTGGTGGTTCTATGCATGTATCTTCTATGTATGAATTTTTCTCTACAGTTCTGGCTGAAATTGTAGTTTTGTGGTCTGAGTATTTATTTCTAAAAAAAGGTTTCAAATTTTATTACAAAAATACTTTTTATCACAAGCTAGTGTTGTTCTTTATCATTCATACATTGCTATATTCATTCATTGTTATATTGCAGTGGACTATGTCCAATTGTACATTTTTCTTAAAATTTTGTTTAAAGTCCTCAATTTAAAGGACTCAATTATTAGGGGTACAGAGAGGGCAATCTGTCACAAAGACCGGGAACGTTGAACTGTGTGTTGTCTTGGTGTGTTGTCCTGGCGCTCGAGTTCGACACATCATGGATCGGGTTGACAGATTACTGGGAGGGGCTGGAGAAGATCATGTTCCATATTGGAACCAATGACAAAGTTAGAGGTAGGTGGAGCGTCCTTAAAAATGATTTTAGGGATTTAGGTCATAAGCTTAGGGCAAGGACCTCAAAGGTAGTGTTTTCCAAAATACTGCCCGTACCACAAGCCACACAATAAAGGCAGCGGGAGATTAGGGAGGTAAACAAGTGGCTCAAGAACTGGTGTAGGAAGGAAGGGTTTGGGTTCCTAGAGAACTGGGCCGACTTCTCTGTCGGCTACAGGCTCTATCGTACAGATGGGCTGCACCTCAATAGGGAAGGGGCAGCTGTTTTGGGGGAGAAGATGGCTAGAAGGCTGGAGGAGTGTTTAAACTAGGGACTGGGGGGGAGGGTAACTACATTATAGGAGGGGAAGATAGTGCAGATAGAGACCTGGGGCAAGGTAATGGACCTGGGGGAGGAATGGAAGGAGGGACTAGAACAGTTCAGAAGGAAAGGTGTAGGGGAAAAAAGATACATAAACCTCTTAATTGTATGTATACTAATGCCAGAAGCCTGACTAATAAAACTCGTGAACTGGAATTAGTGATGTGTGAGGAGGACTACGAAATAGTGGGAGTAACTGAGACATGGCTGGATGATAGCTATGACTGGGCAGTTAACGTACAGGGTTACAGTCTGTTTAGAAAGAATCGGCAAAACCGGAGAGGGGGAGGGGTTTGCCTTCATGTAAAAATCCTGTCTAAAGCCCACACTCCGGGAAGATATAAGTGAAGGACATGAAGATGTGGAGTCACTGTGGGTAGAAATACATGGAGCCAAAAATAAAAAAAATACTAATAGGACTTTATTATAAACCACCTAATATACCAGAGTCCACAGAAAATCTACTTCTAAACGAAATAGACGAGGCGGCAAATCATAATGAGGTTGTTATTATGGGGTCTTCAACTACCCAGATATAGACTGGGAAACTGAAACCTGTATATCTCTAAAGGAAACAGGTTCTTGGCAATAACCAAAGACAATTACCTTTCCCAACTGGTTCAGAACCCGACTAGAAAGGCAGCCATACTGGACTTAGTAATAACCAATAGACCTAGCCAAGATTTAGCCAACTGAGAGAGGCCATAGGCCGAACTAACTGGGACAAAGTCCTCAAAAATAAAAATACAGCCACAAAATGGGATATTTTTAAAAGCATCCTAATATCTAATTGTGAGAGGTACATACCTTATGGGAATAAAGGGTTAAGAAAAAACCAATGTGGATAAATAGAACTGTAAAGAAAGCAATAAATGACAAAAAGAAAGCATTTAAATCACTAAAACTGGAGGGTAGCGAGGAAGCATTGAAAAACTATAAGGAAAAAAATAGAATATGTAAAAGACAAATAAAAGCAGCTAAACTAGAGACCGAGAGATTAATCGTCAAAGAGAGTAAAACAAACCCTAAAATGTTCTTCAATTATTTAAATAGTAGAAAGTATAAACCTGAAGGTGTCGGCCCCTTACAGAGTAATGAGGGGGGAGTTGCAGAGAGTGATGAGAAGAAAGCAAAGCTACTAAATATTTTTTTCACCCCCATATACTAAGAGAATTAAATAATGTTATAGCCAGACCCTTATTTCTGATATTTAAGGACTCTATACTGACAGGGGGTGTTCCACAGGATTGGCGCATAGCAAATGTGGTGCCAATATTCAAAAAGGGTCCAAAAACAGAGCCCGAAAACTATAGGCCGGTAAGTTTAACATCTGTCATGGGTAAACTGTTTGAAGGTTTTCTAAGAGATGCTATCTTGAAGTACCTCAATGAAAATAAGCAAATAACTCCATATCAGCATGGCTTCAAGAGGGATCGGTTATGTCAATCCAATTTAATCAGTTTCTATGAGGAGGTAAGTTCTAGACTGGACCACGGCAAATCAATGGATGTTGTATATCTGGACTTCTCCAAAGCATTTGACACTGTACCACACAAAAGGTTAGTATATAAAATGAGAATGCTTGGACTGGGGGAAAATTTCTGTATGTGAGTAACTAACTGGCTCAGTGATAGTCACATACTCAGGTCACTGTCACTAGTGGGGTACCACAGGGGTCAGTACCAGGCTCTATTCTCTATAGGCTTGCACAGTAAAATATCAATTTTTGCAGATGACACTAAACTGTGTAAAGTAATTAACACAGAAGAGGACAGTATACTGCTACAGATGGATCTGGATAGACTGGAGGCTTGGGCAGAGAAGTGGCAGATGAGGTTTAACACTGACAAATGTAAGGTTATGCACATGGGAAGGAATAATGCAAGTCACCAGTACATTCTAAATGGTAAAACACTGGGTAACACTGACATGGAAAAGGACCTAAGAATTTTTAGTAAACAGCAAACTAAGTTGTAGAAACCAGTGTCAGACAGCTGCTGCCAAGGCCAATAAGATAATGGATTGCATCAAAAGAGACATAGATGTCGGTGATGAGAACATAGTCCTGCCACTTTACAAATCACTAGTCAGACCACACATGGAGTACTGTGTACAGTTCTGGGCTCCTGTGAACAAGGCAGACATAGAAGAGCTGGAGAGGGTTCAGAGGAGGGCAACTAAAGTAATAACTGAAATGGGTGGACTACAGTACCCAGAAAGATATCAAAATTAGGGTTATTTACTTTAGAAAAAGACGACTGAGGGGAGATCTAATAACTATGTATAAATATATCAGGGGCCAGTACAGAGATCTCTCCCATGATCTATTTATCCCCAGGACTGTGACTGTGACTAGGGGACATCCTCTGCGTCTGGAGGAAAGAAGGTTTGTTCACAAAAATAGAAGAGGATTCTTTACGGTAAGAGCAGTGACACTATGGAACTCTCTGCCTGAGGAGGTGGTGATGGTAAGTTCACTAAAAGAGTTCAAGAGGGGCCTGGATGTATTTCTGGAGGGTAACAATATTACAGGCTATAGCTACTAGAGATGGGTCGTTGATCCAAGGAGTTATTCTGATTACAAAGAAAAAAGGGGATTTCAGTCAGCACATCCCAGTGTGCAGGTGCACATTGCTATGGCTAAATGCACAAGGAAAGGAAAATATATATAATGCAACAGCACACTGCCAACCAGATAAAGCACAAAATGCCATAGTGATAGGAGGTATTCTGAAGCTAATGCTATGCTTGTTTAGTAAATTAGAGATTCTTGGCAAATATATTTTGTACAAAATTAGCTGAGCCCGTCCACCAAATCGTCAAGGTGATCTCTGTAGGACGGGCTCTGTAGTTATTCTGATTGGAGTCGGGAAGGAATTTTTTCCCCTACCTCACAGGGTTTTTTTGCCTTCCTCTGGATCAACTTGTAGGATAACAGGCCGAACTGGATGGACAGATGTCTTTTTTCTGCCTTATAAACTATGTTACTATGTTACTATGTAAATACCTGTGACATTCAGTGTAATTTCCTAACAATTTTTCGTCTAAAATCGATTTTATCTTCGGTTTTGGGCGTATTATTGTCATTCTGTAAAAGTGGCGTAATAATCAGACAACATAATTCCCAGCAGTGACTTGGGAGTCCAAGATGCATCCAGACATCCTCCCCATGCTGTTCCCGAACCATTTCAGTGGTGTTTCCATCATTTTCTGACCTTTTCCTGTGAACCAGACACCCTCCCCTCTTCAGAGCAGGGGGTGCCTGGTTTAGTGCTCTGGTTCTCCCATTGACTTCCATTGTCCTCGGGTGTTCTGTAGAGCACTCGAGCATCACCAAGTGTTCTACCCGAGCACCAGAACACCCGAGCACTTTGGTGCTTGATTAACACTACTGATGAGAATTTATATCCCCTCAATAAATTCAAAGGGATTTCTGCAGCCGGGCTGGTGCCACAATTTCATAAGGATTTATGAAATTACGCCGCGATGGAGCCAATGGCCGAAGACAGTTCTACTACCCCGAAGACAAGCGGGATGTGGCACTGTAACTTCTACAGTTCTAGGATCCACGGTTGGGGAGATATGTGTAATTCCGAGAAGAAACCCAGTAGCTTAGCTGCGTTTGGTCTCATAACATGCCTTGGCATGAGTTGGACCCACTGGCGCAGGTTCCGTCATGATCAGACCTACCAGTGGGATGTTATGGACCATAATAGGTTTTGGAGATTTTCCTGACCCCCTCTGGAGGGAGGGGGGAGTGTGACACCCCCGGGAACAGATGTGGCGGGGTATGACAAAGGTATAATAATGCTGACCTAAGCGGAGGCCAGCGTCTTGTTCTAAGTAAAGGCCACCTGTACGGTGTTCATCACAGGCATCATTACTGAGGGCATGATAGGCAGAATTATTAGTAGGGGCACTATACAGGCATTATTATTACTGGGCACATTACAAAGGGCATGATAATTACTGGGTGCACTATAGAGGCATTATTATTGCTTTGCCTCTGTTCATAATATTTATAGATTCTTTAATGACAGGCGTTGTACCAAGAGACTGGCGCAAGGCGAATGTGGTGCCCATTTTCAAAAAGGGTGCCAGGTCTTCACCAGGAAATTATAGACCAGTAAGCTTAACATCCATAGTGGGAAAAATGTTTGAGGGCCTTGTACGGGACTACATACAGGATTATGTAACTGTCAATAATATAATAAGTGATAGCCAACATGGTTTTACTAAGAACAGAAGCTGTCAAACTAACCTGATTTGTTTTTATGAGGAGGTGAGTAGAAGCCTGGACAGTGGAAAGGCAGTCGATATTGTGTTTTTGGACTTTGCAAAGGCGTTTGATTCTGTCCATCATGGACGACTAATGGGTAAATTGAGGTCTATTGGTTTAGAAAATATAATTTGTAATTGGATTGAAAACTGGCTTCATGATCGTATCCAAAGAGTTGTGGTCAATGATTCCTACTCTGAATGGTCCTCGGTTATAAGTGGTGTTCCCCAAGGTTCAGTGCTGGGTCCGCTATTATTTAAGTTATTCATTAATGACATAGAGGATGGGATTAATAGTGCTGTTTCTATTTTTGCAGATGACACTAAACTTTGTAATACAGTCCAGTCTATGGAAGATGTTAAGTTACAAGCTGACTTGGGCAAACTTACTGTTTTGGCCTCCACTTGGCAAATGAGGTTCAATATAGATAAATGTAAAGTTATGCACTTGGGGGCCAATAATCTGCATGCAGAATATGTCCTAGGGGGAGTAACACTGGGAGAGTCACTTGTTGAGAAGGATCTGGGTGTATTAGTAGATAATAGACTAAATAACAGCATGCAGTGCCAGTCAGCTGCCTCTAAGGCCAACAGAATTCTGTCTTGTATTAAAAGAGGTATGGACTTGCGAGACAGGGATGTAATATTGCCACTATACAAAGCGTTGGTGCGGCCTCAGCTTGAATATGCAGTTCAGTTCTGGGCACCAGTCCATAAAAAGGATGCCCTGGAGTTAGAAAAGGTAAAGAGGAGAGCCACTAAACTCATAAAGAGCCTGGATAATCTTAGTTATGAGCAAAGATTAAACGAACTGAACTTATTTAGCCTTGAAAAAAGACATCTAAGGGGGGGACATGATTAACCTGTACAAATATATAAATGGACCATACAAAAAATATCAAGGGAAGCTATTCTGTGTTAAACCCCCTCAAAAAACAAGAGGCCACTCCCTACGACTAGAGAAAAAAAGATTCAGTCATAAGAGACGACAAGCATTCTTTACAGTAAGGTCTGTGAATCTCTGGAATAGCCTGCCGCAGGAACTGGTGACAGCAAATACAGTAGATGGCTTCAAAAAGGGTTTAGATGCCTTTTTAATTCAACATAAAATTGAGGCTTATGACAATGTATAGAAATCTTGTTCTACTCACCCTTTCCCTTGGACCAACACCTTTTTAAAAGTAAGATCAATGTCCATGGATATAGCAGGATTACAGGTTGGACTTGATGGACTTGTGTCTTTTTCCAACCTTAACAACTATCTAACTATGTAACTATATTATTACTCGTGGCTTAGGAGGCACTATAGGGGGCATTATTACTAATCTGTGCTCTTTTGTTTTTTCTACAGTATAGTATTAGGGGACATTGGGGAACACTGTGGGCACATTGTTGGAGTGGCATCAGGATGATACTTTTGAAGCACCAGGATGGGCAATGTGTGTTGAGAAGGTTGTGAGGATGATAGAAATGTGAGGAATCTATAATGTCTGTGTAACAAACTCTGCAGAGATGAAATGTAGCTGAAAGAAGTTATCATGGTGGTCTGGTCCAAATGGAGAAGATGAGAAGAAGAGAGAATGTTTTTGTTAGATGAGATATTACAGGACGTGCTGTATTTACCTGTATGACCAGGCAGCATAATGAAACTATGGATATGCAAGTGAGCTGTTATGCATAGGCAGCACACAGCATACCTGTATGGGATCCTAAAATTACTGATAGCAGCCCTTCCAGTTTATAAAATGCTGATCTTAATAAATATCCCACAATGTGTTTAATGAGAACCTGTCACATCTCCTGGCATTTCTGTTTGAGCAAATAATTGTATTTCCCATGAAAAAAAAACTCTGCAGCATAACTTCATTGTACTGTTTCTTTGTTATTCCTTCTAGAAAACTATGATTACATTGATAATAGTGTTGAGCCAGCATGCTCGCCCGAGCACTATATTCGCTCGAGCATCGGTATGCTCGGCACACTCGGTGTGCTCAAATGCGATGCTCGAGTCTCCTCCCCGCACGTTTGTTCGCTGCTACACAGTACTGGCATTCACTGCAATGCGGTAGCCATGTTGATTTGTACACTAATGCTACGCATTGTACGCTAATGCATACAAATTTGTATGCTAATGCTACGCATTGTACGCTAATGCATACTAATTTGTATGCTAATGCTACGCATTGTGCGCTAATGCGTACAAATTCAGTTAATTAGCGTACTTTTACGAGTGAAAGGAGTGAAAGAGGAGAAGTCGCGATTCTGACCTTTTCCTATGAACCAGCCACCCTCCCCATGCTGTTCCCTAACAATTTCTGTGGTGTTTCCACCATTTTCTCACGTTTCCCTATCAACCAGACACCCTCCCCTCTGCAGAGCAGGGGGTGCCTGGTCTTCTCCCATTGACTTTCATTATAGTCGGGTGCTCGGCAGAGTACTCGAGCACCACCTAGTGTTCAGCCAGAGCACCCGAGCACCCGAACATCGGGGTGCTCGATCATCACTAATTGATAACTGGGTGTTGCCAGTTGGGGGTGGGGTGTTTCTGCACACTTTGAGGGGCCATTCCACATGGCCCGGCATCCCATTCAAAATGCCTATTGTTGTTTACTACCGCGGACAAGAATAGGACATGTTCTATTTTTTTTTTTTGCGGAGCCGCGGCACGGAGCCATGGCTGGTTGCTCTCATTGAAGTGAACGGGGCCGCATCTATTCCGCAAAATTGCAGAATAGATGTGGACCCGTTCACATGGTCGTGTGAACGGGCCCTGACATTAAACATTCAGTGCAATAACTGCCAGACTGTGTAAGGACACAACCTTTGACAATATGAATGGTAACACCCAATTGTCAATGTATTCATACACTTTTAAGAGAAATAGCAGAACAGGCTTCCAGTCTACCTCTTGGCTCACTACCCCAGCCCCTGCCTCTCTATATGTTCCCTCTCTGCTTTGTCTCCCTGCCTATAAGACTTGTTCCCATGGCTAATCGATGACAGCTCTGCACATTGAAGAGAGAGAACGGAACTGCCAGTGCATAGCAAGGACAGTGTGTACTATGTTCCTGTGTACTTACTGTCAGCACTAAGTGCTAGAAGCCCAGTTCTCCTCTCTCCTCCATGTACTCAGTAACTAGCAGGGAGGAGAGGAGAATGGGCCTGCTAGTGCATGCGAAATGCACATCGTTACTAAAAACAGATATATCAGGAGAGGTTAAAGGCCCATATTAAAGGAGTTTTCTGAGATTTTGATACTGATGACCTATCCTCAGGATAAGTCATTAGTATCTGATCATGGGGGTCTGACACCCGAGACCCCTCAGCTGTTTGAGAAGGCAACGGGGATCACTTCTATGGGGCTTGGCGCGATACCAAACACAGTCGCTATACAATGTACAGTGCTGTCTTTGGTAAGCTGCGAAAAGGCAACTGCACTCACAGGAGCACTGGTGCTTTCTCAAACAGTCCTGGGTGTCGGACCCCCACTAATCAGATACTGATGAACTATCCTGACCAGAGGCGTAGCTACTGGGGGGGCAGAGGGGGCGAAGGCTCCGGGCCCAGTGACTCAGGGGGGGCCCAGCAAGGATGACTAACAGGCGAATACAAGTGACGCTTCCATTATGGAAGCGCTCACTTGTATTTAGGGACCCCCATCAGACCTCAGATCAGCCCACCCCAGCCACATAAGATTAAAATAAAAAACCTCTCTCACCTGTCCCGCGTTGTGGCTGCACTTATGTGGCTGGGTGGGCTGATCTGAGGTCTGATGGGGGCACAATACGCTGATCTGAGGTCTGATGGGGCACAATACGCTGATCTGAGGTCTGATGGGGGCACAATACTCTGATCTGAGGTCTGATGGGGGCACAATACGCTGATCTGAGGTCTGATGGGGGCACAATGCACTGATCTGAGGTCTGATGGGGGCACAATACACTGATCTGAGGTCTGATGGGGGCACTACGCAGATCTGAGGTCTGATGGGGCACAATACGCTGATCTGAGGTCTGATGGGGCACAATACGCTGATCTGAGGTCTGATGGGGGCACAATACGCTGATCTGAGGTCTGATGGGGGCACAATACGCTGATCTGAGGTCTGATGGGGCACAATACGCTGATCTGAGGTCTGATGGGGCACAATACGCTGATCTGAGGTCTGATGGGGGCACAATACGCTGATCTGAGGTCTGATGGGGGCACAGTAGGGTGATGTGAGGACTGATGGGGGCACATTCTGCTGATCTGAGGTCTGATGGGGGTACAATACGCTGATCTGAGGTCTGATGGGGCACAGTAGGCTGATGTGAGGTCTGATGGGGGCACATTCTGCTGATCTGAGGTCTGATGGGGGCACAATATGCTGATCTGAGGTCTGATGGGGCACAATACGCTGATCTGAGGTCTGATGGGGGCACAGTAGGCTGATGTGAGGTCTGATGGGGGCACATTCTGCTGATCTGAGGTCTGATGGGGGCACATTCTGCTGATCTGAGGTCTGATGGGGGCACAGTAGGCTGAAGTGAGGTCTGATGGGGGCACAGTAGGCTGAAGTGAGGTCTGATGGGGGCACATTCTGCTGATCTGAGGTCTGATGGGGCACAATACGCTGATCTGAGGTCTGATGGGGGCACAGTAGGCCTGATCTGAGGTCTGATGGGGGCACAGTAGGCTGATGTGAGGTCTTATGGGGGTACAGTAGGCTGATGTGAGGTCTGATGGGGGCACGTTCTGCTGATCTGAGGTCTGATGGGGGCAGGGACTGTTAGTTTAGTGATGTAAAAACTGGGGACAGGTTTCCTTCAACATAGGAGTCCTCTTGTTTTTTACTCCTATTAATCCTATATTTTACTGCATTATGTGGTAGAGTATTTAGACTAGGGTATGTAGAAAGTCTATTGTACTGTACTTAACAGCATAGATGATCTAGCAGTTTATACAGTCATCTTTCTAATACAATATTATAACCACAACTAGTAGTATGTGCCTGTGAAGTTGGAAACGTGCGTTTGGGAAGCCAATAAGTGGGGGGCCCACTCAAGTATGTTTGGCCCCCCCTGTGCTGAACCTCTAGCTACGCCTCTGATCCTGACGATAGGTCATCAATATCAAAATCTTGGAAAATCCCTTGGAAAAAAAGAATTTGCTGGAGTATCTTGGAGTTCTTCCCGCCCAGCGCCGTAGTACTACGGCACGTTGATCGGATGGGTGCACCAATGCCCGTGCATTAACCCTTCATGTGCCGCGGTCAGCGCTGACCGCGGCACATGCGATGCGGGCGGTGGGAAGAGGTGTCCATCTGGTCCCCGCGCTGCTGTGATGGGGACCTGATGGCTTAGATGGCAGCCGGATGCCATCTACGGAAGCCTGTGAGATCCAGCCCCCTGGACCTGACAGGCAGAAGGCTGTAAGTGTATTACATTGAGTAATACACTTACAGCCAATGCATTACAATACAGAAGTATTGTAATGCATTGTAAAGGGGATCAGACCCCCAAAAGTTAAAAAAGTGTAAAAAAAGAAAGTGAAAAAAAAGTAAAAAAATAAAGTTTTACCCAAAAAAAAGTTTTGACTTAAAAAAAAAAAAAAAAAAGCGTCCTTTTTAAAAAATAAAGTAAAAAAAAAATTGTAAAAAATCATGTGATATTTTTATAGAGCCGGTCGATACGGACGCGGCGATACCCAATATGCCTATTTTTCTTTTTTTCACCTTGACTCACAAAAAGTGTAATACCAAACGATCAAAAAGTCTTATGTACCCCTAAATGGTACCAATGAAAACGTTACCTCATCCCGCAAAAATGAGCCCCCACATAAGACAATAACTCAAAAAAAATAAAAATCAATGGCTCCCGCAAACCAATCCATCAAAATATGTGCTGCAAAATCCATATGGTGCTCCTTCTGTTCTGAGTCCTGCCATGTGCCCCCACAGCAGTTTACCACCACATATGGGGTGTTGCCGTATTCAGGAGAAAATGGGGAACAAATTATGGGATGCTTTTCTCCTTTTACCTCTTGTGAAAATGAAAAATTTGGGGCTAAAGCAACATTTTATTGGAAGAATAATCAAACACAATCAAGTGTTTCCAAATTCCGTAAAACGCTTAGGGGGTCAAAGTGGCCAGTACCCCCCCTTAATATATTCTTTGAAGGGTGTAGTTTCTAAAATGGGGTCACTTTTTGAGGGTTTCCACTGTAGGGGTACGTCAGGGTCTCTCAATTACAAAATGGTGCCTAAAAACCATTCTAACAAAATCTGCTTCCAAAATTCGTATGACGCTCCTTTCCATCTGACCACTGCCACAAACCCATAGAGACGTTTACCACCACATATGGGGTATTTCTGTAAACTGCAGAATCAGAGCAATGTATATTGAGGTTTAGTTTGCTGTTAACCCTTGCTGTGCTGCAAGAAAAAAATTATTAACATGAATAATCTACCAAAAAAGTAAAATTTTGAAATTTCACCTCCATTTTCCTTTAATTCTTGTGGAACACCTCAAGGATTAAAAAAATTTGTAACATCAGTTTTTTTAAAATTTGAGGGGTGTAGTTTCTAAAATGGGGTCATTTATGGGTGGTTTCCATTACGTAAGCCTCTCAAAATCACTTTATATCTGAATTGGTGCTTAAAAAAATGGTTTGGGAAATTTTGTTGAAAAATTGAAAAATGGCTTCTAAACTTCTAAGCTTTCTAACGTACTAAAAAAGTAAAATTACATCTATAAAATGATGCCAACATAAAGTAGACATATGGGGAATGTAAAATAATAACTCTTTTTGGAGGTATTACTATGTATTTTGAAAGTAGAAAAATTTAAATTTGGAGATTTGCTAATTTTTCCAAATTTTTGGTAAATTTGGCATTTTTTTTATAAATAAAAATGAAATATTTTGCCACAAATTTACTACTGTCGTGAATCACAATATGTGACGAGAAAACAATCTCAGAATGGCCAGGATAAGTAAAACCGTTCCAAAGTTATTACCACATAAAGTGACATGTCAGATTTGCAAAAAATGGCCTGGGCAGGAAGGTGAAAACAGGCCCGGGGTTGAAGGGGTTAAGTAGTAAAATTTATCATAATATAAAAGTAAATATTTCCCAGATGTCTGCGCTATACATTACAGTAACTGTCTAATAAAAAAAACTGAATCTGTGCAGGGTGTAAATTTGAAGGCTACAGTGCATGCCTTCTGGGAAGTATCATACTCACCATATTCATCTAGTCCCTCTCCACCTTTCTGTTAAGCCACATTTTTGTAAGGTGCTGTCATGTGTCTTATTAAGTAAGTGTTTGAAGTATAAGAAAGGAAGGGACAAGTAATGCAGACAGACACTGCATATTATCTGTGAGACATGGATCTTATCCATTGCCTAGGGGAAGAGAAGTTGTACTTAAAACACAGGGTTCAGACAGAATGAGTAAAAAAGTGATAGATCAGGCTAGAGCAAGGGTATGGACTTCCAACCATGCAGCAGCCACCGTGCCAGGGTTTGATGTAGCAGCTGGGCTGCACAATCTCAGAATTAGAGGCTGATTTGGAAGTAGTCTGTTAGCAGAGATAGTGAGAACACAGGGTGCAAACCGAAGAAAAAAAACGTAACACTATAGTGACAGATTATTATAGGAACAGCAATAAGCAATGATGGAAAATTAAAACTGGTGATGAGCAGTGAAGGGCACAGGACAGGATAGCATCAGACTACTGAAGTCCTGATACAGTTCACACATATGAGCAGTTTGGGCCTAAGGGATGTTCTCAGTGGCAGGAAACATAACATTTGTAAAGGGCCATTTGTATATTGTATTCATATAATTGTTGTTATTGGAAATATAAGAGAACAGCAGATTTGTTGTCAATTCTAAAGAAAAGTTTAATCTATATTCTGCAAACAAATGATATATGGTCTACACTAGAGTAATGGAGTTGTGCATTCTCTTCGGTCAGTATAAATCTTCTCCGCTACCCTGAATGACATCTTATCAAACACAGTAGATGGTCAATACTACAGACATGAAAGCCACAAAGCAATGCTGACATCTCTATGCTGCTTGAAACATTTCTTTCTAATTTTAGCTATTGAGAGTAGAGAACATGAAGGGAAGGAACCACTATTCTGGCTCTGTCAGCGAGGACATCAGTGTTCAGTTCTATAGATGATGATTCAGGGATATAATATCTAGGTATATATAATAGCTATATAATTTTATAATATTTCTAGGTGAGCAGTTGGCCATTAGGGCCCAAGAAAATGATTGGTAAATCTCCACCTACCATCATAAAAGCACCCCTCCCCCCTTGTATTATGGATGTGTTATGTTAATATATTTTTTCTATTCTCTTCTGGACCACCTATAGACTACAAACATCTGGGCGGTGCACTGAGGTTGTGCACCTGCGAGACGAGGGAGCTCAATGTCAGTATTTGCCCCTACTCATTCCTGCTTTCTCTATGGCTATATGGACAGCACTCAATGGGTATTATGCATACAGATCAGAAAGTTGTCCCCTGCTCTGGTCATAGTGATCATGTGATCGCCAGCTCCCGGGTAACTGCAGGAGATGCTGGGTCTTAGCAGAATCAGATTCGCTCTGCAGTACATGTAAGGATGCTGTATTCTTCTTCATTTACAAAAGCTTTATGTGGTGAAAAATAAAAAAAATTGATGCAAATGGCATTTTTTACAAAAAAAAATCACTTGCATAGTATAGTGTACTTTCAGATACTTAAAATGCTGTTGGCAGCTCATACATCAAGCAATAAATAGAAGCAGTTTATGTCCTTGTATTGCAGGCACCAGAAAAAAATCATACACCCCAGAAATGATCTGGAAGCGCGCTGCTATTTATAGTCATGGCTATACATTATCAGGACTTGTTCAATGTGATATAACTACACAATCTGTGCCACTGGGACCTACATCTGGGTTATGAACACTGCACAGATTGCTGCTGTTTTGCAAATAAATGTGGAAATACAATGACTATTAGGAAATTCATTGAGGACAAAAAAATATATATATAATATGGCCCTATAGCAAAACAATATGGATCCACAGTAAGAATTCTGAGCATTTTTTTAAATTTAGGAATCTTTTACTAAAAACTGCACTTTCCCTCCACTTTACTTGACTTGAAACTGGTAATCTAGAAATATAAAGCATGATTCTACTGTAAATTGCAGCCATTCTGCTGGACTCCATGTTTTATGGTTGTGTAAAAATTGTAGATCGCAAATGTTGCGCAACCAGTATGGGGGAAAGCATGCCACAACTGCAAGAATCTAGACCTGTTTAGATGGTTACCGAGAAAAAGAGAATGCGTTTCAGTTGAGCAGCACAAGGGGATGGGGCAATGTTTTATGTTTGGTGTCTATAGAAGCATCATTTTAATGTATCAAAATAAGAGTATACTGAATAGGCAGATGGACACGTTTGTTATCTGCGGCAAATAGAATACAGGTTTCTGCATAGCGGGCTCAGTGGATGTCGGCGCGTGTACATTCTTGTGAAAAGCAGATGTGATATGTTGCTGCCCCTTCTTTTATCATTTTAAGAGTTATGCACTGGCTAAAAATAATGTCAGAGAGCATATCCTTCATTAGTTTTCATCTGATACCTTTTGTCATAGGAAAAGGACTTTAGCTACAATCCAGGCACATGGCTTCTGCTGTCTGAGGTGACAAATCAATTGGTGCCGTCTCATGCTTTACATAGACTACATAAACATTTGTATAGCTGTGGTG
>ONZH01001285.1:0-24905 GCA_900303285.1 Rhinella marina | reverse complement strand
TTTTTCCGGAGGTCCACCTATAGGCCTCTGTCCAAACAATTTTTCGGGGTCCACCTATAGGCCCTCTGTCCAAACAATTTTTCCGGAGTTCCACTATAGGCCCTCTGTCCAAACAATTTTTCCGGGAGGAGCTCCTGTTCCAACAAATTTTTCCGGGAGGCCTCTTCCAACAATTTTCCGGAGGTACAGGCCTCTCTTCCAAACAATTTTTCCGGAGGTCCACCTATAGGCCCTCTGTCCAAACAATTTTTCCAGGTCCACCTACAGGACCTAACAGTCCAAAAAATTTTCCGGAGTTCCACCCAGGCCCTCTCTCCAAACATTTTTCCGGAGGTCCTATAGGCCCTCTGCCAAACAATTTTCGGAGGTCACCTACAGGCCCTCTCCAAACAATTTTTTCCGGAGGTCCACCTATTTACGTTTTTTCCTATCTTTCTCTCTCACACTATTTTTCCGGATAGCTGCTATATACGGTATTAAACTGAGTAGTATACATAGAACACATACCACACTTGATCAAGCTCATAATTGACAATTGTACCGGTTGATGCTAAATTTTTAAGTTGGGGTCCTGCGTCGTCATTCTAACTACATCCGGATGTTGTCACCACCACACACGCTAGCCCCAGGGGGAACTCCCTGGCTCTTCCAGATCAACCTCCTTCCCCCAGCCTGCCCCCCCCACCTACAGGCCCTCTCTCCAGTTCCTGTTTCCAGTTTTATTTGCGCAAACTGCATACATTTTTTATTTTTGGGGATAGGTGTGAAAAAAATAATATTACTTGCGAATCTATATTGCCCAACATTGGATACGGTAGCAAGTAGAAGACCAAACACATTCTGCCCACAGGGTTCCGCATATTCCTGGTCCACCCGCAAATTCCTTGTCCACAATGTTAAGGAGGTCGAGGTTCTGTGGATGAGCAACAAGTCCTTCTGTACTGAAATCGCCGACAAAGTCTCCATCTAAGAACCTACAGACCGTTGTGGAGAGAGCGCCACAGCTCGCCATCAAAGTGACGAACCCCAACGCCAGACTGCGCTTAGAAGATAACGAATAAATATCTCTGTGGTTATTTTTGCTAAATAAAAGTTAAATAAACCCCCCAAAAAAATCATCTGTTCCTGTGCCTGATCCACCCAAGTTGAATCTGTCCCATCATGAGAAAGTCCCCCCAAGGAGTCCCCACTGTAACTTGCTTCCCCATACAACTACCTCACCCCCCGACACCTGTGTCTCGCCATTGTCCACTACCTCCTCAGACAACACTGGTAAATCCACACTGTCAGCACAAGGAAACAGCAAAAGGTCTTGCGAATTGGGGCAGAGAATGTTGTGGGCAAGCACATCAGAGAAGGGGTGACTATGGGGTTCCAGGGAGTACGTGACCACATGCAATCTCCATCTAAAAAGTCATGCCACACTTGATCAATCTTATAATTTACGACTGTACCGGTTGATGCTAAATTTTTAAGTTGGGGTCCTGCGTCGTCATTCTAAATACATCCAGCTGTTGTCACCACCACACACGCTAGCCCCAGGGGGCACTCCTCTGGCTCTTCCTGCGAAATCTCCTTCCCCCCAGCCTGCCCCCCCCCCACCTACAGGCCCTCTCTCCAAACAATTTACATCTTTGTCCTATCTTTCTCTCTCTCCAAACCATTTTTCCGGATAGCAGCCATATACGGTTTTAAACTGAGTAGTATACATACCACAGTTGATCAATCTCATAATTTACTACTGTACCGGTTGATGCTAATTTCCCCTTAGCTGCAGTGGGAAAGACACTCCCCTGGCCAGAGCAAGCTCTTTTTCCGTTTTCCGTGGTCGAAAAATCCATTAAATATAAGGTCCCAAGATAGGGGACGTATACGGTATAAAACTGAGAAGAATCGATACCATACCGGCTGATGCAACAGTTTTCCAAAATCCATTCTGGCTGTTGTCACCACCACACACGCTAGCCCAGGGGGCACTCCTCTGGCTCTTCCAGCGAAACCTCCTTGCCCCAGCCTGCCCCCCACCTACAGGCCCACTCTACAAACAATTTACCCGGATAGGGGACGTATTAGATGTTGTACTGATGTTTTTTTTTGTTCTTCTTTTAATTGCCTCCTGACCTGTGATAGGCAGAGCATGGACATGTCCCCTTAGCTGCAGTAGGAAAGACACTCCCCTGGCCAGAGCAAGCTCTTTTTCCGTTTTCCGTGGTCGAAAAATCCATTAAATATAAGGTCCCAAGATAGGTGACGTATACGGTATTAAACTGAGAAGAATCGATACCATACCGGTTGATGCAACAGTTTTTACAAATCCATTCAGGTTGTTGTCACCCCCACACACGCTAGCCCAGGGGGCACTCCTCTGGCTCTTCCAGCGAAACCTCCTTCCCCCCCACCTACAGGCCCTCTCTCCAAACAATTTACCCGGGTAGGGGGACGTATTAGATATTGTACTGATTCTGAATTGCCTCCTGCAATAGACGGGAATCAAACCCAGATCAACTGCTTGGGAAGTAGCTATGCTCACCACTATACCAGGCACAGCAACTGATAAGAACAGATACTAAACTTGATTTCAGCTGCAGTGCCAGCATGAGCAGTGGTGTCACCTGCAGGCGGTGATGGACCTTCGTTGCACCTAGTTTGGTGCTTCCCTAACATGTGATGGGTATTTGCCTCGCCTTTCTTGGTCTGGGTGAGCACAATTGCCATGAGGGTAACCACCAGGCTGTTGCCTGAGGATTTGGGGTAATGGTGGGATTAAGCAACCTCAGAGGCATCCATGCATGCTGCCCCTGCTGTTTCCTGTCCATTTCCGTGGTGTTTCCATCATTTTCTGAGGTTTCCAGGTTTTCACCCAGCCTTCCCTAGGCAGAGCCTTGGTCCCCTGCAAAAATGCTCGAGTCTCCCATTGACTTCAATGGGGTTCGTTATTCGAAACGAGCACCCGAGCATCGGGAAAAGTTCGACTCGAATAACGAGCACCCGAGCATTTTAGTACTCGCTCATCTCTATGTATAACAACAGCTGCTCGCCTGCTAAGTACTAATTTGAAAACGGAGGCGGAGGTAGACAACAGTTTTTGGATTTTAATAAAACTTAGGGGTTTTGGTTTGGGGAGTTCGGGTTCACACAAGACACAAGAGACGTTTGGCATGCAACTTTATGGGCTGGCTGACAGCAACAGTGGGAAGACATTCAGACTATTTTGCCCTACAAGACCTGATTTAATCATCTGCCTCAGCAAGAGGAGTGTGAAAATCACATTTTTATAAAGGTGTTTTTTTGGACACTGCCAGGTGACAGTTTGGTCCGTTTGGACCAACCCCCAGCGACGCTAAAAACCCTCTCTGACATGACACTTGAGGCTGGGCAGGACAGAAGCCCTAGTGCATAGTGGGCAAGTTCCGGCCACTATTGTATTCTGGCTGCCCAGAAGTCCAGGGGGTCTGAGAAGAGGCTTTGCAAGCCAGACTGCAGGTAAGCCTGAACCTGTTCATTGGGGCGGGTGGTCTGGGCCGGTTCACTTGGCTGCGGCTGTTGGGAGGCTGAAAAAAATTGTTGTGTCATAGTGTACTCATGAGGCTTAACAGGCTGCTGCTGGTTGTGACAGGAGATGCATATGTATGACTCTGCCGGACCTCCTTTTGAGAGACGCTGGGAGCAGGCTGGGGCTGGCTGAGAGCTGTGGCCAGGTTACTACATAGCTTCTCCCGGAATGTTGCTAATTTCTCCTCACTTTCCTGGGGAGGAAAACAATCTCCCATGTTGGATTAATACCACAGGTCAAGAAGCATCGCCAGCCAGTATTCGGCAGTCTGCCTTATTTTTAGGATACGCCTGTCGCTCCGTAAGCATGTGAGCATACAGCTCACCATCCTGGCCAGCGTGCCCGAGGAGCCAGTTCTTTCCATCTCAGCCTCTCTCTGAGACACTTCAGTGTCTCTGAAAGTGTCATTGTCATCCTCCAGCTCCTACAACTGTGTCTCCTCCTCTTCCTGGTCATCATCAAAATCCTCCTCCTCCCCCTCCTCTACCTGAAGCTCCTCATCCTCCTCCTGCACCTCCATGGAACTTTGTCATTGGGGCTCCCGTACAGTGGCAGCATGGTGTGCAGAGAGATGTCCAGGATTTCCTCCCCCATTGCCCCCTGCTGCATGAGCATCAGTGTCTTTTCAAGGACAACTATTAGTGAAATTATGTCGTTCACACCGCAACTGTCCCGGCTGACCAATTTAGTGGCTTCTTCAAAGGGTGTTAGAACAGTGCAGGCATCTCGGACCAGCCTCCACTGATGGAAATCTAAGCCACACCTGCTCCCTATAGTCGAAGATTCTGACTGCTGATGGACAAAGTCATCCACTGCTCTACGCTGCTCAAGGAGCCGCTGCAACATATGAAGCGTGGAATTCCACTGAGTTGGCACGTCACCTATCAACCTGAGTGGCGGAAGACTGTTTTGCCGCTGCAAGTCCAGCAGAGCATTGTGGGACACATAAAAGTGACTTAAATGAGTGCAAAGCTTCCGTGACTTTGCCAGCACTGTGCACAGGCCAGTGAATGTTTTGAGAAATCTCTGCACTACTAGATTTAGGACATGTACCATACAGGGAGCATGCGTGAATTGACCCAGGTTCTGCACTGCCACTATATTTTTCCCGTTGTCACTCACGATCTTGCCCACTTCCAGCTGGTGGGGAGACAGCCAGCGTGCTATTTGCTGCTTGATGCAATGCAGCAAGCGCTGGCCTGTGTGGTTGCTGTTACCAAGACTTATTAAGTCTAAGACAGTGTGGCAGCGTTTCACCTGGCACATGTGATAGGAAGGAGGGGGGTTAACTCTCTGCCTTGATGCTCCAGCAGGCGGACTGCCCATGGAGGTGGAGGAGGGAGCGGATAAGTGTTGAGTGGTCTGCAATCTTGGCTGGAAAGCGTGTGGAGGTGCCAAAAGCAATTGGCCTGTTGCCAGGGGTTTCCTGCCTCGCTGCCAGTGGGCCGAAAAGGACATGTATTGCCCCTGGCCATAAGCACTGCTCCAGGTGTTCACTGTGACGTGCACGGTGCTGCAGAGAGACAGCTCCAGGGAGCGTCATATATTGTCTGCCACGTGCGAGTAAAGGGCGGGATAGCTTTGTTTGAAAAGTAATGCCGGCTAGGGGTCTGCCAGCGCGGTTGAGTGCAAGCCATCAGCTCCCTAAAAGCTGTGCTGTATATTTGCTTCCTGGCCACGCACTCGACGATGGGCGGCTGACGAATAAGAGGAGATGGAGAAATGCACACGGTTGACGACGAGGTGTATGTACTAGTTACACCCCTGGATGCGGGCTGAGTTACGCCCCTGGATGCGGCCTGCCTGACGCAAGAGACCCTGGGAGAAGGAACCAGCTCTTCAGTATTAATGCGCTGCTCTAATCCACCTTGATAAGCATGGCGCCGCTTCAGATGGTTCCACAGAGCAGTGGTCCCTACATTTGAGGCTTTCCCATGGCTCAATTTCTATTTACAGAAATTGCATGTGGCCATGCTGATGTCCCCCGTTAAAGTGGCGAAATACTTCCACACACCCGACTTGTACCCTCCAGAACTGGCCAAGCTTGTAGCCCTTGCACGCTTAGACCCTGATGCCGGCCCCACCATACTTGGGATCTCACTAGTTCCCAAGGCAGGCCTGTCCCTGGGCCTAACTCGCCTCTGCCCTCTGTTGCTGCCACTACCACCACCCTCCTCCTCGGAGATAAAATCCTCCTCACCAGCCCGATCCGCCTCCCAGGTCCTCCTGTCTAACACATCATCATCAGACTCCCCACCACTTTTTTCTGACTGCAATATAGGCTGTTCCCCACCAACCTCCGCTTCCGGGCAGTCCAAACTCTGACTGCTCTTTAAAAAATCATCAGGGAGGCTTTCCTCCACATCTGCCGGATTGTGCGTTGGGGTTCAGTGGCCTTTTATTTGATAAAATGCAGAAGGCACACCACTAGGAGGGGGCACTGAAGGCTGAGAGGTGGCAGAAAATGACTGGCTTTGCTTGAGCGGAATGGTGGAGCAGGAGGAACGCTCTGAGTATGACCCCTGGATACATGATACTGTATCAGCAGAAGAAAGCACATCATCCGGCTGTGATTGAGATGAGTGTGCCATCCACTCCACTACCTCATCCACTTTCACCTCCACTACAATTTTGTGCCTTGGTGGGTTAGCCTGGTGGAACAGTGGCCAACTATTACGAATTCTACCAGTAGAAGCTGCGGCTACATGTCCTTTGCCACTGCTGCCCTGTGCCACCTTCTCTTTTTTTTTGGAGCTCGAGGTCTGGCTGGAAGTGGAAACCTTTTGCTTTTCCATGCCAGACATTTTCACTTGACTGTGGCCCTGCAGGTCTTTGTCTCTCTCCCTGTCTCTCTCCATGTCTCTTCTCCCTGCCTGATTAATTACTAGCCCTGCACTGGCCCTGATATCTGTATTATGGATGCCCAGAACAATTACACCACAATTGGAAGACAACAGGTCTCAGTCTCTCAGAACTACACACAGTGCTTCTGCTTGTCTCAGCACAACTGATGCGTAACAGGCTTACCGAGCCTATGGGCCAATCAGAGAAAGCCCTTCCCACTACGTCAGGTGACCGCTTTCTTCCCGGGCTTTTTGCCGCCTATTTCCGAACGAATAACGAACATACAGTAAAAGTTTGCTAATTAACTGAATTCGTATGCATCAGCGTATAAATTAACTGCTACGCAGCATTTGCGTACAATTCATCGGACAAGTACGAAGGTTTAAGAACATTTAAGATTCGAACTGAGCGATTGTTCTTCGTTTTATATTATGTATGTATGTTATGTACAGCTCTCTAGAGTTAATAGTGAATAGATAATAATAATAGTAATACATATGATATTGCATAGAAGAGTCAGGTTTACAGAATTTCACTTACTCATATGGTATATTCTTTCTTTAAAACAGAAGGGAGATGTCTGTGAAGGACTGATGATAGACTATAAGAAGGATTAGTCTTTGTTTCCTAGCTTATTGACATTTTTTTTTTCTTCTGTATCACATATCTATACTGTTCTTTGAGGGCAAAACATTTCTCACAAACAAAAGGATGAATGCAACATGGACACAGTAAGCATTTTGTTTTGCAGTTTTTATGATTTTGCTTTTGTTTCTGAATGATTGATTTATTTTAAAACACTTTTACACAATAATTGAATTTTAGGATCCCAATGCTATTCTCCAATACCACACTGTCAAGTTTTAGAAATGCTCCTATTACCAAACAAAAGCACTGAAATGCCAGCCTAGCTGTAGTATCATGGACTGACCTTTCTTATGACAGAAGTGTGGTGTATCATGAAAAGAACAGAAACCATGGATATTACAACTTCCAATGAAAGAAGAGAAAGTCAACAAATGAAAATATCATGTGTAGAGAATCTCAGGTTTAACCAGGTCAAAACCTAATACAGTCAGTTGGCGTTATATACTCGGGTATGAAATAATTGTTTTGCCTGCAGGTGCATGTCATGATGTCTATGTTCTTAAATTTATTTTTTATGGCAATAAGAAACTATGTTACACAATGTCACTACATATACTCCTGTTCTTCACTAGAGATGAGCGAATCTATTCACCGCTTCAAAGATTCATATCGAATCTTACAAATTTTCCACTCCGAAGCGAACCCGGATTTTTTCAGATTCGCTCCGTTCAAATCTTAAATGTTCTTAAACCTTTGTACGCATACGCTACATACTTGTCCGATGAATTGTACGCTAATTCTACGTATAAGTTAATTTATATGCTGAGTAGGGACCATGCTGTGTACGAATTTCGTTAATTAGCGAACTTTTACTGTAAGTTCGTTATTCGTGCGGAAAATAGGCGGCAAAAAGCCTGGGAAGAAAGCGGTCACTTGACCTAGTGGGAAGGGCTCGCTCTGATTGTCCCATAGGCTTGGCAAGCCAGCAACATCAGTTGTGCTGCGACTGCTGAGACGAGCAGAAGCACTGTCTGTGAAGTTTTGAAAGACAGAAAACTGTTTTCTGGAAATTGTGGTGTTGTTCTGGGCATCCATGACAGTGCAGGGCCAGTGCAGGGCTAGTAATATTAATCAGGCAGCGTGGAGACAGGGAGAGAGACATGGTGTCATAGATCCCAAAAACCCCAGACAATTATTAATAAAGCAACCACATAAATGAGAATACACTCTTAAATCTTTTTAAAAATTTTATTAGTGGATAAATATGGCCACAGTGCTTGAATGTTACCTTAAATTAAATAATCCATTAAATACTGAATAACATCAATAAATAATTAAATTAAATTAAAACCACAAATAGTACATCCCAACGGGATGACTTTACCCCCATTCTAGCACCGTTACAAAGGGAGAGATTTGGGAGGGGGATCCTTCGGTTCCACTTACGTGCATACGCTTCTAACGATTTTCTCTTTCTTTTATAGGACATCCTAGTGATCGTCGGTTGGACACCCTCCAATTAAGTTTTTCATGGACTATTCCTTTTCTTCTGTTACCAGGTAAGTAAAGATAAATTAAGTTGAGTTTGCCTATGTAAATTGGTGAGGTCATGACACCATGCCTCCCCTATTTGCATAAGCAAACATGGTTCGGTCAGGAAGAGAGACAAAGACCTGCAGGGCCACAGTCAAGTGAAAATGTCTGGCACAGAAAAGCAAAAGGGGTCCACTTCCAGCCAGAACTCGAGCTCCAAAAAAAGGAAGGAGAAGGTGGCACAGGCCAACAGTGCCAAAGGACATGTAACCGGACATGTAGAATTCGTAATAGTTGGCCGCAAGCCTCGGATCACCTGCTGCACTATCTCCTTCTTCGCCTGGTTCGGGTGTCGGTGTGTGCCATCGTAATCCTGCCGGTCCATCAGCCAGATCATGTATTTAAGCCCTCCAGAGCTAAATGTTGAAGAATGTCTGGATGCCATTTGTAAAACTTCGCTCTGCCTCTAAGGAGTTCACGCCACGGCCTAGTGTTGTGCGTGCCTGCGTATTACGCAATCGCTAGACAATAGTATGCTGAGGATTCGTACACAATTTGTACGCGCATACGTACATGTTCACATAAGTAGCGTACCTTTAACAACTGTATGTTCGTTATTAGTGCGCGAATGTTCGCAGAACACGACAGAATAACAAATGATTTGTACGCAGCTTTGGTCTAATAGCTTCGTATTAGGTACAAATCTTAAAAAATTTGATGAACATTCGGCAAAGCAAATTTTGGATGATTCGCTCATCTCTATTCTTCACCTATTTTCTAATTCAATGAACAGCGAATATATTTAGGGTACGGCCACACATTCAGATTTATTGATGATTTTTTTATGCTAAAACCAGCACTGGGGTAAAAAAAGAGGAGAGGTAGTGTTTGCCTTTAAAGGGCATCTGACAGCAGATGCATGTGCGCTTGGCCACTGAAGGCATGGTCCCATGTTCATACAGTATGTGTCCATATTGCAGATAAAAATTATGTTAATATATGCAAAGGAGCCTCTAGGAGCAACAGGGACATTGCAGCTATACCTAGAGGCACAGCTTTCTTTATAATTAGAATGGCCCCTCTGCATTATTATAATTAGAATGGCCCCTCTGTATTATAATGGCCCGTACTGTATTATTATTATTATTATTATTATTATTATTATTATTATTATTATGGACCCTCTGTATAATTATTAAATATAGGGGCTATTATATTTAATAATTATACAGAGGGTCCATAATAATAATACTACAGTACAGGCCTGTATAATACAGAGGGGTCATTATAATAATACTACAGTAGGCGCAATATAATACAGCAGGGACATTGTATTAATACAGAGGGTCCATTCTGTATTATTATAATGGCCCCTCTGTATTATTATAATTATAATGGGCCCTCTGTATTATAATTGCTCCTACTGTAATATTATTATTATGGGCCCTGTTTATTATTATAATGACCCCTCTGTATTATAAAGGCCCGTACTGTAGTATTATTATTAAGGACTATCTGTATAATTATTAAATATAATGGACCCTATTTTAAACAATTATGCAGAGGGTCCATAATAAGAATACTACAGTACGGGCCTTTATAATACTTTGGGGTCTTTATAATAATACAGAGGGTCCATAATAATAATACTACAGTAGGGGCAATTATAATACAGAGGGGTCATTATAATAATACAGAATAATCCCTCTTTATTATAATAGCTTACTCTGTAGAATTATTATTATGCACCCTAAAGACCCCCCCACCCCCCAAGTGCTCCCTGTGTGGCATTCCCTAGGGTACTTGTATTAAAACAAAACAAAAAATACTTACCTCTCTTCCTCATTCCATCACCGCTTTTGGCGTCCCCGCGCAGGCAGTCACAAACTCATCACCGTGCCCTTCTGTACATCATCACGCCATCTCGCGAAATCTGATGCAGGAGGTCACGGTGAGGTAATCACGATCTCCTGTGCCGCTCTACTGCCTCATAAGCTTCAGGCCTAGTGTCCTGAAGCCTATGAGGCACAACAGAGGGGATGGGAGCCATAGGCTTCCATCACCCTCATTTTACTGGCTGCTGCCTGGCACCCCCTGCAATTTGGCACCTGGGTCATCATCCCCCCTGCCCCCCCCCCCGGCTACGCCACTGATTATACATAACAAAATGTTATCTTGTCCTTGGATTGCTATATACAACAGAACATCAGAGTACAGTTTTTCTGTTACGGGTGATCAGCAGATCCACTGCCAAAAATCCCCTGCTAAAATCTACAATAGTTAGTTATGTCTGGCCATATCATAAATGTCTATAATTGCACACAGAATGTAAAATACTGTTGAAGATTTTGTTACAAATACACAATAAAACACAGCAACATACAAAGGAATTTCTAAATCTCATCTACTTTGATGCCACTATACTCTACTGCATATTCGTTGCACAAAAATCTGTGACAGCAAATCTGTGGCATATCTGCAATGTGTGGACTTGTCCTAATGATGGTTTCACACACATTCTGCAGGCAACCTTTGACATTTTTAGTATAAAATATGGAATATTTTAACTATTTGGATGAAAAGCTATATTTTATTCTCAACTTTGTAGCAGCTTCTGTAGTTAAGATTGGGTATCAAAATTTGGTCAAAAATTATATGTATTTACTCATCTTTATGCTTTCTTCTCCTTAGGCCGCATGCAATATGTGGGCACCATCCATGTGCTCACTGCATTAGGGATGTGGACCCATTCACTTGAATAGGTCCTCAAATCCACAAGGTGAGGTGCAGAATGGAGGCACGGACCCCACTGAAGCACTACAGAGTGCTTCCGTGAGGTTTCTCTCTATGCCTCTGCACCACAATAAAATAGAACATGTTTTGTGGTCTGGACGGATCACCTTGAATGGGTTTGGATCCGTGGCTGCAGCCACACGGATGCTGCCGGTGTATTGGGAACCACAAATTACAGGCCCAATGCATGGAACGGCTGAGCAACGGCCGTGTGCATGAGGCCTTAGAATCCACTGCTGTCTTTTCAATTTTGCTGTCTAAATTGGCCTTGAGGAAGGATCATTAAGTTTTCTGTCTAAATAAAATGTATACAAAAACAGTGTGAAAACCACCACTGGGATTCATCATCATTAGAAAACAAAAAAAAACCCCAAAATAATAATAATAATAACAATAATAATAAGGCAACCCCATCACAATCCAATTTTATATATTTGACTGATATATGCAGTACTGTAAGCAATTTCAAACATATCTTCTTCTATTGTGTATCTAACACTGACATTTAAAATTGTGGGAATTTTTATTCACTTTATGACATGCTAAACATGATGATTGTAACTGGAACAGTCTCAGATGGTTTAACCTGCATTATAACAACCTGGAGTTTCTAATTTTCTAATTTATCTTTCCCATAATTGTTTTGTATTATCCTGTTTCTAAAGCGTATTAATATAGTTTGGACTTTCTTAATGTCTGCCTGTAGAGCAATAAACAATCTAATCTTGGTTGCTATGAAACATTCATTGTGATATCTATTTGATCGTAAAAGCTAATTAGTAAAGATTTTCTTTTGTGTTAATGATGTGCAATTGATTATAGCTTGAGGATGTAAAGAGACTACAGTTTTTGTCTCTGATAATGAGTACCACATTTCATCCCCTATGCACTGTGAAAAAAAATGCTAAGGTTATGTCATTTTTATTACTTTTTATGGCGCAAACAATGAGTACAATCTTTTCATCTTGGTATACTACCACAATGGAGTAAGACCTTGCACACCCTCCCTTGTTGGAATGCAAAGCTATTATCACACAGTAGCACATCTAGTTCACATATCAGTTATTTGATCAGTTATTTCCATCATTTATTGTCAGCCAAAACCAGGAGTGGACACTAAACAGACATCAGGTATAATGAAAAGATCTGCACCTGTTTGGTGTTTTTGACCCGCACCAGGTTTTGGCTCACAATAACTGATGGCAATAACTGATCAAAAAACTGATATGTGAACAACCCCTAATTGAGATCTGTAGAAGGAAGTGTGGGCGGTAATATAAATATGTATATATATATGCATGCATATATATACATATAGATATGTAGGGCCTTCCCCTTTAATATACATACATGTATATATATGTGTATATATTTATGCACATGTGTGTGTACATGTAGGCCCCTTTTACATGGCCCCATGTACACATGTATGGGCCTTATATGGCCCCACAGCGTGTATATATGTGTATGTATATACACAATTGCCCCTTTTTACATGCCCTCTTAATATATATATATATATATATATATATATATATATATATATATATATAATGACCCCTTAATATGCCCCCTTGTACTCCCCCAGAGGTATATAGATTCATGTACATAATCCCCAGTTATGTACATGTATCTATATACATGTGTCAACCAGTGTGCCCCCCCCCTCCATAGCCCCCAGCAGATGGACAATGGCACATCTGCTGGGGATAGCTGGAGACCTGGGACTGGACTAATTAGTTCAGTCCCAGGTACTTCAAAGGGACAGAAGATCGATATGATCTTCTGTCCCTTCTGTTAATTACCCTCAGCGCTGCTGGGGGCAATTAACAGGACAGGGAAACAAAAGGTTTCCCTGCCTCTGTATGGCGCGCACCTCCGGCGCTGTAATTACAAGTGCTGGAGATGCATAGCGCTCCCCAGGCAGAGGATCAAAGAGATCCTCCGCCCGGGAACCAGCGCGGGCCGGCGCAGTGACGTCATATCACCGCGCCGGCACACGTGCACATGGCTGCCGGCGTGCTCGCTCGCCTGCAGCGCGGGAGCACAGGAGCTAGCGCAACCGGGTTTAAAAAACCTGATCGCGCTGCGCTCTTCAGTTGAGCCGTGCAGCCCCTACAAGAATCATCCCCTGGACGACGAGCAACAACCCCTGGAGACGAGCCCCCCTGGAAACGAGCAGAGAACCCCCTGGATAGGCTGAGTAACCCCTGGTTCCACTGAACCACCAATGTTATTAACCCCTTGATTTATCCCTGCTAATTAACCCCTGGTGCCCTGCCCTGCCTTGCTCCCTATACCACCAACGTTATCCCCTGCCATTATCCTGCCCATACCCCTGTACAAACCCCTGATATCCTGCCACTATCCCATCCCTGCCATTCAGCCAACCCCTGTTGCCCTGCCATATTTAACCCCTGCAATCATGCCATATCTCCCTGCACCCCTGCCCTGTGGCCATACCATACCACATTTCCCTGCCAATACCATATTAACCCCTCGTCATCCCCTGTTGCTTACTCCTCTGCAGTGTATTGTAATTTAACCCTTTGCTTCTCTAGGGATAGTAATGTAGATAGGCTTGGGAGGGCTTGCTATATTTATATTTGTGTGAGTGTATTGTTTAGATACTTTGTGGGTGGAATCCATAATTGGGATTGTGCAGTGTACTTAGGTTTTGTAGTATTGTATAATTAAGTACGGTATTGTGCAATAAATCCTTTCATTGTTTAAAATACAGTGTGCAGTGTATTTATAGTAGCGTTGCATCCTGTACTTATAGTCCATTTCAGGTCGTGTGTAAGGCAGTAGGTAATTACGTAGGTTTAAATAGGCGGAACTAGCGAAAGCGCGTTTAGGCCTATTTATGAATATTAATTAATGGTACATCCCAAAATATCAATAATTAATATTCCCTATTACAAGATCTTATGTCTAGCAAGCTATGAAGTGACTCCAACTGGTTGACATTTAACATTAACTTCTTAATAGACAATCATTTATAGCTTTATTCTTATTTCAGCTACCCCCAACAAGTATATAGTCCCAAGTGTTTTTGCAGCCTCTATTCCCTTTTAAATTATCCCTCTTTTATGTTGGTCGCTAATGGGACTTAGGCCCCATTCATCGGGCCATGAAATCCCAGCCTGTATGGCCCCAGAAGATGGGAGCGCACGGCGTCATTGGTTGCTATGACGCCGTGCGCTTCCTGAGGCCGCCGCTGTACAGTGAAACACTGTACACACCGTGTACAGTGTTTCACTGTACGGTGGCGGCCTCAGGAAGTGCACGGCTTCATAGCAACCAATGACGCCGTGCGCTCCCGTCCTCTGGGGCAGCACAGGCCGGGATTTCACAGCCCGTATCGGGCCGTGAAATACGGCCGTCTGAATAGGGCCTTAGGCTAGGCAGTTGCCTTTCTATGGCAGCCCAGTCTATGCACTGTATGGGTCTCCTGTGCTGTGGAGAGCTGGGGCTCGTCTCTCACTTGCGAGCTGGGCTCCTGCTCTAATGGCATCTATCTGCAGAAGCCCTGATCCAGGCCTTTTAACTCCTTACAGTAGATGCTGCAGTCAATGGCAACTTGGAAGGATTTTTTTGCGACTGTCGTGTCGCAGTCGCAGCAAGTCGCATGTCGCAGTGCGACACCATAGACTTCCATTATAAAAATTGTTGCACGACATTGCTGCGACAAAATGTCGCGTGACATCGTGTAGCCCTAGCCTAAATGGTAGAGGAAGGTAGTTCTCTGTCTTCCATCTGAACCCTGGAAATGAGATTGAGGGATACTAATGTCTTCAACATGGCAGTGTATGCCTATCAGACTGTGTCTCTCTGATGCAACCTCTTGGTGCATAAGCAGTACAGTGTATTGTAAAAGTGATTAGAAGATCACCTGTTGAAGTTCCCTTGTGGGACTAATAAATGGTTAAAAAAAGTTAAAGTTTTATTAAATTTAAAAAATCTGTAATTTATCCCATTCGGTGAACTCTGCAATAAAATAAAAAAATATAGAATTGCTCTTTTTGCTTATTCACCACCAAAACAAATAAATAAATAGTGATCAAAATAATAATAATGAAAGCTACAAGCCATACCATAAAAAGTCCCACATAGCTTTGTAGAGAAAAAGTTTTGGTTCTTGGGATGCTTCGATGAAAAAACATTTCCTTTTTTGCACAATTATTAAAATAGTAAAACAGTTTTAAAAACTGACATTTAATAATAATAACAATAATAATAACAATAATAACAATTGTCTTTATTTATCTTGCACCAAAATTTCCACAGGGCTTTACATCAAGTATTTATAGTAACCGTATTGAAAAATGAACGTCACAAAATTTATAATGTAAAAACTCGGTGAAAGTATCCTATCTCACCAAAAAAAAGTTAATGAAAGTTAATTAGTAAGTATCGTCTACTCCCCAACATTGTGCAATTAAAAACTACAACTTAAGCTACATTCACACGGCCGTTGTTTTCACAGCCTCTGAGCCATATATATTTGGTCTCAGATCCGGACCCATTCATTTCTGTCCGCATCCTTTGCTCCGTACGACAGTCCCCGCAAAAAAAAAAAAGTCCTATTCTTGTCCGCAAATAGGCATTTCTATGATAGTCCACAAATTGCGGAACGCACATGGGCCAGTATCAGTGTTTTGCGGATCCACAAAACTCAATGGTCGTGTGAATGTAGCCTTATTCTGCAAAACCAGGTTTTCATATGGCTACTATGACAGAAAAATAGAAAATTAAAAAAAAAAATAGTGTCACGGGGAGCCGGCGACATGCTCCATCCTTGCTGCGCCGTCGGTCTCCGGTGCCTAGCTCCAAACGAAGACGTGGCAGGCGTCCCTGTTGCCATGAATATAAGGGGGCGGGGATTACCCGACAGTGTACGCTTCCTGGAGTACGCCTGCTCCCTACTCATGTACAGGGAGCGAGGAGAACCCGACAGCGTACACTTCCCAGCGTATGTTCGCTCCCTACTGGCGTACAGAAACGGGGTGAACTCGGCAGTGTACTCTTCCTGGTGCTGCCAGCGGAGGACTGCCCCTTAGTGACGTACAGGCAGGGCAGGTGAGCTCGGGCGTGGATAGGCCAGCACTCACCTGTGGAGAGTCAGTATTGGGATCATGTGACACTGGCCACGTCACATGACCCACCTGCGGGCCTATTTAACAGGCAGCCTGCTGGTCACAGATTGCCTGTGATTGGTCTTATTACCAGTACCTGCGATTTGTGAACTGCTGTGACTATTGTGCTTTGATTTCGGCTTGTGAATTTGACTTCGTCCTCGTCTAATCCTCTTGTACTTCGTTACGTCTCGGCTTGACCTCGGCTCTGACCTCGGCTCTTGTTTTTGACTTTGCTCCTTTTTGTTCCCCTGGTTTTTGACGTGACTTCCTGGTTTGACTTCGGCTTGGCGACATTCTTATATGATGTGTTCTGTCTTTTGTCTATTGTTTTCTCCCAATGTTCCCCCTCCCTGTATGCCCCAGCACATACCTAGGATAGGGACTGTCGACTAGTTGTACGCTGTTGCCTAGGACGGGCTGTGCAAATAGGCAGGGTCAGTGGTGCAGTTGAGCTCAGGGCTGCACATATCACTGAATTGTGAAATACAGTTCTTGGAATGTAACAAAAAATAAAAAAATTGGAATGTAACTAAGGCCCAAAACAAGGGTTAAAAACTTGTATTTACAAGATTTTTGAATAAGCCAATGATGGAGGCCCCCCTTCTTCTCCTGTGTAGATCAGGGTATAATGAGTTACCCCTGAGGTAGACACTAGAGATGAGCGAATCGAAGCTGACGAAGTGGAATTCGTTACGAATTTAATGGAAAATTCGATTCGCAACGAAAGCGAATTTCATGGTGATTCATAGTAACAAATCTTTTTTTTTTTCCTAAAATGGCCGCAAGCACATGGCATGACATGGGGGAAGGATTTCTGGGACAAAGAAGTAAACACCCACAATGCGATCACATGAAGACATGTAGCCAATTAGCAGCCAGCCAGGTCCTGTGATGTCAGAGCACTATAAATAGCTCTGCAGCGCTGGAATACGCCATTTGCTATTGATTTTAGACCAGAGACAGACGTCAGGAGAGATAGGGCAAGTGAAAGAAAAACGTTCCTAAAGAAAAGAAATGAGGAGATCAGGGATAGATAATCTGAATTGCAGGGATAGGAGAGGGACGATTTCTAGACAGAATCCATAGGGTTTTATTTAGGGATTATCAGGCAGTGAAATCGCTATTCTGGTACACTGAGCAGCAGTGAGTGGGCATAGGGGTTAGCCTGTTATACAGCACTGAACTATGTTCTAAAGGCTGTTTTAGGGTGCTTTATTTAAAGAAGCACCACTAGTGTCGCTTTTTGCAGTGCAGTAAGAGGGTCAGAGCCTTGTTTAGGGTACATTAAAAAAAAAAAAATTAAATCTTTTGGGTTGTGTTTGGGGAAAAACATATATAATCCGTGATTGACAGCTTGTAAATGTGAAATAAATAGTTGCGGCGTTATTCGCCATACAAATAGACAAGCGCCGTATAGTGCTAAATTCTTCAGTGTAGTTGAATTACCAAAAAAACTGTGAATCCTTGTTTGTGGGGTTGTTCTTTTAAATAACATTATTCGCCATCCAAACAGAAAAGTGTGATATTGTGCTAACGTAGTCAATGAAGTTGACTTGCCAAAAAAACTTTGAATCCGTGTTTGTGGGGTTGTTCTTTTAAATAACTTTTTGCGGCGTTATTCGCCATCCAAACAGAAAAACGTGATATTGTGATAACGTAGTCAGTGAAGTTAAATTGCAAAAAAAAACAGTGAATCCGTGTTTGTTGGGTTGATCGTTTTAAATAACTATTTGCGGCATTATTCGCCATCCAAACAGAAAAGCGTGATATTGTGCTAACGTAGTCAGTGAAGTTGAATTGCCCATCGATAGTCGCAGCGTCAGTCGCTGTAAAAAAAAAAAGAAAAAAAGCTTATATTTTGGGTTGTGTTTTAGCAAAAAAAAATCAAACTTCCTCGGCAAAGTTGAATTGGCCAAAAAACATTTAGTAAGTTTTTTTGCGGTTGTTCATTTTAACTTAGTATTTTTGGCGTCATTCGTCATCCAAACAGAAAAGCGTGATATTGTGCTGACGTAGTCGGTGAAGTTGAATTGCCCAAAAAAGAGTAAAGACGTGGTTCTGGGCTCGTTCCTTTTACATCGATAGTCGCAGCGTCAGTCGCTATATAAACAAAGTGTCATAACCATGACCACTTACCATTTAACATGGAAATTTGAAAGAAATAGTTAAGCCGTTGTGCAAGGCAGTGAGCAAAGTATAATTTTTGGGGGTATTGTTCATTTTATTTTACTTAAAAAATTTTTAGGAAACAGGATGTCAGACAGAGGGGTAGTGGCACAAATTTTTCTGGAACAGGCACAGGTCTCAGCAGAGGAAGGGGACGTGGCATTAGGGGTCACTCGGCGAGGCCACAGCTACCGATGTCATCTAGTGGTCGTGTGTTGACCACCAACCCTGATGTTCTTGAATGGTTGACTCGGTCATCCACTTCCTTCAAGATGACATCTGAAACCCCCTAGCCAAGAGTCGGTAGGTTCGTCAGACACAACACACTTAGTTAGCATGGGCCAGGAGCAGCTCCAGTGCCCTCACCTGTCCTCAGCCTGCCTCTGTCCTTTTCGGTTTCCTCAGCCAGAGAAGTACTATATGCTGTCGGCTCTACGCCACTATACAGCAAGGACGAACTACTTGAGGACAGTCGGCAGCTACTGGGAAGCCAAGAGGTGGGGCAGAAATCCGCTCCTTCCAGTAGGCGGTCAAGTACTGATGAGGAGAGTATAGTGGGAGATGATGTTGAGAGTGGTCAGACTTTGTACACCGAGACAGTTGAGGAGGACATTAGCAATGTGCAAACTGTAGTTGATGATGATGTTGCCGATCGCACTTGGGAGCCGGGTGAAGCAAGGGCTTCATCATCATTATCATCATCTGCAGACAAGACTGACAGCTTGCGCATCAGGCAGCGGTGCAGGCAGCAAGTCGGTAGTGTGGCCGTTAGTCAGCGGAGTGGCAGCAGTGCGAGGTCGGGAGCCAAACGGGCACGGGGTAGACCGCACTCTTCTCAGGTGCTTTCCGGCCTTGAAAAGAGCGGCACAGGCAGCGAAGGTACCACTCAGTCAGTGCGGAGATTGGTGGTAAAATCGCCTACTCGGCGGTGTGGAATTTTTTTGTTAAGACGCCTGAGGAGGTGAACATGGCTAGATGTAGAATCTGTGGTCAGAAAGTGAAGCGTGGCCAGCGTGCTAAATGTTGGCGCCACGGCCCTGCGTCAACATATGCAGCGTCGCCACAAAGTGGCCTGGGAGAACCGTGGCTCAGATGTGGCGGTCCAGTCGGCAGCAGCAACAGCAGCATCACGCAGTGGCACGCATCCTATTTCAGGCAGTCAAGGCTCCAGCACCTCTGCCGAAGGGAGCTGTCTGTCATTATCTACCGCTCCACATGCTCCTGCTCCTCCTCCTCTTATTCCTCACCACTCATTACGGCAGCAGTCGTTCACCGAGGCGATTGCAAAGAGACAGCAGTACGCGTCCAGCCATCTTACAGCGCAGAAGCTGACCGTGCTCCTGTCCAAGTTGCTCGTGCTGCAGTCCCTCCCTTTTCAACTGGTGGAGGTGGAGAGTCCCAAGCCGTCATTTCTTTGTCAAAAAGTCAGTCCCAGCCCTGCACAAATATGTAGAAGAGAAGGTGGACCAGTCCTTAAGCCTGTCGGTGTCTGCCAAAGTGCACGGCAGCGCCGACGTGTGGAGTTGTAACTACGGTCAAGGCCAGTACATGTCCTTTATGGCTCACTGGGTCAATGTGCTTCATGACCAGCCACACGAGCAACTTGAACAGTTGACGCCACTTTCTCCTCCTCATTGTCAAACTGCTCGTCCTGCGCTAATGTCCAGCTCCTTCTCCACCACCTCAGCCTCCACTGCAGGGCCAAGTCATAGTGCTCCTCCAGCGTACCACATGTGCAGGGCACGGTGGTGTCACGCAGTTCTACACCTGGTTTGCCTGGGCGAACAAAGTCACAGGGGAAGAACTGCTTCGCCTCATGAAAGAAGAAATCGATTGCTGGCTTTCTCCGCAACAACTAAAAATCTGAACCATGGTGACAGATAACGGAAAGAACATGGTGTCTGTGCTGCGCCAAGGAGGGCTGAGCCATGTACCCTGCATGGCGCACGTATTTAATCTGGTTGTCAAACTGTTCCTCAAGTCATACCCAACTGCAAAACATTCTAAAAATGGCCAGGAAACTTTGCATGCACTTCAGCCATTCCTACAGCGCCAAGCACACCCTCCTTGAGTTGCAGCGGCAGAATGGCATCTCCCAACATAGGCTGATATGTGACGTTTACACACATTGGAATTCTACCCTCCATATGTTGGACCGACTGTACGAACAGAGAAAGGCCATAAACGATTTCTTAATGATCCAAGCGGACAGGAGTACTCTCCTGTGTAATTTTGATGTCAGCCAGTGGCAGCTCATGCGTGACACCTGCCGCTTGCTCAGGCTCTTTGAGGAGGCCACGTTATTTGTCACTCGCCAGGACTACGGTATGAACAATGTCATTCTACAGCTTCATGTCCTGGAACAGATGCTGAAAAATCTTTCTGGTCAGGAGACTGGAGACGTGGACACTGCATCTCACGGCCACATGAGTCTGGTAGGGGCTGAATTGGAGGAGAATGACATTGGAGCACAAGCATTTAGTGGTTTTTCTACCCAGGTGACAGAAGAGGAGGAGCAGGAGCAGCCAGAGGAGGTAGAGGGAGATGAGGAAGATGAGGCAGATGACCCAGACACACCATGGCAGTATACAGTGGAGTTGGAGGCAGGGAGTCCCTCCGAGTCACTTGCGCAAATGGCCCTGATGCATGCTCACTTGCTTACGTAGTGACAGCTGAATATTCACCATACGGCAGAGAGATGACTTCTAGCTCTCCATCCTCTTGGACCCTCGCTACCGGTCTAAAATGGTGGCCTTTTTTCACCTGCTGAGAGGGAGGACAAACTGAAGTACTATAGAGACATCCTATGTAGTCAGTTGGCTGCTGCCTATCTGTGTCATCGTCCATCCTCTCGTAGGTCTGTCCGGGGGGTCCCTCAGCGCTCACGTACCACTGCCACGGCTGCTGTGGGGGGGTCGGGGGTTGGGAGCAGTACCAGCTCCATCAGCAGCAACTTGAGTCTGGAGTCGCTGATGAGCAGCTTTCTTCACCCGCCAAGTGTGAAAAGTACTCACCAGCAGCAGCAGCAGGTAGACCAGGAGCAGACCCTGAACCAGCAGGTGGTGGCCTACTTGGACAGCAACCTGCCACCCCACAATGAAGATCCTCTGGACTACTGGGCAGCAAAACTGGATTTGTGGCTGCAACTGGCCGATTTTGTACTGGAGAAACTGTCCTGCCCGGCTAGTAGTGTGGCATCAGAGCGGGTGTTCAGTGCGGCGGGGGCCATAGTTACGCCAAGGAGAACTTGCCTGTTCTTACAAAATGTGGAAAGACTCACCTTTGTCAAGATGAATCAGGCGTGGATCAGCCAGGATTTTCACCCACCAACGCCTGATGCATCAGATTAGATCAGCCATGATGCATCACCCAAACCTTGACAAATGAGACTGTATTCTTTAGGCTACCTGTCTCAGCCACTCTTATGATGCTGCCACCCGCCTTAAGCCACACATCTACCAGCTGCTCCTTCTACCACCCAGCATCTTTACCAGTGACTGGTATTGCCACCCACCTCTCCACTCTGTCACTGACCCAATATGTAGCCTTCTGATGCTGCTGCCACCTTAACAATCAGGTCTCCTCATACTGCTACTGCTGTCACCTCCAGGCTATGTCACCAGGACACTCTGTGTCCTAGCTGCCGCTACCTCCAAATTATGTGATTGTGCCACTCTGTGGCCTACTCATGCCGCTGCCACCGCCTCCACGAGCTGTGTCCTAGCTGCCGCTACCTCCAAATCATGTAATTGTGCCACTCTGTGGCCTACTCATGCTGCCGCTGGTTCCTCATGCTGTGTCCTAGCTGCTGCTACCTCCAAATTAGGTAATTGTGCCACTCTGTGACCTACTCATGCTGCTGCCGCCGCCTCCACATGCTGTGTCCTAGCTGCCGCTACCTCCAAATTATGTAATTGTGCCACTCTACGGTATGTTGCATTTACATTTTTATGACTGCTGCTGCCTCTCCCAGGGTATGTCACTGTGCCATTCTGTCTCATTAAAATTAGTACGACTCCTGCTGCCTCTCCCACTCTGTGGCCTTGAAATGTATTCGACTGCTGCCTCTTGCAGCTGCTGTTACGGTGACACTTGGTGGCCTAGTAAATGTATTCGACTGCTGCTGCCTCTTGCAGCTGCTGTTACGGTGCCACTTGTTGGCCTAGTAAATTTGTCCGACTGCTGCTGCCTCTTGCAGCTGCTGTTACGGTGCCACTCTGTGGCCTTGAAATTTGGTCGTCTGCTGCCTCTTGCAGCTGCTGTTACGGTGCAACTCGTTGGCCTAGTAATTTTTTCCGACTGCTGCTGTCTCTTGCAGCTGCTGTTATGTTGCCACTCTGTGGCTTTGAAATGTATTTGACTGCTGCCTCTTGCATCTGCTGTTACGGTGCCACTCTGTGGCCTTGAAATTTGTTCGACTGCTGCCTCTTGCAGCTGCTGTTACGGTGCCACTCGTTGGCCTAGTAAATTTGTCCGACTGCTGCTGCCTCTTGCAGCTGCTGTTACGGTGCCACTCTGTGGCTTTGAAATTTGTTCAACTGCTGCCTCTTGAAGCTGCTGTTACGGTGACACTCTGTGGACTTGAAATTTGTTCGACTGCTGCCTCTTGCAGCTGCTGTTATGGTGCCACTCGTTGGCCTAGTAATTTTGTCCAACTGCTGCTGCCTCTTGCAGCTGCTGTTACGGTGCCACTCTGTGGCCTTGAAATTTGTTCGACTGCTGCTGCCTCTTGCAGCTGCTGTTACGGTGCCACTCTGTGGCCTAGTAAATTTGTCCGACTGCTGCTGCCTCTTGCAGCTGCTGTATCGGTGCCACTCGTTATTGATTAGAATTTTTTGGACCTTCTGCTCGGCAGCAGCATGTTACTCGTAAATTTTTGGTACGTTCTGTAGTCCTATTCCATTATTCAAAGCTCAAGTACACAGGAAACCCTGTTTGTTTTGAACACTCAAATTTTTAAAAGTCAACGATTCCGGCCCCCGCGACACTCAGCGATGAGCATGGGGGAGGTGAGAGGCAGGGGCTCCCTCAGGTGGTAGCTTAGCTCCCTGCAGACCGCCAGCTCGATCTCAAGATGGAATTCTTAGCTTTCTTGGCGTACTGTGTCAATACTGACATTTTGCCACAGTTGAGGCAAAGCTGGAACCTTCACTGCACCCTCCTCGTTCCCGTCCGCTGGGATAACCAGCCCTGATACTGATAAGAATATATGCTACAGTTGATCTTAAGCAAAAGGCCGAGAATTTTTTATTACGGTCTGCTTTTCAGGGTTTGTCACTATGACACTCTCTGGCCTGATGCTGCTGTCGCCGCCGACTCCACATGCCGTCTCCCAGCTGCCGCTACGTCAAAATTAGGTAATTGTGCCACTCTGTGGCCTCCAAATTGTACTACTATTTCCACTGCTGCTGCCACTTCCAGGGTCTGTCATTCTTCCACTCTGTGGCCTACTTATACTGCTGCCACCTGGCCACACTGTCGTCGTGCCACTCTATAGTCTGCTGATGCTGCTGCCACTGCCATCTCCAACCTGTCTGGGGGGGGCTCTGCTTGTATAAGCGTGTAATAGAACAGGTTCTGTCGAAATGTATGTGGAATCAGTCAATTGGTGTAAAAGGCGTGCGTTTTTGGCGCTCTAGTAGGATCTTGGGCCTCTGCACGATTCTTTATAGCTGGCGCTAAAATTGGCCTGTAAGGCTGAGTTCAGACTTGAGTTGTTTGGTGAGTTTTGGCCCATTAACTGCCCAAATACATACTCCCTACATACTACTACTCCCTATTCGTTTTACTGCAAGGCACAGTGTTCTACACCACTATTCAGGCTCTCTACAGCCCGGAAGAAGCCGTTTTTTAACGCAATTCGCCACAAATTTATTCGGATCGAAGCAAATCTTTTCGGAAAATTCGGCGAACCAGCCAAATCGAATGTTTTAAAAATTTGTTCATCTCTAGTAGACACAGATCCAGCTACAAGTGCCAATTAACAATGGCTGGCTACATACAGTGCCTTGCAAAAGTATTCGGCCCCCGGGAACTTTTCAACCTTTTGCCACATTTCAGGCTTCAAACAAAAAGATATAACATTTTAAATTTTTGGTGAAGAATCAACAAGTGGGTCACAATTGTGAAGTGGAACGAAATTTATTGGATCATTTAAACTTTTTTTGTAATAAAACTGAAAAGTTGGGCGTGCAAAATTATTTGGCCCATTTACTTTCAGTTCAGAAAACTCACTCCAGAAGTTTATTGAGGATCTCTGAATGATCCAATGTTGTCCTAAATGACTG
>ONZH01001284.1:0-350877 GCA_900303285.1 Rhinella marina | reverse complement strand
ATCTTGTCCAACCGCTCCCCAAAAAGCCTGTTTCCTGTAAAGGGAAGACAAGTAAGAGCCTTCTTGGAGGCGGCGTCAGCCGACCACGATTTCAGCCAAAACAGAGCGACGAATGGCAACGGAGTTGGCCACAGCCCGAGCAGACAGGCGAGCCGCTTCCTGAGAAGCATCACACAGATACTTAGAGGCATGAAGAATCTGTGAGGCTAGGGAAAGCAGATCCTCACGAGGGACCTCCGAGGAGATGTCACGGACCAGTTGCTTGGCCCAAGCGGAGCAGGCCTTACTGACCCAAGACGCCGCAAAAGTAGGGCGAAGGGCAGAACCCGCAGCAATGAAGACGGATTTGGAGAACGTGTCAATCTTCTTGTCTACAGGATCCGTCAGGGACGCACCGTCCGCTAAGGGGAGGGTGTAGATTTAGACAGCCGGGAGACAGGGGGGTCCACAGTAGGTGGAACCGTCCAGGCGGGGACTAAATCCGCAGCAAACGGAAAAAGAGCTTTCTGTCCGCCTTAGAGGAGGGAATGTGCCGGTCGGGGTGCTTCCATTCCTTGTCCAAGAGATTCTCAAAGTCCTTATGACTAGGGAATACCAGCGGTTGCCGCTTATGGCGACTAAACGAAACTTCGCCTCTGGCCGCAGAGGGAGATTCGTCCCGGATATGGAGTGTGTCCCGTACTGCACGGACCAAGGCTTGCACCGCAGAGGCCAGATGGTCCTCCCTGTCAGACTCTGAGGCAGAGTCACAGGAGTCCCTCGAGGCGTCAGAGAGGTGTTGCTGAGAACCGCCCGCAGTGGACTTTTCCGGGGAAAGGTCAGAGGAACACCGGGAAGGTGACGAGAAGGGGGAACGCCTACGCCTCTTGGAGGACCGTCCCCTGGAAGGGGAGTCAGGAGACACCTGAGGAGGGGTCGCAGGAGGGGGGCGCCTGGGACGGCAACCGGTCAATGGCGTGGATCATGACCTGAGACAACTTAGAGAGGTCACCGATCGCCTGGGTCAGGGACCTAGCCCACTCGGGTGGGGGCCGCAACCGAGCCAGAGGGAGCGGGAGCCTCAGTGGGAAGGGTACCAAGAGTAAGGCAAGGCACACATAGGGAGCCAGACTGATCGCTAGGGAAATTTTTGACTACAGCGAGGGCACGCAAAGTGCGTCGCCACAGCCACCGGAGGCATGCTGCCTTGGGGGTCGTCCCGGGGACCAGACATGGTGAAGGGCTCAACGGACAAGCAATAGCCTGGGGAGAGAGGAGTATCACCCACTGGGTGCCTACCAGACCCTGGAGCAGCAGTGCAAAGCACTGGAAAAAACGCTGTGCAGACCACTGAAGCTGCAGACCACTGGAGGAGCTGTGCAGGCCACTGGAGCTGTGCCGTGCAGACCCCTGGGAAACAGAGTAGACCGGCAATAACCAGTTTTTGGAGCAGAGCACACTGCAGGATGGAGACTGCAGGGGAGGACCACCCACAAAAAAGAGGGGGCTAAGAGCAGGCCAACGAGAGAGGAGCCCGCGGTGGGAACAGGAGGGGGGGCCGCAGAACAGCGGGCGGGCGCGCCGCCCAGCGTGACGTCACTGGAAGGCGGCCCGCCCACATGCGGCCTAGCATGGGGAAAAGCCGCGGCCTAAAGTATAGAGGCGCCCGGCCGGAAGTGCGGCGCGGCGCGCCGCCAGAAGAAGAGGCACGTCTGCCCAGCACAGAGGGGGGAACCGGAGGGTCCCCGGGACAAGGGGGGGGGCAGCCCGGAGAAGGGAAAGACCACCACGCGATAGGCCACGGAAGGAGCCGGGGCCGCAGAGATAGGCCGTCTGGACCGGAGTACCGGGGAAGGGCCATACATGGGGGAGACTAGAGGGGCTGAAGTCCGGCAAGGAGATCCCCTGAGACAGGCTGTACAGGGCGACAGGGGGGGCGGAAGGGGGCACATACTCACCGCTCCGACGGCTTCAGGTGCGCGCAGGGTCACCCCTTCAGTGACCTCGCACCGGAGTGGGGCACTGGCATCCAGCTGCAGGGAACAGCTACAATGGGGGAACGGGTGACCGGCGCGGGGAGAATATGAAAATATTCTCCAGGCACCCTCAGGGGGGGTCTACGTCTGATGTGGCTTTCCACGCCGACGGCCCCCCTGATAACCTGAAAGAAAAAAGAAATAAAACTAAAATAATAAAAAAAAAATTAGAGGTGCAAAGCACCAGTGTCTACCTCCTACGGACACTAGACTAAAACTGAGCTAGCCTGGTGTCCGTAGGAGGGGTATAGGCTGCCAGGCGGGGCTCCTTTTTTTGATTGTCTAGTGTCGCCTCCTAGTGGCAGCTGCCTATACCCACTGGTGCTGTGTCCCCCAATGATAGGCACAAGAAACCCCTTTAAGGGGGTTAACAATGTAGAGAATTTACAAGCTATTCAAAGAATATGGAAAATGGAGTCCTACCTTCACTAGCACTTATGATGATGTCTGGCTGAAAAACAATCCAGGAAGAGGAATCTGTTCCAATGGTTAAGAACATGTTCAATAACATATCCAGATAATTCTACACAATGCAGTAAATCAGAGATTTACCTTGAAGCTCCAGGGTCCCAATGCTAAATATACAACAGGGCCCCAAATACCATGTACAAGTGCATCTAATTAAATTAGAATATCATTAAAAAGTAGTTTTTTTTAAGTAATTCAAGTCATTATAAACAGTGAACTTTTTCAAGTGTTTATTTCTGTTAATGTTGATGATTATGGCTTATAGCCAAGGAAAACCCAAAAGTCATTATCTCAGAAAATTTGAATATTATATTAGACCAACTGTAATTTTTGTTTCAACACAGAAGTGTTGGCCAAATGAAAAGTATGTACAGTAAATGCCCTCGATACTTGGTTGGGGCTACTTTTGCATAAATGGCTGTATCAATGCAGCGTGGCATGGAGGCGATCAGCCTGTGGTACCGCAGAGGTGTTATGGAAGCCCAGCTTGCTTTGATAGCAGCCTTCAGCTCGCCTGCATTGTAGGGCCTGGTGTCTCTCATTTTCCTCTAGACAATACCCCATAGATTCTCTATGGGGTTAAGGTCAGGTGAGTTTGCTGGCCAATCAAGCACAGTGATACTGTGGTTATTAAACCAGGTACTGGTACTTTTGGCAGTGTGGACAGGTGTCAAGTCCTGCTGGAAAATGAAACCAGCATCTCCATAAAGCTTGTCAGCAGAGGGAAGCATGAAGAGCTTTAACATTTCCTGGTAGATAGTGGACCTACACCAGCAGATTACATATCTCTCCAAACCATCACTGATTGTGGAAACTTCACACTAGACCTCAAGCAGCTTGGATTGAGGCCTCTCTACTCTTCCTCCAGACTCTGGGACCTTGATTTCCAAATGAAATGCAAAATTTACTTTCATCTGAGAAGAACACCTTTGACCACTGAGCAACAGTCTAGTTCTTTTTCTCCTTGGCCCGGGTAAGAAGCTTCTGGCGTTGTCTATTGGTCATGAGTGGCCTGACACATGGAATGCGACACTTGTAGCCCATGTCCTGGATATGTCTGTGTGTGGTGGCTCTTGAAGCACTGACTCCAGCAGCAGTCCACTCCTTGTGAATCTCCCCCCAAATTTAGAAAAGGCCTTTTCTTAACACTCCTATCAAGGCTGCCGTTCTCCCTGTTGCTTGTGCACCTTTTCCTACCACACTTTTTTCTTCCACTCAACTTTCCATTAATATGCTTTGATACAGCATTCTGTGAACATTCAGCTTCTTTAGCAATGGCCTTTTGTGGCTTACCCTCCTTGTGGAGTGTGTCAATGACAGCCTTCTGGACATCAGTCAGCAGTCTTCCCCATGATTGTGTCGCCTACTGAACCAGACTAAGGGACCTTTTTAAAGGATTAGGAAGTCTTTGCAGGTGTTTTAGGTTAATTATTCTAATTTTCTGAGATAATGACTTTTGGGTTTTCCTTGGCTGTAAGCCATAATCATCAACATTAACAGAAATAAACACTTGAAAAATTCACTCTGTTTGTAATGACTCTATAAAATATATACGTTTCACTTTTTGAACTGAATTACTGACAAAAAAAATAAAAATTTTTGATGATATTCTAATTTATTGTGAAGTACTATTTATGACACTGGTGTCTTCTTACGCAGCAGTGACCGTTGGGCCCTCATAGGTACCAAGGCCGAGGAGCAACTCTACCTCGGCACCTCAAAAGCTAACCCCACATCCCCAGCAGTAGCTATGTTGATTTGTTTTTTACTTTTTCACTTCAAATCAACAAAACGTAAGCATGAATAATAGAATATGTATTCATTTCCATTCATTTTCTATGTCTAAGATGAGACAACCCCTTTTATACAGAAAACAACATCCTGTCCTGTAAATGTGCAGATGTAAAGGCTGGCCAACAGATGTTTGCAGAATCTGCCAAATTCGTCAGGTCTGGCCAACAAACAGGTGTACGGGGGCCTACTGACTCGCCCTGGACAGCAGGTGCTGGGGGACAGAAGGGTCAACATGCTTTACCCTTTTGTTTTTAGGGAGTTAAGCTGCGTGTCGGAGGCATTAGGCAGTGGCTTTTACCTCTCCCTCTTTCACAAGACATGCAAGCTTGGCTGGGGCAAACATGCATGTGTATGGGAGGATGGGAGAGACAGTCACATGTGCACAGCTGGCTTAAAGTAATGCCTGATAGCTTTAAAGGATACACAGTTTGCACTGTACAGGGATCTGTCCGGCCACAGCTGATGGACCTGCAGAAAAACAATGTATGAATGTTTAAATGACATCCCTGAATGTGGGGCAATACGCTGGTTACAGTCACCAATGCCACCACAAAGATGAAATGGCACTACATGGCAAATGTCAATTTTAGCCACTACTGAAAACCATTACGTTTTGCTGAGCTCTGGTGGCCTGGGTGCAGACATTCCTACCTGCTATAGGTATTTGGTAAGGGTGTATGGAGCGAGCAGGAAGCACTGGCTGATGCAAGGTTACCGTGCCATCAAACTCCCCCCGTAACCGGATGTCAAAGATAACAGATGTCTGAAATATGAAGACCGCGGACATACAGTTACTGTTAACCTCTATCAACCTCATTACTAGGTTTATCACTCATATGCTATTTACCTCTGTATCTTGATGATGGACAACAACCAGATTATCAACCACATTCAGGGCAAATTTTCCAGTTCTGTTAAGTTTCAAGATGTGCATCTTTTTACATGGACCTTCTCTAAGATGGAAAAGGATACAAATAGGGACAAAAGGTGAGGGGAGGAATTTATTAAGAACAGCATTTCATACACCAGGGTCAATCAGAAATGTGTTGTCCCCCTTCAACCTGATTGACAGAGTAAGGCTTCTGAGTCTTGAACTCACCCGGCCCTGTCAGTCGAGTGGAGTGGCTAAGTAAGAAGAGCTGAGGTGTAGGGCCCCTTTCACACGAGCGAGTTCCACACTCCAGACTCACAGCATGAGTATTCAGCAGCTCCCGTCCTGACCTCCCAGCACTACCGGGGTCGCATAGCTTTTTATTGATTTATGATGCTATGCAACCCTTACAGTTCTGGAATGCATTGGATAACGCCGACATGATGCTGTCAGTGTTATCCAATACATTTCAGACCTGTAAGGGTTACATAGCATTATAAATCAATATAATGCTATGCGACCTCACAGTGTTGGGAGGTCAGGACAGTGCTCTCCTTGACACACACACTGCGAGTCCGGAGTGTGGGACTCGCTCGTGTGAAAATGGCATAGGGGTGCATTGAGGGGCTTGGGTCCACTCTTTGTTCACTTGAGACATAATTGCATAACGATTAAAAAGTGTTTTCCCAATGATTGCAGCAATGGAATCAGGAGAGGGGATGAAGCATTTAATTAGCAGAGGCAGCCCTACCAGTCATTGGGGGCGTAAAAAGCCTGTCTTTGATAATCCCTGTACCACCGGAGGAAGCACCTAATTTATGATGCACCTCCAGCGGTCCGTGCACCAGGAATAAAAACTCCAGCCCCTGACGGCCATAACCGTTCCTCCGCCACTCCCAAGTGGCAAGGATAGTGCAGAAACACACATGTAAAAAAATATTGCCCTATGGACATTTAAAAAAAGTCACAAAAAGGGGTCTTGTGACTATTTTTATGTAAGAAACTGGCATAAAATTTTCTTTAAAGGGGTTGTCCGAGTTATTTTTTTGTTCTTTATATGTTTCTAACTTGTCAGGTATAACAACTTTCCCATATACTTTGTGTTTCTAAAGCTGCTGGTTTCTCAGAGTTGACTGAGGGTCACATGACCTGTGATGTCACCTTATCTCTCTGCTCTGTGATGTTTGGTGTACAAGCCTCAGAGTTCAGATAACAGTCTGTACACGAGAAGTCACTGGCCACGCCCCCTTTCTTTGCCGGGCTCCTGCTATCTGCTCTCTCCCTGGTTTCCTTCAGATAAAACATTAACCCCTTCAGCCAGAACACACTGAGGGCTCAAGGCTTTACAACAAATAGTAGCTGCAGCAGTGAGAGGAGACAAATGCTGGGCAAGGAGCTATAGAGGAATTGTACAAGAACAGGTAGGGAGAATTTCCTGCCTGTATCAGCAGTGTCATTGTACAGCTGGGACTTGTAGTCCTACACATACAACATGCTGCTGAATATTCCAGCAGGCAGACATGTCACTCAGCACTTGTATTCACTGCCTTTGCAGAGAAGGGGGGGAGGGGCTGAGATTGTTGTTATTGCATGTAAACAAAGGCCAGAAGAGAACAAGGGAAATGAGGAAATATAGATTTTTTTTTGCCTAAAACTTGCTGAACTTCGTTTTATATTGCTGCCCATCAGATTTACAGTGCTATATTTTTTTTTTCATAACTTGGACAACCCCTTTAAAGGAGTGGACATATCCTATACTGTACACAAATCTGTCACAAGGAAATAATTATCAAACGAGGCACAATAGGAGCACTGTACAGTATGATTAAATAGCGTATAATCTGCCCAACTGTTGTCTAAATTATACTCCAGAGCATCAGTCACTGTTTTGTCTGATCAGGAAATCACCGGACCAAGCTGTGCAGCGATTCAGCTGCCAATTCAAAGGGTTTTCTCTGGATAGCAGAAAATAATCAGAGGATTGTAGCAGCACTAATGGGTCCTTAAAGTCCATTTCGCGGTGGTGCCGTCAGTGATGGGTACCAGTCCACTGTACCCCCAGTCATCACAATATCCAGAAATAAACCGCAGCACTCCCAGGTCTTCAAGCAATTCTTCTTTATTCACCACAGTGGTGAGTGCTGCTCTTTATTTCTGGATAGGTCATCAGTATCTGATCAGTGGTGGTCCAACTGCCGCCGATCAGCTGTTTGAGAAGGAAGCGGTACTCGCACTAGCGCTGCAGTCTTCTCTCAGCTTTCCATAGGCCAAGTGATGTCACGCGCATCGGTCATATGGCCTAGGAGCAGCTCAGCTCCATTCAAGTGAATGAAGCGAGCCTGGAGCTACTACGAGCGCGATGGCTTCTCAAACAGATGATTGGTTGGGGTCCCGGGTGTTGGACCCCCACCGATCAGATACTAATGACCTATCCTGAGAATCTCAGAAAACTCTTTTCAGCCTTATGCACATTATGCTAAACAGAACTGTACTGCACACTGCACTTGAGGGGGTCATTAACTATTCAATGAGCGTTGTGTCTCCAGATCAGGAAGCGCCATTTTCACTTCCTGCTCGGTCCTATGGGTCATGTGATCATTGGGGACCATGTAACTGCGCTTGCTGCTAGCTCTTATTAGGCCTCTTTCACAAGAGCAAGTTTTCTATCCGGGTGCGATGCGTGAAGCAAATGCGCACATCACAGTGAGCTGCAATACCAAGCACAGCCTCTATACAATGTACGGCGCTGTTGCTTGGGAGCTGAGAGAAGGCCTCTGCCAGTGCCTTCGCACACAGCTGATCGTGTGGGTCCTCCACAATCAGATAATGATGACCTATCCAGAGGATAGGTCATTAGTATATCAGTTATATAGTATATAAGTATATAAGGTTGGAAACAAACAGGAAACATGTTACAAGGAGAGACGGGCAGCAGAGCTGAAAATACAGGAAGATTACCGAGGTAAGTGGTAGAGGACGACCTCAGCTCCTGGGCTGCTGGTGGCTTTTGCATGATGTCTTAGGAACAGAACATAAAGTTGTCCATAACTGAAAAAAATAAAAACAGCAAAAAATAACCATGAGCAAATATAGGCACAACTCTATCCATGACCTGATCCTGCCACTTGATTCATGACAAGATGAACAAATCAATAGTCAGTGATCAGGCTGAAGGGTCATTATCCTCAACCACAGCTCAACCCTGCTAAACACTAATGCAGAAAGGATATTAAAGCAAATCTAACTATAATATATATATATATGTTATATAGGTATTATGACAGGCCACAGTTCTATTATACTTTACATGTCCAACAAATGGAGCTAGTACATCAGATATAGTCACTACGGTCAAGGGCAGTGCTGGGTAGGGGCTGCCTATTGTGGCGGTATGGGGGCGTGATCACACCAGTCACACACTGTGTCCCGATTAGGGCTGTTCATGTTATATTCTGGAAAAACTATTTAAGAAAGCTTGCTATAGGGATTTTGAGGACGATAATACTGATCTACTTACTGACAGGCAATATTTGTCTCATTTAGTCAGAAATAATATTACACCTAATGCTTGGGCTACTAAAAACCATGCCAAAACAAGGGACACCTACAGCAATGAAAGGCTAATAACATATAGACCTCCATGTCTTGGGTCTGATTCACCTGACCATGGTGGACCCCGGAAACGTGGTCCATGTGTCGGCTGCATCTCCTATGATGATATGAATACAGTACAACAGACTCACAATTACATATGAACTGGCCATATCATACAACACTATGATATAGTTAGTAGACCAGGAGATGCAGCCAACACACGGCCCACGTTCCCAGGCCGACCATGGTCGAGTGACTCAGCCCTTATACTCACGTTTATACTTTTTACACCTTTTATCATTCACTTAACACTCACATAGTCGCCATTGCTATATCTCTCTCAGAAATCTTTGCCATCTTGGCTGTAGATGCTGGCAGCTCTACCTCAAACTTCACCATTTTTGCCATTGTTCCACTCTATGAAAAGCCGAAAAATAAGATCATTTCAACCTCGACTTATTACATTGTATGGTTGTTACGTACAAGGGAAATGTGTCATCAGAAATGACCTACATTAAATCAAGTTTTTATGTTCAACATATTTATGATTTTTTAAAATTTCCATCTATATTTAAAAACAATATGATATTTTTTTAATGTATAGGAAAGTCCAGGAGGCTGCACTTTCCTATATAGTGGGTACACATTTTTCTAACACTGAGGCCAATGACCGACATATGATGTATATAGATATTTAGTAGCATGCCCAATGTATACCGCCGACACCTGAGCTTTCCCTTTCCGCTATTGAGATCCGTCATAAGATCTCTATAGCGCAGGAAAACGCTTCCGTTTTGTCCCTATTCATTGTCAATAGGGACAAAACTGAGCTGAACTGAACTGAAGGGAACGGTGTCACCAGAATGTATTCTGCTCTGTTTCCCACGATGATGCACTCAAAAGCCCTGCAAGCAGCGTTTTTGAGTGTGTCCTGGAATGCGGAGCAAGATGGATCCATTTTATCTCACACAACAGAAAACGCCTTTGACCCACTGACTTACAACGGTTTTACTGATGGATCCGTCTTGGCTATTTTAGAGATAATACAACCGGATCCGTTCAGAGCAGATACAGACAGTTGTATTATTATGACAGAAGTGTTTCTGCAGATCCATAACGGATCCGGCAAAATCACAGATGTGAAAGTAGCCATATAGATGTCAACAGCGCCTTAGGACAGTGTTCCCCAACTCCTGTCCTCAGGGACTACCTCTCATTTTGAGAGGCGGCTCCAGACAAGATACTCCTACTGCATTATCTATGAAAGGAGGACTGGACTCCTGAGCTATCACAGGTAACACTTTCTATCATGGCACCTGTCATAGATGAGGGAAAGATATGAGATCAGAGGATCCAGGCTCACCCTGAAATGAAATGGCTGCAGCACATTGCAGAGGCCGGCAGTGGACAGCAGGATCACACAGCTCTCTGGACAATACATGTACCAGTTCACATTGATATTCTGACTCTTCAAGAGCTTTACAGACCGCTTCTCTGCCAGTACCTGAAATAGGGGTGACATATGAATGGTAGAGGAGGCAACAGTTACTGGGAGTAATGACTGATAAGAGAAGAGACTAGCCAGAAGAGCATACATAGAAGTGTCTGGAAACATCAGTGGAGTAGATAGGCCACCAGAGTATGATGTCATCTGTCTCGACATGTGAGGTAATCGGTCTATATTGTCTGTATGTCATTCCCACATATCAAGACACTAGAACAGTGATGCGTGAACCTTTTAGAGACCGAGTGCCCAAACTGCAACCCAAAGCCCACTTATTTATCGCAAAGTGCCAACACGGCAATTTTAACCTGAATACCAATATATGTGTATCAGTTAACTATAATAGCCTGCCTACAGTCAATGCGCTATACTGATGAATGGCAGGAAAAGTATAAGGCAGGGGATGCTCAACCTGTGGCTCTCTAGCTATTGTAAAACTACAAACTCCCACCATTCCCTGCTGTAGTCTGATTGCTGTAGGCAGTCTGCGCATGCTGGGAGTTGTAGTTTTGCAACATCTGGAGGGCGGCAGGTTGGGCATGCCTGGTATAAGGTACACCTTTTCCAGGGTGTGGGTGCACACAGAGAAGGCTCTGAGTGCCACCTCTGGCACCTGTGCCATAGGTTCGCCAACACTGCACTAGAACATGTTGTTAAGAATGACGTTTATTTCTTCCACCTTATCCAAAATGATGCATAGTCCAACCATAAATATGCTTGAGCAGAACTGGTTATTTTATGATTTTAAAGGGTTATTTTGCTTTGAAGTTTGAACCATCACTTCTTGTTAGAAGAGCGCTTGACAATAAGCTCATCAGAAAATGTCACCCCAATACGACCCCAGTAAGTGTTCAATTTCCCAGCGGCGCCACCACAGGAGAAATTGAGCATTACACAGTGCACATTAAAATCAATGAGATGTCTGTATACGTCCTCAGAGCGAGAGAAGATTCACGAACAGAAGATGCCAAAAATACCATAATAGGATATATGAAAACAGGGTTTCTAAACTGGTCTACCCATTTACAGCTAGTTTCACACTAGCTGGAAAATCGTCCAGAAGGCTGTTCTGACAATGGAATAGCCTGCCAGAGTATATCGCATTCAGCATAGCCGGAAACTGCTGGAGCACGGCCAGACCCCACTGTCTATAATGGGACCCAGCCTGTTTCCGGCATTAGTGCCGAGATTCGGCCAGACAAATACCACTGCAAGCACTAATGCCGGAAACAGGCCAGATCCCTGCCAAGTCCCATTAAAATCAATGGGCTCCAGTGGGGAAGGTTTCCAGATATGCCAGATACAATGAAAGATGAGCTTACCACTAGTGTGAAACAGGATAAAAGGACTATGGTAAAGCACCCCTCCTGCAGTACAGCAGTACAAAATGTCACCAGAACCATACCTGATAGAACTCGATTCCTTGGTCAGTAATGAATACAATTTCTGTGGCGCTGGTCCAGCAGAATCCCAGAATCCTTGCATTTTTGTCTTGAGAAAGAAAAGTAGATAAGACTTTCAGCACCAATATCTGATTTACCACTGCATCATCCATGTCCTTTGTAAATCCTGCTGTGGATAACACCGTAACTGAAAATAACTAGAGGGTCTATTTGCATCCACTAGGGGCTAAGTCATGATTAGGGATGAGCGAATCGACTTTGGATGAAACATCTGAAGTTGATTCGCATAAAACTTTGATTCAATACTATATGGAGCAATAACTTGGGCCCATCGAAGCCAATACATTGTAATATTGATCGAAGCATTTGCTCCGTGCAGTATTGAAACGAAGTTTTATGCGAATCGACTTTGGATGTTTCATCCGTAGTTGATTCGTTCATTCGTTCCTAGTCATGACCCCCTCACAACTTATCTACCCTTTGGCATCAGGTTGATTAAAGGACTGACACACTAATGTGTGTGAATATTAATACCGTGGTCCCTCAAGTTACAATATTAATTGGTTCCAGGACGACCATTGTATGGTGAAACCATTGTTAGTTGAGTAATCGGTTCCAAAACCCCAAAATGTCATCCAAGATAAGAGAAAATGAAGATTTAAGAAAAATAAGCAGATAACTAAGGCTACTTTCACACTAGCGTTTTAAAATTCCGGTATTGAGTTCCGTCATAGGGGCTCAATACCGGAATAAAACGCTTCAGTTTTGTCCCCATTCATTGTCAATGGGGACAAAACTGAACTGAAGACAACGGAATGCTCCTGAAAGCATTTTGTTCAGTCTTCAGACGGGAGAGCAAACCGCAGCATGCTGCGGTTTGCTCTCCGGTCCAGGGATCCGCACCAAGCCGGATCCGGAATGACCCCCAATGCAAGTCAATGGGGACGGATCCGTTTGGTGTGGGGGGTCATTCCGGATCCGGCTACAGAGATAGATACATACATACACACATACAGACATACATACATACATACATACATACTCACATACTCCAGGGACGCCGGCAGCATGTCTTCACGCGCCTCCTGCGCGCAGCTATGACGTTTCCCCACTGCGCCCAGCAGAGGGCGCTGTGGGGAATCGTCATCACTGCGCGCAGGAGGCGCGTGAAGACGTTCTGCCGGCGTCCCTGGAGTATGTATGTCTGTATGTGTGTGTATGTATGTATGTATGTTTGTATGTGTGTATGTCTGTGTCTTGTTCCATGTTAACATGTGTGGGGCCGGAGCGCTGCTCCGGCTCCACACATGTATCAGCGTTAGCACGGATCCGTTGGCACCCTTTAGGTGCCGGATCCGTGCTAACGCTAGTGTGAAAGAGGCCTAAAGGCCCTTTTACACGAGCCGATTATCGTTCAAATAATCGTTCAAACGTTCGTATTTGCACGATTATTGTTGCGTATAAACACGGGTAACGATTTAACGACGAACGAGATTTCGTTCGCTTCTCGTTGATCGCATCTTTTGTCCCGCCAATAAATTAATCGTTCATCGTTCGCAAAATCTTCCAGTTTAAACGAAAATCGTTTAGTCGTTGGCAGATGGTAATGGTAATGCTTATGGCAAGGAGCAAGGAACGATCGTAATAACGATTATAAAACGACCGAAAGTACGAAGATTGTGAACGACTTCTCTTTCAGTGTAAACGGCATTTACATTGAATCGTTCGATCGTTCATCTACGATCGCTAATACGATTTATCTTTCCGTGTAAAAGGACCTTTAGTCAGATAAAAGAAGTCCTTACATATAACAGTCAGGAATAGCTGCTAACAAGCAACTAATCCAGCTATTGTACCAAAGTGGCCTTGATTGGTTGGATCTGAGTCTGAGACATTGTATGTTGAGTCTGGTTTCAACTTACGATTGGTCAGAGAAGACCATTGTATGTTGAAAATATTGTATCCTGAGGCCATTGTATCTTGAGGGAGCACTGTATTTTCACCCTATCCTCTTCCTGGGAAGAGCCTGGTTCCTGCTTTCTCTGCCCTCCCCATAGAATACAATCTATCGCATATCCACATGCAACACATAACAATCTGGGGGGGCCGGTCCATTTTATTTTTTAAGAGTGACAGCGCAGATTTAGACCATTTTCTACACCTAAAACAGAATTAGAAAATGATGAAAAGTTAGTACTCAGTTTATGGCCGGCTTACCTTACACTCCTGGGAATATTCCAGCTGAGAATAATCCTGAATTACATTGATAAAATCCTGTGGATGGTAAAGAAATTCAGAAACTCAAAAACTCGCACATGAAAGTGCAAGTAATATGATTTCATGGTCACACGTGCTTTCTATGGGTGCATCTTATCAAAAGGGAGAATGAAAACATCGTGACTGAGCGTTCTGCAGATCTTATTCATAATCATGGGGCTTCTACTAGTGTTTCTACACTTCAACAGGGACAAACTGAAAAACTGATGCAGAATAATAAAATATATATATAATTCCACAGAAATGAAAGTTCAGGGAACGGAGGTTAGTCTAGCTTCCCATTTGGCATCAGATTCTGGGATTCTGTTCTAGCAAATACCACAATCACTAGATCTGGTATATGCTGGACAGTATTTTATCCATTTTTTTTGGGAGGGGGAAAATGTACGACGAGGGCCCTGCTGGAATCTCTGCTGTACATGTGAACCTAGCCTTAGGCTACATGCACACGACCGTATGTGTTTTGCCGTCCGCAAATAGCGGATCCACAAAAAACATCCGTATGGCATCCGTGTTTCCGTTTTTTTTTGGCGGATCCATTGTAACAATGCCTATCCTTGTCCACAAAACGAATAGGACATGTTCTATTTTTTTTTGCGGGGCTACGGAACGGACATGCTGAAGCGGATAGCACACGGTGTGCTGTCGGCATTTTTTGCTGACCCATTGAAATGAATGGGTCCGCATCCTATCCGTAAAAAAAAACGGAACGGACGCGGAAACAAAATACGCTCGGGTGCATGAGGCCTTAGTCACATACAAAAATGTGTGTCCCCTAGCAGAACATGGGCAAATGCAGCCACAGTGCCTCCAGAGGACCCCTTTAACCCTGCACACACCTAGATCTTCCTGTCAATCCCTAACACAAATACAGATGACAATCTGTAGAAGTTTTTAGCATCAGAAAAAAGAGCCGTGCTCTTCCCATAGAGTAGCTGGCAGAGAAGGGCCCCAGTGTGCTCTGTGATCAGCCAAAGCATTCAGGAGGATCCTACCCAACTATTACTTGGAAAAGACACTACACCCTACAAACTGCCTTCTGCTGGTGCCAGGGCTGTATGTGCCTTTTATTATTACCTGTCATGAACCATCTAAGCATAAGGCCCTGTGCACATCACGTCAGAGGTAGATGTCAGGAGTATTCCCCGGAGTATGCCCCCAATGGGGGGGGAGGCTTCGACATATACCAATGTATACTGATACAGTGGCGGACTTACCCATAGATCATAATGTAAAATGTACACCCATTATAAGTTTTTGTGGAGGCCTACTATATGCACTTTCCTACAGAGCTAAAAAAAAGGGTTTGGTGCTGCAGACATAGGCCAAGGGGACACCCTTTTGGCCTCTGTTGGTTAAATAAGGACCCAGACTACATTTGTACTATGCACCCGGAGTTTGCCCAAGCTGAAAATGGTCACAAAATGCCATGTGATCATAGCTTAGAAAGGCATCCTACCATTCAAGCGGCTCCAGGCATTCACCAAAATACTGAGACCTCTTCAGGGTGGATGAGATTGCCTTCTCAAACGGCCCCCATGTGGTACCCCCACCGATCAGATACTGATGACATACCTGAAGATAGGTCATCAGTATCAAAATCTCAGTTGAGGCGGCACCTACAACCAGTGTGGTCCTACCACCTCCTGTAGACATGGTGGAGTGCCCCAGGTATCCAAGGGAGTGATAGGAACTATCCTGATACACACTGTAGGGGGAGCTATAGATGACTTCTTATACCTGGTCACAGAGTGCCCATCCTGCCAACGGTGACCCCGTCCTGAACTTTACCCTGTTCTCAGCAGTCCTGACATGCATGGTCATCAGGGGACATGGATACATCTGGAGAGCCCACTACAGTGCAGGTTGGGGCGGTGTAATTATCCTGCACATGGCAGATACTCACCACAGTCTTATTGGTCCTTTGTACAGCTAGAATTTGTTGCCCAGAGAAAATTTTATGCACTTCACCTCACCCTTGTCTTCCATCCTATGGAGAAAAACACAAAGTGGTAATAAGAGCAGGAAGAATGGACACTGACATTAGACAAACACAACTTTGCTGCACAAGGGCCGAGTGACACCAGGACCAGTGACATGTGAGCAGACATATCCAGTCTATTTGTCAGTAATCTCATTACCGCACAGGGCAGTCTCTACAATGGCATTACTATAGGAATGGGTATAAGGAATCCGTGTGTTCTTACAGTACTTCATGTAATACAGCCACACACTGCACACTTTATTTAGCTTTCTGACTATGATTTAAAGTGACCCTTAAAGGGGTTGTCTCACTTCAGCAAGTGGCATTTTATTATGTAGAAAATGTCAAGACAAGGAACTTACTAATGTATTGTTATTACCCATATTGCTTCCTTTAGTGGCTGGATTCATTTTTCCATCACATTATTCACTGCTCGTTTCCATGGTTACAGACCACCCTGTACCATCAGTGGTGGCCGTGTGCACATTTTTTTTTTTTTTTTTTTTTTTTTTTTTTTTTTTTTTTTTTTTTTTTTTTTTTTTTTTTTTTTTTTTTTTTTTTATTTTTTTTTTTTTTTTTTTTTTCTATAGGAAAAAGCACTAGCCTATGTGCCCTCTCATGGGCCCTGCCACCAGAGAGGCTGACGCTTTTTCCTATAGTGTGCAAGCATGACCACCACTGATGGATTGCAGGGTGGTTGTAACCATGGAAACGAGCAGTGTATAATGTAATGGAAAATGAATCCAGCCAGCAAAGGAAGCAATATAGATAATAATATATTAGTAAGTTGCCTTGTATTAATATTCTCTACATAATAAATTCCACTTACTGAAGCGAGACAACCCCTTTAAGTCCAAACGTAAAATCTGATAAACCTGGCACATGTACAGTCAGGGAAACTGGTGCCCTCCATTCCTCCCAGACAGCTTCTGTTCTGGTCCTCGTCAAATTCCTTTCAAAATGGCCACCACCATCTCAGACTTCCCATACAGAGTGCTCAGGAAGAGTCTAAGACACACGCAGCCTTCCACTCGGATGTAGGGGCACTAATGACACTGTGCCCATCAGAGGGACGGGTCCTTATTTAACGTGCTGTGAACGTGAATAACGGCAGTGAAAAATAGGACGTCCAATTTTTATCCATTTTCATGGGCGACATACTATTGAAGGAGACCGTTTTTTAAAGCACCATTGAAAAAATGGCCGTCAAAAAAATCAATTGCTTTGCGGTATTTTATTTCACTGTTGTGTCAATGTACTCTTAGGCTTTTCCTACTGTGTTCTGCATGATCTGCAATACCAGGCACAGTCTGGCGCAAGCTCCAACACCCCTCCAATTTTCATACGGGGGTGCTGGAAGTCAGAACACTCCCAACACTCTGATACATGAAGGTCTATCCTAAAGATAGGACATCAGTACTGTAGCTCAGGAGAACCCCTTTAACTCTACCGCAGGAAGTGTCACCCGTTATCCCCCACTTATCTAGTAATGAACCAGCGGGTAAGTTCTGTCTCTGGACAGCATTACCTGAAGGAGATGGGATTCCTGTCCTCCGGCCCCTTCACCACAACTCCAGTGGCTCCACCGGACCGTACCGCAAATACCTTCAAGAGAAGAGCGATTCTTGTTACATACACAGTGATGTCTCCGCATAGCCAAGCATTCAGCCTGCCTGCTGGCAGATACCAGGATAAGGGAGGGGGTGGCTGACAGCTCAGAGGTAGAATATATACAAATGGCTCCCCCTAGTGGCGACTTTCCTGCCCAGACCCAGTGCAGATTATAAAGCTACACCCATAAGCAGCACTACTGTTTCGGGTCCGGCTACACAGCGACGGGAAGTTATTGTAACGAGTCAGTGGTGTCACAATGCGACAAGTTGGATTTTTTCTGCGACTGTTCCACCACAGTACGTTGCATTGTGATACCATTGACTATCATTACAAAAAGGTTTGCGTGACTTTTCTCCGACACATGTCACCATATAGCTGCACCCTTATGGGGTCCCACTGTCGGCAATACCGTGCACATGCGATAAGGATGTTAAGAGGGATATTCTTTATATTGCATCATGGGAGGGATAGCTCTCTGGCTGTTATATGAGTAGGTTATTTTTGCACTGTATTACAGCATTATTTTTTTGCACAGTATGATAGCACTGATGTGCACAGTATTACGGTACAGTCTATGTACACTGTATGGGAATACGATTTCAATCACTTCATAATGAGGCCAGAGATAGTGTCTAGACTGTGTACAATGCATTTCCATAATCCCTACCCTGAAGAAATCTAGCACCCCCCCCCCAGGAACCTATTTCCATAATCATACCCCATACCCACCAATCCCTACCCTGAAGAAATCCAGCACACACACACCCCAGGAACCTATTTCCATAATCGTATGACCAATCCCTACCCTGAAGAAATCCTGCACCTCTCCCTAGGAACCTATTTCCATAATTGTACCCACCAATCCCTACCCTGAAGAAATCCAGCACACCCCGCTAGGAACGTATGTCCAGAGTACCGGTATACATTTAGGTTTTACACTTTTTACTTGTTTGGAAATGTCAGTGATCGTGTGTGTGCCATAGTGAAGACCCATCACATGACCACGCAGACCAACACTGTGTCCTGCATAAGGATGCTGCCACCTAGGGCTAGGACTGCCTATAGTTGTCAGTGACATCAGAGACCTGGGGTTGTCAGAATGAAGTTTCTTACTTTACTGTTTTCAGACTCCAAGCTTAGAAACCTCTTCACCAGCAGCCAGTGGCTCACCTGCTTATTGGCCTCATCGAAGAACACGCTGTTGACACTGGTGGCTTTCTCAAACAGGACCGGCCTGTCACTGAGCTCCAGGTAGAAGTCGTCGCTGTCCATGTCCGGCTCCAGAACGTCACAGGCTCTGGGCTCGTTAATCACAGCGCGCCATGCACAACCTACAGCTAATGACAGGAACCCACTCCAGCCCCGGGAAGCAGACACCCAAGTGTTATCCACAGTGTCACGCCCCGCCCCCGTCGCATCACATGACAATCTTTTTCCGCGACTGTGCTGTGTCACGTGACCGCGCTGACTAGACCTTAGGAAAGCTCGTCTGCTTGTCCGTGGAGCAGTCCACTTCTGTCCGTAGGGGTGGTGTGTGCCCACGTATGCTCTGGTATCTCACCTCCTCTCACCAGAGTATACTGTGGAGGAGAAGGGATTGTAAGGGCAAATCATTAACAAGTGTTGTGTGATGCGGTCTCACGCGATAGTGTGCAGATTTAATATATATAAAAAAAAGCTTGGATTTTTTGGAGTTGCAAAATCTGAGATCACTTGATATGCACTTTTATTTTAGAGCCGATATCGCACTGCATTCTAATGTGAACTCTTTCCTGCACGCAACGTGTCTGTAAAGACCTGGCCCCAGAGTTGTTCCTTTTACAAGGATGGTAGATGTGGCTCCTGAAGGCTACGTTCACACTTGGCTAGCAAAGTGGATGAGATTTTACAACAACCTGCGATGTGGATATTAAATCTGTAGCACGTCCATGTACCTTCAGGAGCTCCACTGGGATTTCACCCTTTGCAATGCAAAGTATTTTCACCATGAAGGCCGGAGCAAAATCTACCGTGGTGGAACTTTTCTGTGTGGACGCATCCTGAAGTCACCAGTCTAAGGCATCGGTCACATTTCCGTGTCGTTTTGACGTCCGTGAAAAAACATCCATCTGTTTGACCTGTAAAGGATCTGTGTGTCATCCGTATTCCACAGACACTGCTCAACTGAAAATTAATTTCAAGAGCATTTCCTAGCAGCAATCAAAACATGGATGCCATCTGTGTTGCTTTCATGTTTTTTCACAGACCCACAAACTATAAATAGCGTGTTTGATCCGTGTCATGAACCAAAGTAGTGCATGTTTTTTTCACTGACCCACGTTCACAAAATGTGGGTGGCACATGTCAGTGAAAAATGGAAATGTGAATGAGGCCTGAGGGCTGTCACACAATCAGGGTTAGGCCCCTTTCACATGACCGTATGCCCTCCGAGACATACGGTCCGTGAGCGGGACATATGTCCTGGAGCGGCATCGATCGTGCGCACGGGAGCACACAGCATCATAGAATACAATGATGCTGTGCACACCGGGCCTCCCGCGGGACTATTGTCCCGCACTCATAAAATCACATGAGTGCAGGACAATAACACAGCGGGCCCGACGTGCACAGCATCATTGTAATCTATGATGCTGTAGGCTCCCGTGCGCACGATCGATGCCACTCCGGGACATATGTCCCGCTCACGGATCGTATGTCTCAGACGGCATACGGTCGTGTGAAAGGGGCCTTAGAAATCAGATCAGTGATTGCGAGCCAAGACCAAGTGCAGGTCAGAACCACAGAACAGGTGCAGCTTAGAGTTGAGCGAGTTTGTGTTTCCAAGTTCGGCGTGCAAGGTTCAGGTTATCTAAGAATCAGGGCTGTGGACTCGGTAAGCCAAAGCCCGACTCCAACTCCTCAATTTCCCCTCACCCCGACTCCGACTCCTACTCCCTCATACATGGAGCATGTTTAAGTGATAACTTTAAACAAATTTGCATAAAATCAATAGTACAGATAAGTCATGACAAAAACAGTCTGTAATCTATAAAGCTTCTCTGGGTACAGCTCACTTAGGGCCTAATGAGAGGCGTAGCTAGAGGTTCAGCACATGGAGGGGGCAAAACATACTTGAGTGGGCCCCCTACTTATTGGCTTCCCAAACGCACGTTTCCAACTTCACAGGCACCTACTACTAGTTGTGGTTATAATACTGTATTAGCAAGATGACTATATAAACTGCTAGATCATCTATGCTGTTAAGTACAGTACAATAGACTTTCTACATACCCTACTCTAAATACTCTACCACATAATGCAGTAAAATATAGGATTAATAGGAGTAAAAAAGGGGACTCCTATGTTAAAGGAAATTTGTCCCCAGCTTTTACATCACTAAACTAACAGTCCCTTGCCCCCATCAGACCTCAGATCGGCTTAATGTGCCCCCATCAGACCTCAGATCAGCGTATTGTGCCCCCATCAGACCTCAGATCAGCGTATTGTGCCCCCATCAGACCTCAGATCAGCGTATTGTGCCCCCCATCAGACCTCAGATCAGATTCCCAGCCAGGAATGTGCCCTCATCAGACCTCAGATCAGCTGAATGTGCCCCCATCAGACCTCAGATCAATAGAATGTGCCCCCATCAGACCTCAGATCAGCAGAATGTACCCCCATCAGACCTCAGATCAGCAGAATGTGCCCTCATCAGACCTCAGATCAGCTGATTGTGCCCCCATCAGACCTCAGATCAATAGAATGTGCCCCCATCAGACCTCAGATCAGCAGAATGTTCCCCCCATCAGACCTCAGATAGGCTTAATGTGCCCCCATCAGACCTCAGATCAGCGTATTGTGCCCCCATCAGACCTCAGATCGGCTTAATGTGCCCCCATCAGACCTCAGATCAGCGTATTGTGCCCCCATCAGACCTCAGATCGGCTTAATGTGCCCCCATCAGACCCGGCTTATGGCCCCATCAGACCTCAGATCGGCTTAATGTGCCCCCATCAGACCTCAGATCGGCTTAATGTGCCCCCATCAGACCTCAGATCGGCTTAATGTGCCCCCATCAGACCTCAGATCAGCAGAATGTACCCCCATCAGACCTCAGATCAGCAGAATGTGACCCATCAGAAGTCAGATCATCAGAATGTGCCCCCATCAGACCTCAGATTGGCTTAATGAGACTCCATAATTGAAGCGCTCACTTGTATTCGCCTGATTGTACTAAGGCCATCCCTGCTGGGCCCCCCAAGAGGTATTGGGCCCGGAGCATCGCTTCCCAGATAGAAGCCATGAGAGCAGCTAACCTCTCCAAATATGAGCTCAGAGGAAACAAAGCATAGAGAGAGAACATGCACTGGACATAAAGGGCAGCACACAGTCATCTCAACTAAAAGCCTAAATCCTTAGATCAGGAACAGAACAGACATTTATAGGACATTTCATCATTTTCACAAGTTCTTATAAAAATATATTCAGCACTTATTGCACTGAACTAAATGTACTAATTCATTATATATTTTGGGAGTCGGAGTCGGTCCATTTTATACCGACTCCAACTCCACAGCCCTGCTAAGAATCCCGTTATGGATTCCGCTACCACGGATCATGAGCAAACAGCACATGTCACGACTAAACTGCCACTGGCTAATGTGGAAATTACTTCAGGGAGTAGACCTCGTCCGTCTGCTGCATTAAGAAATCGTTTACCGCCTTCCTCTGCTCGTACAGGTAATTAACATGGAGCATGTAGTTCATGTATCAGGAGATGTTGGGGAAATGCATTTTGCCTTGGTAGCTCAAGGAGGGCGTGTTTTGCATGGTAAGGCCTCTTTCACACCAGCATGACGGATTACGTCTGGATGCGTTCAGAGAAACTTGCACCATTTTGCACACAAGTTCAGTCAGTTTTGTCTATGATTGCATTCAGTTGTTCAGTTTTTTCCGTGCGGGTGCAATGCGTTTTTCACGCACGTGATAAAAAACTGAAGGTTTACAAACAACATCTCTTAGCAACCATCAGTGAAAAACGCACTGCATCCGCACTTCACGCATCGCACTCACGCGGAAAACTCCCTCGTGTGAAAGGGGCCTAAGGCCCCTTTCACACAAGCGAGTTTTCCACGTGGGTGCAATGCGTGAAGTGAATGCATAGCACCCACACTGGATCCTGACCCATTTATTTCAATGTGTCTGTGTACATGAGGGTTTTTTACATGCATCAGTTCTGCGTTGCGTGAAAATCGCAGCATGTTCTATATTTTGCTTTTATTACGCAGCCCTGGCTCCATAGAAGTGAATGGGGCTTCAGTGAAAAACGCATTCCATCCTGAAGCAAGTGCGGGTGCAATACTTTTTCCACTGATGGTTGCTAAGGGATGTTGTTTGTAAACCTTCAGTTTTTTATCACGTGCATGAAAAACACATCAAAACGCTTGGCACACGCACGGAAAAAAACGGAACGCAATCACAGACAAAACTGACTGAACTTGCTTGCAAAATGGTGCGAGTTTTCCTGAACGCATCCTGACCTAATCCGTCACGCTCGTGGAGGCCTAAGAGTGGCTGAAGTGCATGCACAGGACATTTTTAAGTTCATTGATAGACTTGAGGAACCGGGTGACAGCAAGACTGAAGACGTGCGCCATGCAGGGCGCATGGATCAGCCCTCCCTGACCCAGCACAGACAAAATGTTCTGCACGTTATCAGTAACCATGGTTCCCATCTCCAGTTGGCGAGGAGACATCCAGCATTCAATTTCTTCATTGATGCTGAGCAGTTCCTCCCCAGGGTGGCTCCATCCTCCCAGACTGACGAGATGCAGAACTGCTTGACAACGCCTAGCTTTGCATAGGTAATATGATGGAGGACCACCATGAACTGTGCCTAGAGGGGAGAGTGAGGACAAGGATAGGAGGCAGAAGAAGGCATTGGCGCAGAAATTCTATGATTACAACTTAAAGGTGGCATTGCCATCACCTGGCCAAGTTGCTGGTCTGGAACGACATTTACCCAGGGGGCTGTGAATGACATATAATATATTGTCTTTGACCATAGTTACAACTCTATAAGTCAGCACTGGCGCGAACTCTACCGTACGCTGAGAGGCCCAAGGATTGGCCCACGTTCTGCAGGTGTGCATGGCTGGTACAGCTTTTTGAGAAATGTAATGTCGGCTTGGGACTCTCCACCTTGGGTTGGCTCAAATTCTCTGAAATATGCAGAGTCAACTACATGGGAGTTGTCTGTAGTACCAGCAACTTGGCTAGGAGCACGTTCAGTTTCCTCACCATTGGATGAGTGCAGGCATACTGTTGTCTTTTTGTAATTGCCTTGGTGATTGATTGCTGTCGAAACAAGTGACAAGGAGGAGCATGAAGACCAATAGATGACGTTGGAGTCGATAGTAAGGAACAACAGCTTCCTTCTGCTGACATTGATGAGTCCTGACTGATGTAGGGGGAGCGAGCCAGCGGGAGATGAGGCGGTTGCTGCTTCAGATTGTAACACTAAATGAGTGGCCGGGTTTTCCCATGCCACTTTATGGTGACGCTCCATGTGTTCCACAGGACTGTTGTGCTAGCATTAGCACCCTAGCCCGCACCTCACCTTCTGCCCACACATCCTGCACAGCACCACACTAACATCCCCCAGTGACTTGGCAAAAAATTCCCACATTGCCAAGTATCTCATTTTACCTCCACCACTGCATGATGCCTGCTTGCCACTGCTTTTATGAACCCGTGCACTGCTAGTGGGTTCCTCACAGGTAGTCTCCTGAGTAGCAGACAGTGTACCTCTCCCACATGTGGCTCCAGATCTCCCACTGCTTCCACTCTGCAGTCTCACCTTTTCCCCCTGATGAGGATGCCTCTTCTTCAGCGATGTGCAATCAGCTACATATGATTGTGAGTCACTTGTGTCACCCTCACTTGTCGCTTGGGCATGTCCCTGACCTCTAACAACATGTGCTCCCACTTGACTGTCATCGGTAGCAGAGCCGGCGGCTATCGTTACTTGGCTAGCAGAAGGAGCAGCCCAAAAGCAAGTTCAGGTAGGTTCAAGACAGGTGAGGCATAGAGGCTCCAGATTCACTTCGGCCCATCGGGCCAACTAGGGCCTTGCGTGGTGTCAAAGGAACCCGATTCCTGGATGTGTTTCTGTTGTAACTTCAGATGTTTGTAAAGAGCGAGTCAACCTTTCCAGTACATCTGGATTGTTGGTCAAAACATGACTGCTGGATGATGGTGGCAGCTCTGGCTTGTTGCTGCGGCTCCTACCACCCCATTCTTCTGCTGCTACTACTTGTGACGGCTACAGCAACATTTTTGGCACTGCCTGTTCCTTTTGGAGGGCCGAGGCGACTGTTTGTTGGCCATAGAACAGCTCAGCTATAAATGTCGGTGATGCGCACAACGATATATTACACCCGGCTTTAATACTTACACACCGTAACGGTTTAACTAGCAAAACAGATTAACTATGAAAGTTGATGCACACGATGATGCACTCTCTGTTAACAGTTTGCACGTTGCAGCAATACTGTCCCTAGTGAATGAGCGTCTTGCCACGTCTCTCCCTATGCTCAGCCCAAAGAAAAATGCCGGCGACCACGTGTGATCAATGTTTTATAGGGGTCTGTCTAGCTGTGACATCAGATGGATAGCTACCTGTAGATTGGCTGGCTACACAGCATTATAGGTGATCTTGCGTTCCTGGGCTTGTCTTCTGTACACTTACTTTTACTTTCTAACACATGCAGTCACCATTTTAAGAAAAATGATTCATTACCATGAAGTGCGAGGAAATTCAGATTCATTTAGAATCTAAGTTTGCCTAAACGTCGGACCGAATTCCACTTTGCTTCACTTCGCTCAACACTAATAATAGTCAGAAAAAATAAAAAAAAACGTTCCATGACAAATTCAGCTCCTTATAGAAATGCTTTGTATTTATATAGTGTGATCATAATCATAGCTATATTGTAGATTATCAAATATATTATCACTATATTTCCCACACCATAAGACGCACCTAGGTTTTAGAGGAGGAAAATGAAAATATATTTTTCATCAGACCCCCAATTTCTTATCAGACCTCCGATGAGACATAAAATAAACTCATCTCTCCTGCCCTGGACAGCACTGCCACTCACAGATCCACAGTGCTCTCTTCCTGCACTCACCGCTCCCTTGTCTTCTGCTGGTGCCTGGCCGCATAGTGATCTGACATGGCACAGCATCAGGTCATAGTGTGCTCTTACACTGTGCAATGTCAGGTCACAGCACGGCACTGGCAGAAGATTACCAGGGAGTGGCGAGTACAGCCAGCATCGCGTATTCACCACTCCCTGGTCCTACTGTGTACTATTGGGTGCTTTTAAAATGGAAGCGCTCATTAGTATTCAATTCATAAGACACACTGCCATTTTCCCCCACTTTTGGGGGAAATTAAGTGCTTTTATTTTTTTTTAAGTGCTTTTTATACGGTATATATTACCAAAAGTCAAATGCCAGATCCCAAAAACAACACTGCAGTACAGACATAAAAAAAGTGACAATCATAGACTATAAGGTTTTTATTCATCATATTCTTACAGGCCTCATCCACAAATAACACCACACAGTGACTGAACGCTACATGAAAGGGTCATTAAGCACAAAGTAATAATGAGAATGCTACCTGCACCTCTGCACATTACATTTCATAATCAATGCAGTTAATGTAGCTAAATACATTCCTATTTCATGTTACACCTGGTCCGTATCGGAGCACGGCTAAAAGACTGCTTCACTGAGTCAGCCAAGCTCAGGATCTGCTGTCAATAAAGAGATGAAGAAGACCTAAATGCACAGCACTCCACTCATCCCTTTACTTCAAGATGAAACAGCACCATAATATGAAGTAGAGGAGTCAAGCATATAAACGCACACACAGCGCTCTGCTGCTGGCGCCATCTCAGTCTCGCTTTATGTTCAAGAACATAATGAGAGTTGTGTTCTCTAGGGTGCACGCTGATCTGGTTCAGATCTTCCAACCGGCATTAGGCAGGGACGTTAACCGCTGCATTAATGCTGTAGGAACACAGCAGGCTATTTTTCATCAACTTTTTTTTTTTTGCTTTTATGTAATGCAAATGTAGCACCGGGTGTTATTCATCAAAGATTGGCGGAGGGCCGTCATCATCCTTCTGGAACATCGAAATCTTCTTTCCATGATTCTGGACATGATCTTCATTTGCTTTCTCCAGAGCTTCAATCTAAAGGGACAAAAGCAAGGTTTTCATAGGACCGTATACTGCAAGAGAAATCCCACACAAGACACTGACTTTTTGAGAGACACGGGCATATAACGTACCCATAAGCCCTGGTTCACTTGATGGGGGCTAAAACACCCTCAGTCAGGCTTGTATACACCAGTATACTTTTTTTTTTTGCTGTATAGAAGAGTGTAATAGACTACGCTCTATGGCACACTTCCAATTAAGATTAATCTATTCTTTACTGAGGAAAACAAGGAAAAAAAATATATACAAAGAAGTGAAGGTTTGTTTGTTTTTAACATTGAGATCCTCCTACTTTATACCTCCGTCATATGCGGCAAAAACACGATATGAAAACAATTGTAGCCTATTCCTTTTAGTCCATAGAGCTCAAGGGCAGACTGGAAAAAAAAAAACAAAAGAGGCCTCATGCTGTAGCGGGGGTCCAAACTGACAGAAGGTGGAGCAACACAAGTAGGTGAGGACAACAAAAGTAGATGGGACCAGCAATACCATACTGCAGCACAAAATACTGCTGCCCCCGCTGACACAGCTGAGGACTGACACAGATGAATGCAGGAGGGCCCTTGTGCCTGCCAGTCATGAGCACAGGTACCACAGGGTTATCCCCTAAAATGCCTCCCTTACTGCCCGGGCCCATCACACTGATTTTACTTACCTTGCTCCCCAGCACCCACGTTGCTTTTGATGGCCGCTGCTGCATCTCCCCATCACGTGGATGAAAACATCCGGCTTCGGGAGTGGGCAGCCAATAGCAGGCCACAACAGGGATAAGCCTCCCTAGCATCGCGGCCTGCTATTGGCTGCTCCCCCAGTCACCAGATGTTTTCATCCATGCGACGAGGAGATGCAGCAGTGGGCGCAGGTGCCAGGGAGCAAGGTAAGTCCAATCAGTTTGAGGGGCCCGGGCAGTAGGGGAGGCATTTAATTACTACTGAGAGCATGAGATATCCAGCTGGTGGCCATGAGGAAAACTCGAGCAGGCCCCTGGGCATCGGCCCACAGCAAGTTTTCCCTGTAGGGTCATTGCTCCTCTGATAGAGCATAACATATAGTCGAAACCAATTTGTGCAACTTCGGCATCAGGCTCTAGCGGAAGCACAACTTTTCTCATTAATTATGTTCAGTGTAAAATGTGTTAATTGTTGAATTATTTACCTCTGCCAAAAAGTCCACTTGATTGTCAGATGCAATATCTAGCCCAGACACCATATTAAAAAGATCACGTTCATTGGGCGTCTCCGAAACACCACATTTCTGGAAGAACTATTTAAGAGAAGAAAAAAAAAAGGTTATCACAGTGCAGAGCTGTGGATGTGAGGGGGACATCTTCAATGTGTAAAGGTTACCTACATAGATCTGCATTGACTGCACTATACACCACAGATACATCATACTCTGCACTGACAATACTGAACACAGCAGACATGACTCCGGTCCAGTGGGGTGAGATTCAATAGGAATCCATGAGAAAGCTATTCGCTTCCGTATAAAATCAGAGGAACAAAGAGGTTCAGTATGGGACCATTGCAGTCCCAAAACAGACACTAAAATGCATTTTACGGCAATGTGAAAAATGTCTGTTCTAGAGACAGGTGAGAACTGATAATTAAGGGTGGAAGTTGGACCCCCACCGCTCTGATAATATTGATAACTATCAGCAAATTTCTTAAAATTCAATTCTGGACCTATTCTAATCACAAGTGCTCTAATTGCCTGCTCTCTCTTCTCCAGCATCAAATCACAAAAAAATTCTGGTTCATTAGAATCCAAACTTTTTGAAAAATCTGGATCGACTTTTACAGTCAATTTGCTCATCAATGTCGATGACCTATTCTAAGGATAGGACCTCCATAGTAAACTTCTGGAAAACCCCTATAAATGACAGTGTATTTCTTACCTGGGAAACGTTCCTACAGTCTCTGTACAGAAACTCCAGCCCATGGGGGTGAGTGGGCTCCACGGACTGACTCACATCAATAAGCCACACCTGCCAAGAAAGGAGTTTTGTGTTACATTTTAGCACAAAGGATGCTATTACACATGCGGCCGAGCTGAGGCAACTGAACCACGATTACTCTGAAACTGGAGGACAAAGCAAGTACGGATGTGGCCTGCCATCAGCGGTGACCCCTGTGCTGTGGCTCAGCAACACGCATGTAACAGCTCCCCTTATAAATGGATGCATGTTTGTAAATCACGATGTACCTAGGCTATGCCAGTCATATTCCTATAATAGTACTAGTAATGCATTTAAATTAGTAATCATTGTCCGATCACTGGTGCATTACAAAAGGAGCTGAAACCACATAAAACAACCTGAACATAACAAGTACCTATACGCCTATTTCTAAAAAAAGAAGCCATTTTACTAAACCACAGTATAGTTACCTTCCCATCATGCCATAACATGTTATATTCACTCAGATCGGCGTGCACAAGGTTGCACTTGTCATAGAGTTGTTTCATCATCTTGAAAAGAAGAAGAAATAATTAAGGTCCGGAGATTAACTAGGCCAAGGGAATATTTAAAAAAAGAGCATCCATACTGCTCCGTGGACATAGCTGAACTTGAACAATCTGCATGAACTTAGTTTGCTGAAGATTTCACTCATTTCAATGCAAATGTTAAAACCTGACAAACGTCCTTGGGGCTTCCAGAACATACCCTTATACCATTTCATCTTTAGAGAATTTTTCTATACCTCGTAACGCTTCAGTTACTGATAATACAAACGTCTGCATCCGTTATGAACGGATCCGGTTGTATTATCTTTAACATAGCAAAGACGGATCAGTCATGAACTCCATTGAAAAGTCAATGGGGGATTGGATCCGATTTCTATTGTGTCTGAGAAAACTGATCCGTCCTCATTGACTTGCATTGTGGATCATGCCGGATCTGCCTTGCTCTGCATCCCATGACTTGCTTGGTTTGCTCTCCGGTACGGGAACGCAACCAAACGGAACGGAATGTATTTTGGAGCATTCCATTCTGTTCAGTTCTGTTTTGTTCCCATTGACAATGAATGGGGACAAAACTGAAGCATTTTTCTCCGGTATTGAGATCCTATGACAGAACTCAATACCGGAAAATGAAAACGCTAGTGTGAAAGTAGCCTACGTAGAAGAAAAGCTTGTAATGACAGATAAAAAGTAGTTACTTACAGCGAGAACCTGGTAATAGGCAGCTTTGGAGTCCTCCAGGCTCAGTTTGGCTTCTTTTAGTGTGGGAGCCGGTATCTGATCCTTCCCAATGAAGGACATGACCAGAATATGCTTCTTCAACATGACAACTGCTGGACAAGGAATACCAGCCTTTTCCATTCTGTGTAAATAGAAAACACCCAATAAAAATGAGATTAAAGGGGTTGTGCAGTGCTACAATACTGATGACCTATCATCGGGATAGGTTATTAATATCAGATCGGTGGGGGTCTGACTCCCAGGACCCCCGCAGATCAGCTGTTCGATGTGGTATCAGCACTTGTGCGAGTCCTGCGTCCTCTTCAAAATTACCTGTGCGTCATCTCCTTTGTAGAAGCAGCACAGTGTAATTAGTGGCTTCAGGTGAATTTATTGTATTTACACCGCACAGCCACTACAAAGGTCATTTTGAAGAGGAGGGAGCGCTTGTACAAGTGCCGCTATCTCTTTGAACAGGTGATCTTCCTGGTTGCCTGTGGTCGTTTTGGAAGAGATTCAGTGTGAGGCTCCTTTCACACGTCCTGTTTTTCTTTCCTGATTCGATCCTGATTTTTTCAGGACCCATTGAAATGAATGGATCAGGATCGAATCAGGAAAGAAAAACAGGACGTGTGAATGGAGCGTAACTAGTCATTAATTCACTGAAATCCCTGCTCTCTATGCTTATGAGTCCAAGGGTTGTCCTCCTCTGGGACTGATAGCGATCATGCTCAAACATAGAAAGTGGCTGTCCACTGCACTTTTTCCCACAGGTCACCAGGTTGCAGTTTTATAAAGCGGCTTACCTCTTCAGGTTATGCTTTTCCTTTTCTGCCCACATGCGAATAATTTTACGTGGATTGAGCTTGCTGAAGCGATCCTTGAATCTATAGTCATCCTTGATATATTTATCCCGATTCTTGAACTCATTTAGGGTGGTCTTGAATACCTTGATGGCACATTCAGGAGGCACTTCTTGATCTTCCATACTAAATAGGGAAATAAAAAGATATATTACAAATCTATCATTACATGACAGTAACCCTAGCTTAGGTTCGACGGTATAATACAAAATGCCTATCTAGTCTCACACCCATAAAAACTAAAAATCATCATCAACTATCAGACACTTCCCTCTAGGACAAGGATCAGCAACCCCGGCACTCCAGCTGTTCTGAAACTACAACTCCCAGCATTCTCCATTCACTTCTATGGGAGTTACAAGAACATCTCCCTAGCGTAGCCTGCGATGCAAGGGAGGCCCGTCCCCATCACTGCCTGCACAACCGCACCCCTCCCCCTCCCAGCAGCTGTGGCGGTGCGGGGACCAGGAGCGGCACAGGAAGCGGGGAGCCAGGTAAGTAGATTCAGTGTGAGGGGCCCGGCATATGGGGGACATTTGTTATTCTTGGAAAACCCCTTTAATGAAGGCCCCCAGCCCTGTCTCTCTGGCGCAACCTGCTGGGGGATGGCATAAGCAATGCAATGTATTCTGAAAGTGATCAAAAGATTGCCTACTAAGTGAATAGCTATAAACGTCAAAAAAAAAAAAAAAAAAAAAAAAAAAAATTTCTAATGATAAAAATTTTCCATTGAAAAAAAAAAAGCTTTTTAATGAAAATATTTACTAAAATAAAATCCCCTCTGCATATTAGCAGTTTTCTCCTATCTTCGCCCCTCCAGAAAGAGTTGATCAGCAAGTTATGTTTTCACCAAAATGGTGCCATTAAAAACTAGACTTGTCCTGCAAAAAACAAGCCCTCATACAGCTGCAACATCAGAAAAATAAATTCCATAGCTCTTAGAAGGCGACAATCAAAAAATTAGTGTCCATTATTGCCCAAAATCCTAAAATGCATGCAGGGTGATGGGGTCAGAATCATGGCAACCTACCTTCCCCCATTGGCATGAAAAACAACAGACTCTTTCCCGGTGCTCACACAGCCGTTGATGGTATCCAGAACCCCGGCATTCACCATCTTATATAACAGCAGTCTGGTCTTCGGGTCCACCACTTTCTCCTGTAGCATAAAACAGAAGGTAATTGCAGTAAAGCAGCCATAGAAAGTAGACGTCGGTGATAGGACACGGACAGGACTACTTACAGCAGTGGAGACTTCCTTCTTGTCATGCAGTCTGGCACTCTTACGCTGTTCAGAAATCGAGTGCTGCTTCAACACATTAAAAACTTGATTGGACAGTTTTAAGTCCATTCCGATTCCATCTCCGACCTGAAACTCTGGAGTAAACTAGAAAAGACAGATTTCAAGTTAAAGGAGCACTCCAGCAATTTATTTTTTGCATACATAATGCTACCTCACCAGCAATATTCTAGCAGTGTTTTGTTTCATCCATACACTATGAATGCTTTAATAATAGGTATCTGGTCACGTGATCTCCAGTCTGAACTATGGTCCAGGGCATACGTTCTGTGTAAACAGGTGGTCAATCTCTCCTGTGTGGCTGACTTCCTGTGAACTACAGAATTGCATCATCACGTTTCAAACCCCTCCAAGCTCTGCTCTCTATTATGAGCCTGCAATTGTATGGAGCGGGCTGCTGCGGTGAACCCGCTCCATACGCGGTTGGGTGCTGGCTGTATAATACAGCAGGCACCCAGCCGCAATGACGGGGAATGACGATCACGCCGAACCCCGGTCATTTAACCCCGCATATGTTACGTTCAACATTGATTACTGCATCTGTGAAGCATGGTGGCCCCTATTCTCGTGAGCGAGGGGGTCCCAGCGGTAGGATAGTTATCCCCTAACCTTTGGATAGTGGATAACTTTTACCTACCGGAATATCCCTTTAAGTAAGAAGGGGAAAAAAAAAAAAATTTTCCTGTGTGGTGAATGCCATAACGGAGGGGCATTCGCAATTTTTTTTGTCAACTTGTCCACCTCAAAAAAAAAAAAATAAGTGATCAAAAAGTTGTACATACCAGAAAAATGGTACCAATAAAAACTACAGTTTATTCCGCAAAAAACAAGTCCTCATGTAGACCGAAATATTAAAAAAAAGTTATGGCGGTCAGAAAATGGTGACTCAAAGAAAATAGATTTTTTTTTCCAAAAGTTTTTATTTTTTTAAATACTATACAAGTTTGGTATAGCTGTAATCGTATTGAGCTGCAGAATAAGGACATCATGTCCTTTTTAACACATAGTGAACACTGTGAGGTCTAAACCCCAAAAACCCTTTTTTATCGTTGGTTGGTTGGTTGTTTTTACCCCACAAAGAATTGTTTTCCTGTTTTCCAATATAAAACATGGTAAATTAAATGGTGCCATTAAAAAAATAAATTCTTATATGGCTATGTAAATGGAAAAATAAAAAAGTTACAGCTACTGAAGTGTGGGGAGGAAAAATCAAAACCGCAAAAATGAAAATTGGTCTTTAAAGGCTTAACAATAGCCTATACTGCACTATATAGAATTTTTGAGACGGGAGTTCCTCTTTAAAAATCTCAAATTTGCAATACAGAAATCAGATGGAGAAAATGTCTTCTCATATTTTCTGCCCCCGCCCAGTGCAAACAAACACTGGAAATCCCAAGCTTAGAGGTGAGTTTTCAGAAAACTAGTCGTAGAATAAAAATGATAAAATAAGTATTCTGTGTAATCATATGTCTGTGAACACTGCGAGACAAATACTTACATTTTCCATGCGAGCAGTGTTCTTCCTGCCACAAACCACTTCATCGTGTTTTGTTGTTATGTCCTTCCCTTTTCCTATGAACCCTTTCTTTGGTGTGGTGGTGGGCTTATCTACAGACAAAACAAATTAGCCAGTAAAAGGTTTGTCTCATCCCCCCCCCCCCGAAAGTGATTTTAGGAGCAGAGCCCTTTTACACCAGCTGATAGAGTGGACAGCGATCAGCAGATTATCCCTATTGTATTGGGATGAATGATCACTACTGTGTTTGTTTGCCCCTGTAAGAATGATGTTTTTGGGCCACGCATCCCTGTTTACATAGGATGATAGAGTGGACAACGATCGGTAATGAATATCCATTGCCGATCAGTACCCACTGGTTAGCTGCATATACATGCAGCAGATCATCCTCATTGTAGGGGGATGAATGATCACTACTGTGTTTGTTCATCCCCGTAAGAACAAATAGATTTTTGGCCGCACATCCCATTTCCGAGGATGATACAGTGGAAAACGATCGGTAATGAACGTCCATTCCCGATCAGTGCTCACTGGTTAGCTGCATATACGTGCAGCAGATCACCCCCGCTGTACGGGGATGAATGATCGCTACTGTGTTTGTTCATTCCTATAAAAATGAAGAGTTGGCTGCACAGGGCAATGTGCTGCTGACAATGAAATGAAGCATAAGCGATTGGATCAACCAAGTGTTTGTAAGGTGATTGCTGGCACATTTCCGCTGACCAACAAGTGTGCGTTCCGGATGACTGGCCCACGTAAAGAGGCCTTAAATTGGACGAACGTGTTACCCAATTCCACCCTAAATATGCAAGGCTGACTAATCGTACTTGTTTATTACAATAGAGAGCAGAACATAAGCTTCTGCCAGCAGTATCGCTCTTGCACCAAAGGATTGAGGATGTTGAAATGTGACATATTTGATCCCTTTTTACCACGACATTTGCTGATTTTTTATAGTTCTTGCCTGGCACACAGCATTATCACAAAAGGAAAAGAAAAATAAAATATTTAGGGACATTGACTAAGCCCTTTATGCCACTATTGTAATGTAAAAAAGTCGCACTTTATGGTGCTATATGTGTGCCAAAATTTGTGACTTTTTAGGCTTCTCGCCGCTTTTCTGAAGTGGCGAAGAAATGGGGTGGGGCTTCACGCGTCCCACCGCATTTACTATAGTGTAAGTTATAGCTGAAGTCTGCACCGGAGCCTGGCTTGTGAAGACTTCAGTTTCTGGCACACGGCGGGGCGGAGATGCGCCTAGTTTATTAAAAGGCATCTGCACCTCACTCCAGCGTAGGGAGGTAAGGACTGGCATATGGGTACGCCGGTCTTGATAAATCTCCCGCATCGCCTGCAGTTATTCTTCAAGGTGGGCCAGCAAAATATATTGCCTCTTACCAGCTTTGTAGGGGTCATGGCGGGTGTCCTGCCAATCCACCTCGTCTTCTGAGCTCTCACTTTCTTCACAAGGGTGCACCTTTCGGTAGTTTTCAAAAGAGATTGAAACTAGGGCAAGAAAGAGTCTGGTCATTGTAATAGCCATCTGGGCCGTTTATCCGTTCCTGCTCGCACAGCTGCCTGCGTCTCCTCACCTTTACTGTCACCGTTAAATTTCTTCTCCTCTCTTCTCAGTTGGGCGTCGTATTCCTTGTCAAACTGCATCTGTAGCATCTGAGCCAATACTTCATCGCTGGAGGTATCAATGTTCTCCGCAGTTATGAAAGCCCCGTCCTCACTGCTACAGGGGGGGGGGGGGTAAAGGGCAGGCAGCCATTAGCACCCATCAGTCCAACAATATAACCAAGAGGATTCAATTTAGTCACTGCCCCAACCACGGTCGGACTGGACCACCAGAGAATCCTCTAATGGGCCCAAGATCTGACATGGAAACTTAGCAAACAAGGCCCTGGAGGGTGGGCTCTCAGAAGCATTTCCTCCGATGGGCCCAAGCTGACAATAATGGACCCCTAGTAAATAGGGCCCTTAAGGTGCTATATACACAGAGGGTGGGCTCTCAGAAGCATTTCCTCTGGTGGGCCCAAGCTGACAATAATGGACCCCTAGTAAATAGGGCCCTTAAGGTGCTATATAAACAGAGGGTGGGCTCTCAGAAGCATTTCCTCTGGTGGGCCCAAGGGACTTCAGTCCAATACTGTCCCCAAGCTAAAATAAGTTAACACTCATAATTTCAGGATTGCACTGGCTTGGTTTTAGTATATCACAGAAGGATTGAATGACTTGTAGGCACCCTCAAGGCTGAACTTACATTACTTCTGGTTGGAACACGTGGCTCTCTTCTTCCAGCTGCATCTCTCTGGCAAGCTCCTCACTCATGACATCTGTCAGGGAGCACTGGGTCACAGGTTTTGCAGGTAAACCCCATGGGCTCTATGAGGGAAAATAACGTAGTTTATACACGTTTATAAGAAGAAATCACCCTGCAGCTCCGCTCACATATCTACATTAGCTCTACACAAATCTAATCCAATTACTAGCTCACTCAATACAATTCACTTAATGGGGTTGTGCCATGAAAAACATTCTACCGTTTGGAAACCAGCCCCTGGATCTGACTACTTTTGGAATTACATGTAATTAAAGATTTAGCATAGCCACTGAGGTATTCAATGAAATCTATCTGTATAGCGCCACCTGCTGTTTGCTCTTTTTCTCATCTCTCTCCTGCCACTTGGACGACCATGCCGCAAGTTAAATCAATCATTTATTTCTACTGCGATCTGTGGCCTGGACCGAGCAGTCACTGGTGGGATGCAGATCTATCATTCAGCATGAATGAGTCCCCAATGGCGTCTGTCACGTTTGTTCAGATCAGAAAAAGAGTGGACAGCCAGCAGAATATGGTCTAAACGGGCATTTTCCGCCGTCCAAAATCTCGGTCTTCTCTGCCAGAATATCCGTCTGCCAACCATAACGATTGTAGTGTGTACGCTGCATCTGAAATGTATCTGAAAGTCAACCCCATTAGGGCATCGGGGGCTCTAATCAGGGCCTCCATTGCAGACTCCACCATAAAAGCGGGCACCCGAATGGACCCCATTACAGTCAATGGGCTCCGTACGTGTCAGTTATGTGCCGGATCCAACAGAGCTCGCCCCCATAAAGAAAGGGAGTAGATATATCTATGGACTTTCCTATCTGGTGCAAGTGTCAAGTTTTGATACTCTATGGAATATATATATTTAGTGAAGATGAGCAAAGAAAGCTAGATCAAAGGTCAGTCTTATATGGCTCCTCTGAGAATATATTGGGTATTCACGTGCCAGAAAGCCTTCAGTGAACCAAGAAGTTTAGCTTCCCTTATGTATATTAAAGGGATTGTCCGGGCTTTCTATATTGATGACCTATCCTCAGGACCAGAGGAGGTCCCACACCTGAAGCCCCCGCCAATCAGCTGTATGAAGAGAAGGTGTGTACATGAAAAAGCAGAGATTTACATGGATAAATGAGGTTTTACTGACTCTTTCCCCATAAAGCTATATATCACTCTGCGGCTCTGCATGGTGAAGGGACAGCTCAGTCCAAAGTCTCCAGTGACAGCCGTCTAATCTGCACTGTGTACACAAAGCAGCAGTGAATCACAGGTTTTCTTAGAGAGAAGAAACGTCACCTCCATGTGGCATCGCCCATGAAATCACCTCACACACGATGTGAGTCAGAAGACTATGGGGGAAATTTATCAAAACTGGTTGAAAGGAGAACTGTCCTAGTTGCCCCTAGCAACCAATCAGATTCCACCTTTCATTTTTCAGAGCTCCTTTGAAAAATGAAAGGTGGAATCTGATTGGTTGCTATGGACAACTTTCTGCTTGTTTTGATAATCTCCCCCTATGACTATGTTACACAATGGGATGATTGAGTGATCAAAAATGTATCAAGATATTCAGCCTGACGTCATTAGAATGATACATATCGCCATATTTGTATCGAATAGGGGGCAGCAAAGCAATACTCCCGACTAATAACTATTAGACTGACTGGGTAAGACTGGATATAGCTACACTAACTACCACTAGATGGTTGACCAGTCCTGACATTGATGTAATGTGTATGGCAGCTTAAAGGGGTTGTCCGGTTCCCCATATTAAAGTAGAACTCCCACAAAAATGTTTATTCTCTGACCTGTTAGAAAGGTACAGGAGGTAATCTGTAATGACGGTAATTTTCTTACCAGAGACTGTATTTGTGAGTTATAACCTCCCTTCTGATCCTCAGCCGTGTCATGTGACCAGCACTCTGACTCTCCAAATAACGCAGCATTTTCTGTGACAGTAAAGTCTTGCCAGGGCTCGGTTCACATTGCATACACAGTGTATATGACAGCACATTCACCAGACATTAAAGGCGTTGTATCATGATGTCAGCACTGGCTCAGCTATTTCTGTAAGCCCCATAGAAGTAAATAGAGTGGTGGCAGCGTCTGCGCAGTGCGCTCTCCATTCGTTTCAATAGGGCTGCTGAAAATGTAGGTGCTCCCATAGGAATGAATGGAGGGCAGCCGTGCATGCATAGTGCAGCCTTCGTTTTAAAGATACGTGCGGGTCTCGGCTATTTCCGTCGGCCCGATAGAAATGAATGGGAGTGGGGGCCGCGCATGCACGGTGCGCTCCCATTCACTTGTACGGGAGCAGCGCTTTGTGGTGGCTGGACCCCAAGAAACCCCGCTCCATTTTCATTGGAGGTGTGGGTCCCAAAGGTGGGACCCGCACCTATCCGACATTGGGGGCATATCCTAGCGATCCAAGAACCAGGCGGATTACATGACCCCCACCCTCAGTGTGGATCAGTGCTGGTGCCAAGAGCTGGACCCCCAAAATCAAATACGGATGACCTAAGGGTAGGCTGTCAATTTTAAGGAATGGATGACCCCTTTAAAGGGAAGCTGTCATCAGCTCACTAAGGGCACTGATGTCACACTGATGTCAGCCTCCTGTCATTCATGAGCTTAGAGAAAGTGGTGACCTAGAACCAACATCATAATCATCACATAATCATTCATGACTCCTATCTCCCCGCCCACCTGCTGATTGACAGTTCTCACCTAAGGAGAAGCCTGACAATCATCAGCAGGGACTCCATTATTCTGAGGCTGGTTCTAGCACTCACTCATTCAGTATGTCTGCCTTCTCTGATCATAAAGCTGATGACAGGTTCCCTTCACACAGTCACCAGGGGTGACCCCCGCCCCCTGTCTTCACGAGCTCACACTCACCGGCCGGGCTCCGGGTGCTATGATCCCCACTTGCTCCATCTTCTCATTCAGGCTCGGGCTGGTTCTGGACGGAGAGGGCAGTGCGGCGGACACGAGGTGAGCACGATGTACGGTTGCTGAAGAGCTGGATGTGCCCGGACTTGTCAGTGAGCCGGAGGCTGGGCCTGAGATAATAGGAGGAGCCCTGTGTGTGGGTAACACTAGATTATTACACGGAGCTCTGCTCGGTCACCGTCTACAAGCTTCTGCCGGGGCTCTTCAGCAACGAACAGTCGACTGTCAGCTCTTCAGCTTCACTGGGCTCAGCCGCTCCTCTCCTACCGGTGTCTTAGAAAACAGCGCGGTGCCTGCTGGGAATTGCAAACCTGGATCGGCCCTCAACCGGCGCACGTGACTGGCAAATCCTTGACGTAATCATTCTCCCATCGCCCAGGAATGCCGTCGCTAGAGGGAAAATGTATTCGCAGGGTGCAGTCTGGATACACAGCTCTGTATTGCTCGGTGCATCATGTAGTGCAGGGGTCTTGTACAGGCCAGGAGCACCGTGCTAGTGATAGATGCTTCAGTTTTATTTAGAGAGGGGACTAATGTAAGGCTTCAGAAAAATGGCTGCCTGTTTTTTTTTATATATATATATATCTATATATATATATATATATATATATATATATATATATATATATATATATCCTCTAGTGCAGGCATCTCATAAGACTGTCCTGTAGAGAAGACTATAGGCTAGGCTATGTTCAGGCAGTGTTGGAAATTTGTTGCAGAAGACATGTACCTTTCGCCTAGTTCACATTCAATTATTTGTTCTGTTATTTACTTCAGTTATTGTGAGCCAAAACCGGATCTGGGTCAAAAACAAAGAACAGGTGTAAATCTTTCCATTATACCTGATTTATGTGTAGGCTTTACTACTGGTTTTGGCGCACAATAAGGGGCCGTACAGACAACCGTGTTGTTGCGGATCCACAAAAATGCGGATCTGCAAAACCACGGATGCTGACCAGTGTGTTCAGCAATTTGCGGAACACACATGGTCGGCACCCCATACAAAATGCCTATTCTTGTCCACTATTGCGGACAAGAATAGGACATGTTCTATATTTTTTTGCAGAGCCGCGGCTCGGCGAGATCAAATGCCGGAAATTCAAATGAATGGGGCCGCATCTATTCCGCAAAATTGCGGAATAGATGCGGCCCCATTTACGCGGTCGTGTGAATGGGCCCTAACTGATGGAAATAACTGACCAAATAACTGTATACTACATGTATTCTTTCACCAGTACCTTGATCTGAATACTTTAGTGATTGCATGTGGACTGGAACTGACTGCCACCCTGCCCCCCTTAAAGGGAGTCTGTCACCTAATTTTAACCAATATAACTAAGAGCACTGCCCCACATAAGAATTGCATACACATCCCAGGCATACCTGTGTGCACTTTGTGTCTGTATTACATGTCCAGGAAAAGTACTTTTATTCTGCAGGAAAACAGCTCCCAAGTGCCCAGCTAAAAGTGAAAGTAAAAACAGCTTTCACTCCCGACTCGATTTCTAACAGCTATATCTTCTGATATAGTGGATATAATGCTGTGATTTTGGTATCATTTGAAAGCTTGGAATGCCAGCTTTCAAAGAAGGTCAGAAGGTAATTTTTCTATCTGCTACCAATCCCAAGATATGAACAGCTAAAGCAGCCCTCCCCTCTTCAGTCTAGTTTGCTTTGGGCACTTGCAGCAGCAGAGCTGGGCACTTGGGAGCTGTTTTCCTGCAGAATAAAAGTGCTTTTCCTGGACATGGAATACAGACACACAGTGCACACAGGTATGTCTGGAATGTGTATGCAATGTTATGTGGGGCACTGCTCTTAGTTATATAGGTGAAAAACAGGTGACAGACTCCCTTTAATACAATAAACTAAAATATTCACCTCTCTTCTCCAGTGGGCACCTATGCTCTTCGTGCAGCACTGTATCTAGGCACGCAGTACACTGTGACCTAACTTCACACAATATCAGGTCATCAGGCACTCCGTTCATATGAACAATCTCACCCAAAACATGCATAAATTAGGCTACTTTCACATCTGCGCTTTTCCTTTCCGGAGCAAAACACTTCCGTTTTGTCCCCACTCATTCTCAATGGGGACAAAACTGAACGGAACAGAGTGAACCAGAACGTATTCCGTTCCATTTGGTTTCGTTCCCATGACAGCCCCAGAGACACTGTAAAACCTCACTGCAGAACTGATCTAAATCTAATAAGACCTAGCAGCAAGCACAGTTACACAGCCCCAAGCAGGAAGTGGAAATGGCACTGTTTGAGAAGGCACAGTCGCTCGCAGTACTGCTGCAGTCTTCTCCCTGCTCCCCAAGCGAAGCACCGTACACTATATAGTGGCTGTGCTTTGTATTACAGCTCAGCCCCTTTCGCTTCTATGGAGCTGAGCTGCGTCTAGACCACTTGATCGATGAACATGTTGTCACTATGCCTAGGGAGAGCAGTGAGAAGGCTGCGACGCCACTGTGAGTGCCAAAGCCTTCTCAAACAGCTGATCGGCGGGGGTCACGAGTGTCGGACCCCACCGATCAAATACTGAGGATAGGTCATCAGTATTTAAGTCTTGGAAAACCCTTTTAAATTACCAATTATCAGGTGCATGTAGGTTATGAATAAATTACCAGTTGAAACGTTATTACAAGCTACTAGTAATTTATTCAGATTTATAGTAGGAATAATAAAGGAATAAGAAATGGCACACCATAGAGTCATAAGAATAGATACTCCAGAGTTATTAGATGGGCAATTCAAGTAGTTACTAAAACAGACGTGTCAGGAGAGGTGACAGGTCCTCTTTAATGGGTGGGACGACCAAGTCAAATCTACTGGTGGACTGTAGGCATCCCAGTTCTCCACTGGGAACAGAAGTTGTTGCTGTGGACACTATGGTATCACTGTTGTACATTGGAGACAGGCTTTGTCCTGTGAGCTCACTCAGTTCCTGACTAGCCAGTTTGTTTGCACACGGACTGACGTAGTTGAAGAGATGAATCATCTTTCTTTTATCTATAAAGCGAAAAACATGTCACAGCATGCCTCATGTCCTATGACTGAGCAAAACTAGCCTTCTCCCTTTTTAATAAACGCTGCTTTCATTGGTTTAGCGGCATACAAAACACATGAAAACAATCTTTATTATAAAGATAGTTATACATACAGTATTACAGCTCAGCCCCTTTCGCTATATATATATATATATATATACACACACACACACACACACACATACAGGGTGTTTCAAGTCGCTGGATACCCTTTTATTTCAGAAACGAAAGGGAAAATGAAATATCTGAATACCCCAGCAACTAATGGGTGAGGGGACCTATCTTTTAGGCTTTGTCCAAAACATGGCCACCATCTTTAAAGCCGCCATATTGGATCAAGGCCAAATTTTTCCAATGGAAAGCGGGTCATGTAGCATATCAAAGACCAGAATTTTCAGATATCAGATTTGCAATATCTCTTGTGGTTCAAAAGTTATCAACACAGAAAGTTCTTTGTTCACACATTGAACATGTCAAATAGGCGTTCATCACAGGGAATGTTGCCGTTTGTTGTTGCAACTTCCTGTGGGAGATACAGGCAGACATAGACTTAAAGGGAACCTGTCATCAACTTTATGCTGCCCATACTAATAGCAGCATAAAGTAGAGACAGGTGAGTTGATTTCAGCGGTCTGTCATTTATAAGTTAAAAGTACCGTATTTTTCGCTTTATAAGACGCACTCGATGATAAGACGCATCCCAGATTTTAGAGTAGGAAAATAAGAAAAAAATATTTTTCATCAGACCTCACATCAGATCCTAATATCAGACCCCTCTTCAATTTCAGGACATCACATCAGACCCCCATATCAGCCCACTCATACCCCATCAGACCTCAGATCAGCCCATCAGCCCCCATATCAGCCCACTGTGCCCCCATCAGACCTCAGATCAGCCCCATAAGAATAAAATAATAGACCTCTCTTACCTCTCCTGCGCCGCGGCTCTGCTCCGGTCCGGCACTCCTCTGTCTTCTCCTGCCGGCACTGCACTGTCACCTGACTGCGTGCAGCGTCAGGTCAGAGTGCGCACACTACATCCTGACGCTGTACGGGGTCAGGAGAGTGCAGCGCTGGCAAGAGAAGACAGAGGAGTGCCGGACCCGGAGCGGAGCCATGGCACAGGAGGGTGAGTATGTTTCCCCGCTCCCGGCACCTAATACATACTAGTGAGCGCTTCCATAATGGAAGCGTTCACTAGTATTCGCTTTATAAGATGCACAGCCATTTCCCGTGTCTTATAAAGCGAAAAATATGGTAAGTGGTTGCCGAGAACTAACATCACAATCATTGCAGACTGGGCCTGGAAAAGAGTCATGGCCACCTGAGAAGAGTCCTAGTTATTCATGAATTCCTGCCCTCCTTGCCCACCTGCTGATGACTAGTAGCAAAAGAATCCCCAGCAGTCGTGTCTTATGCAAATAATAGCGTCTGTTTAATGAACCATCCACATGTTCATACAGGGTATACCAGACCTGCTGATGACCGACAGTCTTCTACCTAGTTTTCTCCCTTTTCTCTAGGAGACAACTGCCAATCATCAGCAGATGGTGGGGAAAGCAGGAGATTATGAATAACCATGACTCTTCTCAGGTAGATTTGACTCTTTTCAAGGCCTGTGCTGCGATGATTATGATGCTGGTTCTCAGCAACCACTTACTTTTAGCTCATGAGTGACACAATCCGCATTTCTGTCACTATTTTATGTTGCACTCAGTGAGGTCAGCATAAAGTTGATGACAGGTTCCCTTTAAGCTATAACTTTTCCCCCACTGGAAAAATTTGCCCTTCATCCAATATGGCCTTTTTCAATATTGCGGCCATGAGATTTATATTATCTCATACATTTTGCTGGTACTCTAGTAAGTGGTGTTTTTATGCACCAAAAAAAAACAAAAAACACTCATGTAATTTGCAAAGTGTGCATGCACCCTTACTGGGGGATTGTTGGCAAAACCTTTTGGTGTTTAGAGTGAACTGTGACTGGCAGGAGTGGTCACCTTCTATATGGCTCACCATTGCTTTAGGAACACTGAAGACATGGGGTATTTAAAGGGGTATCCTCATCTTTGAGCTTGTTCACATCTGCGTTCAGTTTTCCTTTTTTCTGATCCATCAGTAGAGTATAAAAACTAAAAAACAAACAGATTGATTGATAGATGCAAATGAAATATATTCTGTTTGTATCTCATCCATTGATTTTTTAAATGGAAAGCTCCATTAATTCCTGTATCTGCTATTTTTGGTGGAAGGAAAATACTTTTACTTACACTGAAAATAGTGAATCAGAGCTCCACTTTTATTTCTTAAAGTGTTCTGAAAAAAATGAAAGGTGAGCTCTGATTGGTTGCTATGGGCAACTAAGACAGTTTTCCTGTTAGACAGCTTTGATAAATGAGGTCCTGTGTCTGTGTATCTCGCACAAGAAAGGCATTTTCCAGGAACAGTACACAAACCCATTGACTTTAACCCCTTGAGGACAGAGCCCATTTTGGCCTTAATGTCTGGGCCAAATTTTTTAATTCTGACATGTGTCACTTTATGTGGTAATAACTTTGGAACGCTTTTACTTATCCAGGCCATTCTGAGATTGTTTTCTCTTGACACATTGTACTTCATAACAGTCATAAATTTGAGTCAATATATTTCACCCTTATTTATGAAAAAATCCCAAATTTACCAAAAATTCTGAAAAATTTGCAAATTTCCAAATTTCAATTTCTCTACTTTCAAAATACACCGTAATACCTCCAAAAATAGTTATTATTTTACATTCCCCATATGTCTACTTTATGTTGGCATCATTTTGTAAACGTCATTTTACTTTTTTAGGAAGTTAGGAGGCTTAGAAGTTTAGAAGCCATTTTTCAAATTTTCACCAAATTTTCCAAAACCATTTTTTTAGCACCAATGCAGATATAAAGTGATTTTGAGGGGCTTACATAATGAAACCCACCATAAATGACCCCATTTTAGAAACTACACCCCTCAAATTATAAAAAACTGCTGTTACAAACTTTGTTAACCCTTGAGGTGTTCCACAAGAATTAATGGAATATGGAGGTGAAATTTCAAAATTTCACTTTTTTCGTAGATTATTCATGTTAACATTTTTTTTCTTGCAACACAGCAAGGGTTAACAGCAAACTAAACCTCAATATACATTCCTCTGATTCTGCAGTTTACAGAAATACCCCATATGTGGTGGTAAACGTCTCTATGGGTTTGTGGCAGTGGTCAGAAGGAAAGGAGCGCCATACGGATTTTGGAGGCAAAATTTGCTAGAATAGTTTTTAGGCACCATTTTGTAATTGAGAGACCCTGACGTACCCCTACAGTGGAAACCCTCATAAAGTGACCCCATTTTGGAAACTGCACCCTTCAAAGAATATATTAAGGGGGTACTGACCACTTTGACCCCCTAAGCATTTTACGGAATTTGGAAACACTTGGCTGTGAAAATGAACATTTTTTTTCTTCCAATAAAATGTTGCTTTAGCCCCAATTTTTTTTATTTGCATAAGGGGTAACAGGAGAAAAGCCCCCCCATAATTTGTTACCCATTTTCTCCTGAATACGGCAACACCCCATATGTTGTGGTAAACTGCTGTGGGGGCACATGGCAGGACTCAGAACAGAAGGAGCGCCATATGGATTTTACAACACAGATTTTGATGGAGTGGTTTGCGGGAGCCATTGATTTTTATTTTTTTGAGTTATTGTCTTATGTGGGGGCTCATTTTTTGCAGGATGAGGTGAGGTTTTCATTGGTACCATTTTGGGGTAAATACGCCTTTTTGATCGCCTACTATTACACTTTTTGTGAGGGAAGAGGGAAAAAAATGGCTATTTTGGCATAGTTTTTTTTAAAAAATTTTTTACAGAATTCGCCTGGGGGGCCATCTCATGTAATATTTTTATAGAGCAGGTTGTTACGGACGCAGCGATACCCAATATGTCCAACTTTTTTAATGTTGGAAAGTTTTACACATTAGATGCATTTTGAACAGAATAAAATATTTTTTTTGTGTTGCCATTTTCAGAGAGCCATATTTTTTTCAGTTTTCAGGTGATTGTCTCAGGTAGGGTACAGTTTTTGCGGGACAAGATGACGGTTGAATTGATACCATTTTGGGGTAATTACGCCTTTTTGATCGCCTGCTATTACACTTTTTGTGAGGGAAGAGGGGAAAAAATGGCTATTTTGGCATAGTTTTTAAAAAAAATTTTTTACAGCATTCGCCTGGGGGGCCATCTCATGTAATATTTTTATAGAGCAGGTTGTTACGGACGCAGCGATACCCAATATGTCCAACTTTTTTATTGTTGGAAAAGTTTTACACATTAGATGCATTTTGAACAGAATAAAATATTTTTTTTTGTGTTGCCATTTCAGAGAGCCATATTTTTTTCAGTTTTCAGGCGATTGTCTCAGGTAGGGTACAGTTTTTGCGGGACAAGATGACGGTTGAATTGATACCATTTTGGGGTAATTACGCCTTTTTGATCGCCTGCTATTACACTTTTTGTGAGGGAAGAGGGGAAAAAATGGCTATTTTGGCATAGTTTTTAAAAAAAATTTTTTTACAGCATTCGCCTGGGGGGCCATCTCATGTAATATTTTTATACAGCAGGTTGTTACGGACGCAGCGATACCCAATATGTCCAACTTTTTTATTGTTGGAAAGTTTTACACATTAGATGCATTTTGAACAGAATAAAATATTTTTTTTTGTGTTGCCATTTTCAGAGAGCCATATTTTTTTCAGTTTTCAGGCGATTGTCTCAGGTAGGGTACAGTTTTTGCGGGACAAGATGACGGTTGAATTGATACCATTTTGGGGTAAATACGCCTTTTTGATCGCCTGCTATTACACTTTTTGTGAGGGAAGAGGGAAAAAAATGGCTATTTTGGCATAGTTTTTTTTATTTTTTTTTTACAGCATTCGCCTGGGGGGCCATCTCATGTAATATTTTTATAGAGCGGGTTATTACGGATGTGGCGATACCTAACATGTTTATGTATTGTGTGTTTTTTATTTTTAATCAATTTTTTTAACTTTTTTTTAACTTTTTTTTTTTCACTTTCTTGACTCAGATCCACTTGGTTCTTCAAGAACCAGTGGGTCTGGTATTTTACAATACACTGCAGTACACTGTATAGTGTACTGCAGTGTATTTTCTTATAGCCTGTTCAAGCTCCTGCCTTTAGCAGGAGCTTGAACAGGCTTCCATGGCAAGCCAGACGAAAGCGTCTGGTTGCCATGGTAACCATCGGGACGCTGCCACAGCAGAGCAGCGTCCCGATGGAAGGGAGAGGGAGCTTCCTCCCTCTCATCTGCCCACACCATCGGCGCTGCCAGCGCACCGCAGCGCCGATGGGAGAGGAAGGGAGCGCTCCCTCCCTGTTAACCCCTTCCATACAGCGGTCCCTACGGACCGCGGCATGGAAGGGGTTAAACTGCTGACATCGGTGCTAGCACCGATGTCAGCAGTTTCAAGCAGAGTATCAGCTGTATGCTGATACTCTGCTTGAATACGCTCGGCCATCCTGAGAAATCATTGCGGGCGGCACTTGCGGCAGTCGCCCGCACATTGCAAATCTCCCCCCGCCCGCCCACCCATCTGCCCACAGCCAATCAGGGGGGCGGGGGGACACCCTGACCTCCCCCTAAATACTGACACTCGGCGGGGATTCGCTAGAATAGCGCTATCCCCGCCGAGTACCCCTTGCCTGCTGTGAATGGCTGGTCTGAATAGACCAGGATAGTTTGTATCCTGGAATCATGCAGAACCATCATCGCATGTGACGACCAGAACCGGTAAGACCGTTACATGCTAATTGACTATTGGTTATTGATGATTCTTGAGGGTGAGCCTCAGTGCCATCCCATTGGAGATCATTGTTTGTTTACTTGTTTTGTGCTTATTCATTTTGTGAGGACATTATTGTCCTGTGTGTACACCATTTTATTTATGATGTAATAAAAGTTACATTTTATATGTATATATAGTGCACTCACCCTTCTTAGTTTGGGAGCTTTTATTATTTAATACTATAGGGTGCCTAGTAGGGGACCTTTAATAAACCCCTCCCCCCCTCTCTTTTGCTTATCTGAATAGACCAGCCATTCACAGCGATCGCCTTTATGGGGGGTGCACGGCACCCCCCGAGGCCTTAACTATGGGTGGCTGGGTGTCTTAAACAGCACCCATTACAGCATGTAACCCCCCTGCACTGAGCAGGGGGGGTTTACATGCAGGGCGTACCGGTACGCCCTGTTGCACTAAGTACCTCGTGCACATGACGTACCGGTACGCCCATTGTCGCCAAGGGGTTAAAGGGAGTCTGACAGACTCCCTTTAATATGTTTGCTCACATACCAGTATTTTTTTTACTGACCGTGGGCAGTTCCTTGTTCTGTGATGTGGACCAAACACACCCAGTGAAGTCCCAAATCACGGACACAACACGGATGGCATCCATTTTTGTTCCGTTTTTCACTGACCATGATAGGAGATGTTTTTGAAATTAATTTTCAGCCGTGTCCATGGAATATGGATGACACACAGAGGGCAAAAAACGGACACACAGACAAACACAGATCCTTCACGGATCTCTTCACAGATGAAACACAAGCTGATTATTTTTCACAGACTGCAAACGGACACGGAAATGTGAACGAGGCCTTAGAAGTACGAACAGACTTGTGTGCGCTGCCCCCTACACTTTAATCGGTGCCATCCTACTGCAGGTAATCCTGCTGAATGCACCCATTTAGCTATTTGCTGCCCTTCCATTTAACACTATGGAGGCAGACAGTGCACGCTCGTCACTCTCATTCTCTGCAATGGTGACAGGTTATCAAAGAATAACAGACGTTATCCTGAGAAAGCTATTAAGAAATGTATCTCGGCATAGACATGTAAGCTCTGAAGGAAAGGAATGTATACTGCTGGGTATGGACAAGTAAGGCCGTGCTCACAAATACAAGTGCATCTCAATAAATTAGAATATCATCAAAAAGTTGTTTTTTTCAGTAATTCCATTCAAAAAGTGAAACCTATATATTATATAGAGTCATTACAAACAGAGTGAACTTTTTCAAGTATTTCTGTTAATGTTGATGATTATGGCTTATAGCCAAGGAAAACCCAAAAGTCATTATCTCAGAAAATTAGAATAATTAACCCAAAGCACCTGCAAAGGCTTCCTAAACCTTTAAAAAGGTCCCTTAGACCAATGGAGGCGATCAGCCTGTGTCACTGCAGAGGTGTTATGGAAGCCCAGGTTGCTTTGATAGCAGCCTTCAGCTCATCTGCATTGTCAGGTCTGGTGTCTCATCTTCCTCTTGACAATACCCCATAGATTCTCTATGGGGTTAAGGTCAGGTGAGTTTGCTGGCCTATCAAGCACCGTGATATTGTGGTTATTAAACCAGGTATTGGTACTTTTGGCAGTGTGGACAGGTGCCAAGTCCTGCTGGAAAATAAAAATTCCATCTCCAAAAAGCTTGTCAGCAGAGGGAAGCATGAAGTGCTCTAAAAATTTCCTGGTAGATAGCTGCAGTGACTTTGGTCTTGATAAAACACAGTGGACCTACACCAGCAGATGACATGGCTCCCCAAACCATCACTGATTGTGGAAACTTCACACTAGGCCTCAAGCAGCTTGGATTGAGTGCCTCTCCACTCTTCCTCCAGACTCTGGGACCTTGATTTCCAAATGAAATGCAGAATTTACTTACATCTGAGAACAACACCTTTGACCACTGAGAACAGTCCAGTTCTTTTTGTCCTTGGCCCAGGTAAGACGCTTCTGGCGTTGTCTATTGGTCACGAGTGGCCTGACACATGGAATGCGACACTTGTAGCCCATGTCCTGAATACGTCTGTGTGTGGTGGCTCTTGAAGCACTGACTCCAGCAGCAGTCCACTCCTTGTGAATCTCCCCCCTTTTCTTAACAATCCTATCAAGGCTGCGGTTCTCCCTGTTGCTTGTGCACCTTTTCCTACCAGACTTTTTCCTTCCACTCAACTTTCCATTAATATGCTTTGATACAGCATTCTGTGAACAACCAGCTTCTTTAGCAATGACATCTTTTGGCTTACTCTCCTTGTGGAGTGTGTCAATGACATCCTTCTGGACATCTGTCAAGTCAGCAGTCTTCCCCATGATTGTGTCGCCTACTGAACCAGACTAAGAGACCTTTTTAAAGGTTTAGGAAGCCTTTGCAGGTGCTTTGGGTTAATTATTCTAATTTTCTGAGATAATGACATTTGGGTTGATAATCATCAACATTAACAGAAATAAACACTTGAAAAAGTTCACTCTGTTTGTAATGACTCTATATAATATATGTGTTTCACTTTTTGAATATAATTACTTAAAAAAACAAACATGTTTTTGATGAAATTCTAATTTATTAAGAAGCACTTGCATATTGGAGGCTCCGTTATAAGATCCAATGGCAGATTCCATCAGTAATGCTGAATAAAATACCAGCGTGCGCTGTGTGCACTATTAATTAGCAGAAGAGGCGGAATGGCCATAGACCCTACAGGAAAATTTCCCATTGGGCTGATCCCCAGGGGGCTACCCGAGCCCTCCTCATAGCCGCCAGCCAGATGCTTAAAGGGTTTCTGTCACCAGTTTTTTCGGTATGAATCAGGCTGACATTAGAGATGTGCTAATGTCACCTGATTCCAAATATATATCTGTTTTATTTACTGGTGCCCCCATTTTTATATAAAATAAACTTTTATTTTATGCTAATAAGGCTCCTAGGTGCAAGGGGCGTTACCTCTGCTCCTAGAGGCTCTGTTGATTGACAGGACCAGGCAGAGAAGCAACACTTCATTCACCATACCTTTTAAGGACCTTCAATGATGTCATGACCATGTGATCAATCACATGGTTAGGATCACACAAACAGCCTGTCTCCTCCTAAACCATGTGACTGATCACATGGTCATGACATCATTGAAGGTCCTTAAAAGGTATGGTGAATGGAGTGTTTCTTCTCTGCCTGGTCCTGTCAATCAACAGAGCCTCTAGGAGCAGAGGTAACGCCCCTTGCACCTAGGAGCCTTATTTGCATAAAATAAAAGTTCATTTTATATAAAAATGGGGGCACCAGTAAATAAAACAGATATATATTTGAAATCAGGTGACATTAGCACATCTCTAATGTCAGCCTGATTCATACCGAAAAAACTGGTGACAGAAACCCTTTAACAATCTGGTGCTTTCAGGATGAACTGCTCATACACTTGGCCAGCAGTTGCAGGTGCCCTCCTGAATTCAACTATATTACCAGTGATACAGTTTAATATTGCCTCAAGGACGGCGGTATTTTGTGCTGCATTGTGTTATTTGGTTCTGCTGGAGGGTATTTTGTGCTGCACTATGGTATTGCTGCCCCTCCTCCTTGCGTTGCCTCATCTTCTGTCAATTTAGACCCGCCTACAACATGGGGCCACTTTGATGGTTTTTTTCCAAGGCCACTTTAAAAGCATTTTCCAGGAGTTTCACACTGATTACTTATCCTCAGGACAGGTCATTGGTATCTGATCAGTGGGGGTCTGATGCCTAGGATCCCCCCGAGCAGCTGTTTGAGAAGACACCTTCGCTTGGAGTAGTGCTGCAGCCTTCTCTCAGCTTACCAAGCGCAGTGCTGTACATTATATCGGCTGTGCTTGGTGTCGCAGCTCAGCTCCATTCACTTCAATAGGGCTGAGCTACGCCTAGGCCATGTGACATCACATGGTCTAGGGAAAGCTGCGAGAAGGCTGCTGCGCTACTGTGAGCACCACTGTCTTTTCAAACAACAGATTGGCGGGGGTCCTGACCCCAACCGATCAGATATTGATGACCTATCCTGAGAAATCCCTTTAAAGGGGTTCTCGGGGAATTAAGAAAATGAAAATACTTCAATATTACTTTATTATAAATAAATTACCAAATACCTTTCATTAGTTATAATGGCTCGTTTTGTCTGAGGAGCAATCATTAGGAAACATTAAAATGGCCACTGACCCAATAGGTCACACAAAACATGTGAAGTAACTTGTCCTGCTGGGTGATTAGGACAGGTTTTGTGTGAACTAAAGGAACAGCGGCCATTTTATTTCATTTCCTAATCATTGCTCCCTAGACAAAGCAAGCCATTATAACTAATGAAAGGTATTTAGGAATATATTTATAATAAAGTAATATTTAAGTAATTTCATTTTCTTAATTCTCGGAGAACCCCTTTAAGGTCCCTGTCCTCTCCTGAATAGCAGCGCACACCGTGTGCACTATTTTCCTTGTTAAAACGCTAGACGCCATTATGATAACCTGATGTACCCCATTATAGTCAGTGGGGTCTGTGGCCGTCGATCATTAGTGTCTGTCACTTCAGGTATACATTACCATCCTATAATGGATTAGAGCAACATAAATAACTGTCGCCCAAAACATTTGCCAAAATATCAATTTGGGGTTTTCTTTTACCATCTAGATGCCATGCTTGAACCAAACATAGTGTAAACATTTGAATCCATGTGTGTGTGTGTGATTTTTTTAAGTAAATAAATATTGCATGGATGACCCTAAATGGCGTGAACAGCCAAAAGTATAAGAAAAGAAGGGGATGAGGCTCCTGGGACTGAAGTTCTACCTGGCCGCCAGCAGGAGGAGCTCTCTCGTCTATGCTCTGCTCTGTCTGCGCGCTGATTGGAGCGGCCCTTGGTAAACGTGGAGCTGTCATGGCGGCCCGCAGCTGATCCACTTCCTGTGCCGGTACGGGGCACGGCAGCGGGCTGAGGGTCAGGCGCGAGCCGCGCACAGCACTGACGTGTAATGCGGTGACAGATGTATTTTAGGGGGCCTGCTGTGGGGCTCACCTTCTGCTCTTTGTATTTGGCCTTCTACTTCACCAACAAGGTAATTCCAGGGTTCGTTTCCTTAGTAAGACCTGCAGAGCAGGACATAGGAGGCAGCAGTGTATGGTGTGCTTACACTGATGTATGACAGGCAGGACATAGGAGGCAGCAGTGTATGGTATATGCCTGCTTACCTGTATAATGTCACATACCCTGATGTATGACAGTCAGGACATAGGAGGCAGTGGTGTATGGTGTGCTTACCCTGATGTATGACAGTCAGGACATAGGAGGCAGTGGTGTGTTTACCCTGATGTATGACAGGCAGCGGTGTATGGTGTACGTACACTGATGTATGACAGGCAGCGGTGTATGGTGTACGTACACTGATGTATGACAGGCAGCGGTGTATGGTGTGCTTACACTGATGTATGACAGTCAGGACATAGGAGGCAGTGGTGTATGGTGTGTTTACCCTGATGTATGACAGGCAGTGGTGTATGGTGTGCTTACCCTGATGTATGACAGACAGGACATAGGCAGTGGTGTATGGTGTGCTTACCCTGATGTATGACAGACAGGACATAGGCAGCGGTGTATGGTGTGCTTACACTGATGTATGACAGGCAGTGGTGTATGGTGTACTTACACTGATGTATGACAGGCAGTGGTGTATGGTGTACTTACACTGATGTATGACAGGCAGTGGTGTATGGTGTGCTTACCCTGATGTATGACAGGCTGGAGATAAGAGGCACCGGTGTATGGTGCTTAGAGTGATGTGTGACAAGCAGGACATAGGAGGCACCGGTGTTTGGTGCTTACACTGATGTATGAGAGGCAGGACATATACAGACCTGTGGGGGTAGGGATTCTTGAGGTCTTTTACTTCTATAAGATACATTCAAGACTCAGACAGTGTCTTTTCCCACCAGCCTCTATGTGTAAACGTGTTTCCCGGGTTTTCCACTCTCCTTATTCTATAGGCTGTGTTCTATGGGCTCTGGGGGTAATTGTCCTCATTAAAGAGATCCTGCAGTCAGGGACGCACATAGATGTCATAGGGCCACATAGAAATATTTAGTGTGATCCCCCTTCCCTTGTAGATTTGTGGCACATTTATGTTTTTATTATTATTAAAAAAAAAAAAAAATCTGTGCTCCGCCTCACCGGCTTTACTTGACTGTATATAGAGCGGTTTCTGAACACTATAATTGCTTAATTATGTCAGACAACCGTGAATGTGATAAAACTGGCAGCCTGCAGCCACCTCTAGGGGGAGCTCCGTGCATAGGAATTTTTACAGTTACCATTTAACTTAAAGGGGTTGTCTGAGTTGAATTAAACAGTGATAGGAGTGATAGGGGGGTGTACATCTGATTATTGATAGGTCATCAATATTAAAATCCTGGAAAACTCCTTTAAAGAGATTGTCTGGGTTCAGAGCTGAATCTGGACATATCCCATTCTTCACCCCTCCAGCCCCCCTGATATGACCATCAGAGCATTTCCAGTCAAGTGGCGGTCCTATCAGTGACAGCCTTCTCTCTATGACTGTGTACAGAGATGGCGGTCAATCACTGATAGGATGTCTGCTGGACTTCAAAGCCCAGAATGAGCAGGAATTTAAATGAATGAAATTAAGGTTGTACTGAATCCCAAAAGATAATCTGCTCATCTCCTCCTGCTCTATAATATGGTGCCTGCAGATTATTTCTCATTTTTATGATTCCCTTTGACTACACAATAAATGCCACTTGCTGAAGTGAGATGATCCCTTTGTTTTCCAGGTGTTCTTTTTCTCCTTTCCTCTATTGTATATCCTGTGTCTGTATTACACCCACGGCGTACGTGTACTTGCACATCTTACTCTGCAGGAACTGCTGTGTAACATAATCTCTTAGTGATTGGTCAGATGTGACACCAGGCCAGGGTTTCTGTCTCATCTGATGACTGTAACTGAATTGTCAGAGGCTTGTAATATTCAGAAGACTTACAACAGGTTGATTTGAGTGTTACCTGTTGATGGCAGCTCCACCAGCTTCTTGACCATCAAAATATGGGACATAACAAACCCTTATTTACAGCATCCAATGTCACAAGTGTTTTTTGTGGGTCTGTTTTTTTATGTCATTAAATTTTTCATGTTTTAACTTTTTGACGTCTGTCCAATTAACCTGGTCTTTGTTTTCCAGTATGTTCTGTCTGTTCTGAAATTCACCTACCCTACCCTATTTCAAGGGTAAGTATTCATATTTGCATGAAACATCTACTTAGAACCAAATATCTTTGGAGATCTATGATTTAAAGTGGTTTTCCAGGAGTTAACTACTGATGACCTATCCTCAGGGTAGGTCATCATTATCTGATCGGTGGGGGTCCAAAACCCGGGAACCCTAGCGATCAGCTGTTTGAGAAGGTACCGGCGCCATCTTCTCCCCACTCGCCAAGCACAGTGCCGTACATTGTACAGCGGCTGTGTTATCGCGCTTCACTTGAATGGGGCTGAGCTGCTCCTAGGCCATGTGACCAATTAACGTGACGTCACCGGCCCAGGAAAAGCTGAGAGAAGGCCACGGTGCTCACAGGAGTGCCAGTGCCTTCTCAAACAGCTGATCGGTGAGGGTCTGGGGTGTCGAACCCCCACCGATCAGATACTGATGTCCTATCCCGTAAAACCCCTTTAAGAAAACAAAATGCACCTATTTGCTCAGTTTGGTTGCTCTGTCATGAGTGTTGGGTACACTAGTGTGATCCTAATTGTGTGTTGCCAGGTATAGGATATAAACTATCCACACAAGTTTTGGGATGCACCACTTAATCATGGAATTCATTTTGTCCCATTACCACAGGTGTATAAAATCCAGCCCCTAGCCATGCAGTCTGCCCTTACATACATGGGTCGTTCTAAAGAGCTCACTGAATTCAAACATGGCACTGTTATAGGATGTCACAATTGGAGAGATTTATCATCACCCATACACCGTTTTTGTGGTGTAAAAAAGTCACATAACCACCACTTGTGAGGGATTTTGTGCCACCCTCAACTTTTTCTGAAAAGGAGGGGGAGGAGCCAGCAGGTTTGCCTCATTTATCTTCATTTGTGCTAGACGATCGGCCTTATTTGAGGCCTGCGACTTTTCAGAAAATAGGCATATCCTCAGGCAGCGCAGGGTATTTCAAAAACTGCCGATCTTTGATAACTCTCCGTCATTTTGTGAAATCTCTTCCCTCCTAGATGATCCATCAACTGTGAGTGGTAATATCGCCACTCCACCATGGAGGGGCAGATCACATAAAGTTACAGAGCGGGGTCACCAAGCACTGAGGCTTTTTTTTATTTTTTGCTTTGTGTAATCATATTCTGTAAGTGAGCTGTAGTTTTTATTTTATTTTGGGGTGTATATATAGCTTAGCAGTTTTAACCACTTTTTGGGAAGCAAAGATGACATAAAAAAATTTTTGAGGCATTTTTTTTCTTTTTTTTTTTTTTTAACAACATTCACTGTCTGGGATAATATGATATTTTGATAGCTGAACTGGGGATCTCTTGTATAATACCCTGCAATACTTCTGTGTTTTCACCATTGTCCTCATACATCCTGCCTCTGGCAGTCTGTAAAAGGAATGCTAATATTGCAGGCCTGTGGCCCTTCATTTGTCCCAGACCACCATAACAACTGCTCAGCCCAGCCATGAAGCAATCCTGGGGTGCCAAACGGTTGCCATGGTGGTCTGGGACAAGTGAAGGCCCCCAGGCCTGCGATGTTAGCATTTGTATTACAGACTGCCAGAGGCAGGATATAACAGGACAAGGGTGAAAGCACAGACGTATTGCAGACAACCATTTAGCACCCCAGGATTGCTTTATGGCAGGGCCGAAGAAATTGATGAGTGAGCCCTTCCATTCCGGTAATGGCATGCCGCCCTTTCTATTGTTTGCATCCACTGTCTAGGCCGAATTGTATTCCGATTTCAGCAAATAAAGGTTATTGTTGTGTTCTGCTTGCAGTCATTCTACAGGAAACTACTTTATTTCCAGTGGCTAAAAAAAAATAAAACCTGTCTTGGTCATGTGACTAGGTGCATGGTTCATTACATGAAAGCTCTGATTAGGTTGCCTGTACATGGTGCAGCCTGGCACATGGCGTTAATCTGCATGTAAATCCTGCGGCAGACCTGCGATATGTACCGGCACCCTTACCGTGCTGTACTGAGCTATGTGTCTGTGCGTCCGGCACACCACCAGGACTTTATGACGGATGTGCATGCTAGTAGAGGGGATCCCTGTTCTTGTAATCGTCATCACTGGGACCCCGGATTATCAGACACTAATCACCTATCCAGTCGATAACTGATAAAATTTTAGTCTTGGGACATCCCCTTACTGTAATGCATCTTGTGTATGTGTATTACTTACCTGGGTTGTCAGGCCTAGAAGCTGACAACGCCAATGGTCCTAACCTGTCTACATAAAAAAACAAACAAAAAGCAACGCTCACCTTTTTGCTTCCCCATGCCTCAGCCCGGTTCTTGGTTACTTTCTGTCCCCCACAGGACCAGCAATTGACTTGATCTCTTGATTGCTGCAGCCATTCACAGGCATCAGAGGTCTCACTTGATTGAATGGTACATCACTGCTGTGAAGATGTGACCACTGAGGCCTTTGACCGCAGCAGTCACAGGACCAGGCCACCTCCTGTTTCTGATTGGTGGGGGTCCGACACACGGGACCCCCGTCGATCAGTTGTTTGAGCGCCGAGGCCTTCTCTCAGCTCACCAAGCACAGCTCCATACATTGTACAGCGGCTGTGCTTGGTATCGCACTCAGCCCCATTCACTTCTATGGGGCTGAGCCGCTCATAGGCCATGTGAATGTGACATCACTGGCCTAGGAAAAGCTGAGAGAAGGCCTCTGTGCTCCATGGAGCGCTGGTGCCTTCTCAAACAGCTGATCAGCGGGGGGTCCCGGAAAACCACTTTATCCCATAAGTAATGTAAAAAAATGAAAATCTGAAATGATATAGTGCATTAATCTCTATCTAACAAAGCTAGAACCAGCCCTGCACCTCACATGGATCCAGTGATCTCCACATTTATTGCTCCGGTTTCTCTGCTAGATTTACCGTATATCAGGATGGTAGCTCAAGGGGAGTGTCCTTTCTACTGCAGCTCTCTCCCTTTCACAGGTGGCAGTTGAAGGATGAAACTGAGCATGTGCGGTCTTCTCAGTGAGCCGATCAAAGAAATAATGAAAAAAAAATGGACAGCAGGTGGCGCTATACAGATGCGTTTTATTGAATAACTCAGAGGATATACAAAATTTTTAGTTGCATTAAATTACAAATGTGTTAAGATCCAAGGGCCGGTTTGAAAACTGTGTTTTATGTGTGTGTAAGTGATATTTGCTGATGTACACGTCCCCTGAGGAAACTAAAATGATCATCCTATATTAATGTGGATCTGCTGGACTGATTATTTTACATATCATTTCTCTTTTATAGGTGGCAGACCTTAGTGGGTGGTGTCCTTCTTCACGTATGTTGGAAGCTAGGCTGGGTGGAGATCAATTGCAGCTCCAGGTAAACAGACCATTTTCTCTGTACTATAGGGCAGAACTTTTATTTGCCTTTGACCTCAAACATTATGTGAACAAGGTATTTGCAGAATAATCACAGGAAGAGGAAGTTCCACACAATTCACTATTTGCTAATGGTGTTTTTTTTCTAGTTTTGTATTTGAGAAAAACCCTAAATCAATAAATGGTAATAAACTGTACTATCGGTGATACAAGTAATAAAATTGTACAAACTGAGCCAAAGACATGAGTTGTGGTGTCTTCTTTCTTGTTGGGGGGACTTCTGCGATCCATTATGTATCCCTTGGTGATGATCACCCACGTTCTGAGGCGTCTGGCAATCAGTACGTCAGGTTTCTAGACACATTCCCATGTGCGTGACCTAGAGCAGGAATGCCAGTGGCCGACTACTCTCATCTAACCATCACTGTATATATTCTGTAGTGTTGAGTGAAGTGGGCTTCAGATGCTTCATCCGAAGTCTCTTCTTTTAAAACTTTGGAATAATACAGTATTAGAATGTATGGGCTCCGAAGAGCTGAAATTAGTTGCGAGTTGCGCATGACTTTGTTGAATAACTTCGGTAGTTGATTTTTAAAGTGGAAAACCACCTTAAAACTTGAAACCGAACTCTGCTTCAGTTCTGAGGTACTTGTTGGAACCGAAGCCGAGTTCGTTTTCAAGTTTTAGAGTGGTTTTCAACTTTAAAAATCAACTACTGAAGTTATTCAACAAAATTATGCGCCACTTCAGGAATATCTTACTTCGGCTCATCGAAGCCCATACATTCTAATACTGCATGGAGACGAATCTCTGTTCAGTATTATTCCGACGTTTTGACCGAAGCGACTTTGGATGAAGTATCTGAAGCTCACTTTGCTCAACACTAATATTCTGCATAGAAAAAAATCATAAGGTGGGGGCAATACAAGTAGACAGGGAAATACTGTAGTAGAGCACAAAATACCGCCAGCCCAGAACCAGATATCACAGAGCAGCGCAAAATACTTCCGTCCCTGCCACAATGTTCAACTGTATCACCGTCCTAAGGTCGTGAATTCAGGAGGTCACCTTCAGGTGCACAAGTACCTGATGCTCCTAACATTAATGCTGAAAGCATCTGATATGTAGTTATGTAACTGACCAGCCTTGTGAAGAGGGCTCGGGTGGCCTCCTGGGCATCAGCCCACCTGGAAATTTCTCTCTAGGGTCTATGGCCCGTCAATTCCTGTTGATGGGGTTCCTACCAAAGCTATCTTTGTGAGTGGAGCATAGCTCAAGCATGCCCTCTGCTGCTCTATTCATATCTATAGGACTGTCGAGTGCTGTGAATGAATGTAGAGGCAGCATGCATGCTCGGCTAACTCTCCATGCAAGACACCGACCCGACTTTCTCATCATCTGGTTGATTCCCAGCTGTTGGACCCCTCACAATCAGACTCATCACATATCCTGTGGATAGCGATTAGGTTTCAAACTTTCTTTGCTATGTTGAAGTGTAAGGCTCTGTTAACACTGTTAGAGTTGGAGAGCCATTCATCAAAGATTTTACATTGTGAAATCCTCTGGACAGAAGGCTCAGACTTATATGCCACTGTATCGGAATATGAGGGAAAAATGTTATATTGATGGATGCAAAAAACAAAAATTCTTCACTTGACATCTGTGAATGGGGTCTGATGGATGTGTTCCAGTCAAGTACGCCGAACCGCTAATAGTGAACATACCCTAACTGTACTCTGCTTTCAATTTATGACACAGCAAAGGCCAAAAACACTACTTTTTACAGGAGACAAGAAAGCTGGGATGGCTTTAAAGGGGTTATTCAGGGCTTTAAATGGATTCTGTCGGCTACTTTTAACTTATAGAGCTGTTTACATATGCTGCTAGATCGCCACTAGCTGTAAGTGCTTTTATTCTGTAAAAAAACAAAAAAAACGATTTTATATACATATATGCAAATGAGGCTAGTAAGGAGCCCAAGGGGCTGTTACAAATGTTTCAGGAGCCCAGCCACGCCCACTGTTAAGGAGCTCAGCACCTCCCCTCATCCTCTGAATCTCCTCCTTGCTCCCCCAACGTCGAGTTGAAGAGCCGTAATCTCGTACATACGCGAGTATGCCTCATGTCAGTACCGGCTGATTAGCTGTTTGATGCTGTAATTGTGAATGGTCTGACTGAGAAAGTCATGTAAAGTAGAATACATGGAGTGACTTCAGTTATATCCAGAAAACCAGCCACTAGTTTTTTTGTTTTTTTTTTCTTTAAATTATATGTGAATGTATGAACATTATATTCTCAGAAGAGCCCTTAAATGTACTTGTTTCCTGCCCCTGTCATGTTTGCACCCTTTGGTCAACAACGTTCTGGTGCAAGTAGATAGTCGTCCATATCCATCTATAAATGAGAGAAAACCATAGATCCTAGATGTTATTTGTGTTACTGTAAAACATTTATGCTGTTCCTGAAACTACGCTGCAATCTTTGAAGGGGTTCTCCATTTTGCTAGTACATTTCTTTGGAGTAGTATACCCCAGACATTGCATATTTTTGCACCATTGGTTTTTCATGTCATCATTTTGCTTCCCATTTTTCAGGTTCAGTGCATTCTGGCAGGATGTTTTCACGGCTTTCTTCCTGTTTTCATCACCTTCCTGCTGGGTTTTTCAACCAAACCCATTGTCACGGACATTCCTATGACAGATAACAGGAGTTCTGTCAGATTGGCAACACGTGGTGTAATCTGACATGTTTTCTCTTTTTGTTGTTGGTATTTACCACACCCTTTTCCCTCAGGTGTTCCTGGTGTGGTAATTGTCCCTCCCCCATTTATTGCTTCTTCTCCCACTATTCCTTGCGGTTTATAGCTTCAGTTGTTGTTTGTGGTGTGCAGCAGTTTGGTTTTCAGCTGAGATCCTGGAGCCTCCATTTTTTCATTGAAAGATAAGTTTCCTTTTCCCTTCTGTGTGTTTTGTTACTTTTTCCTGTTGTTTTGTTATTAGGCCTAAGGGAGACTCCTGTTCGTCCTTCCTTTTGGAGGAACAGGTAGACTCATTTTTGTCATTAGTTCCAGGGTCCTATAGGGTCAGTTCGGTGTTTAGGTTCCTGTGCATGAACTTGCCTACCTTTGAGGCCTGTTCATACTGGTAGAAATTGAGCCAGGGTTTCCTGTAGGAGGTTTCCATCTTCCTTCCTTAGTTTCTAGGCCTAATCTCCTTTCCCTCCTACGCTTGGTTTGGTTCCCCACACCTGCGCGTGACATTATAAACCGCCAATTACCGTCACTTTGTTGTTTGTATCTGTACAGCCATGGATCCTATTGCTGTACTCGCCGGGCAGCTGCAGGGGCTGTCTTTGGAGGTAGCTGACCTCCGCACGACCGTTACCCAGATTCAGAGACCACAGGCTGTTGGTCCTGGGGGTGGTGGTTGCCAGGCCTGTCTGGAGCCTAAAGTCGCTCTCCCAGATAGAGTCTCTGGGGGACGTGATAACTTTATTTTGTTCCGGGAGGCGTGAAAATTGTACTTTAGGTTGGGTCCACATTCATGGGCCTTTTCTCTGCCGATCGGATTGCAGTTTCTCCAGTCGGTGGATGAATTTTTCAATGCTTTGGGGCTCATCTATGATGACCCGGATCACATCTCCCTGGCCGAGACCAAGTTACGTGACCTTCGTCAGGGTGAGCGCTCGGTTAAGATGTATTGCTCTGAGTTTCGGAGGTGGGCTACGGATACCGAATGGAACGATCCGGCTCTCCGTAGTCAGTTTTGTCAAGGGTTATCAGATAGGCTGAAGGACGCTTCGGGCTTTCATGAAACTCCAGTGTCTTTGGAAGCCGCTATGTCTCTTGCTGTACGCATGGATAGGCGCCTGAGAGAGCGATCTAGGGGCCCCCGCTCTCAGGACGTACAAGCACGTAGTGTATTGTCTTCCTATGACACTTTGGGTGAAGATACTCCTGGATTGATGTCTGGGGACGAACCCATGCAGTTAGGGGGAGCTACTCCTGCTTCCACCTTTAAGCATTCTGGTAATAAAAAGGAGTGTGTTTTTTCTGCGGACAGAAAGGACACTTTATCAACGCATGTCCATGCATTCAGTCACTAAAAGAGAAAAAAAGAAAGAGGGCATTAAATTCCCATCTCACTCTTGGTGGGGTGGGTGGAGAGACAGAAAATGTGCATTTGTCTTCATCCTGTAGTACCCGTTTTCTCCTGACTGCCGAGGTGGCGCTAGAGTCAAAGGTTGTGAGAATTGAGGTGTTTATTGACAGCGGGGCAGGGGTGAACCTGATTGATGCTCAGTTTGTCCGTATGCATGGATTGTCTCCGAGTGCATTGGAGAAGAGGATTTCTGTGTTTGCTATTGATTCTGCGCCTCTATCTCAGAAGTGTTTGTCTCAGATGGTGCATGATATCAAATTAAGAGTGGGTGAATTTCATCAGGAACTTATTTCGTGTTTTGTGTTGGAAGGTCTTCCTGCTCCTGTGGTGCTGGGTTTACCGTGGTTAAGCAAGCACAATCCAACCATCGATTGGCATAATAGACAGATTCTGGATTGGGGTGATTATTGCGTTGACAATTGTCTCAATACATCTTTTTCTGCGTTAACCACTAAGACACTTGCTGCTTCTATAGCTGATTTTCGCTGATGTATTTTCTGAAGGTGGATGTCAGGATTTACCCCCACATTGGGAATTGTCCCTAATGTTCAGAAGCCTATGGCTGGCTGCCTCAGGGTGTTTCAAGCACCTTCCCCTAAGGGAGGTGCCTGAGCTTTAGATTTTTCCAGCTTCCTAGTCCCTACAAAAGGTGTGCTGTTTCGTTTGTCTACCTGTGTACCGATCTGTGCTACTTTATCAATTCTGACCCTCCGCTGCCTGACCTGTGCCTGTTTAGTGAATCTACCCTCTACTGCTTGCCCTGACTTCAGGCTTCTTTTACATATTCTCATAAACTCTGCCTGCCCTGACCTCGGCCTGTTGCTGACTACGAGTTTGCCGGACTCCTCAGTGCTTCACACTGGTGTCTTTGACATGTGTCGGTCAGCTGTCAACCACATTGGGACTGTTCATGGAAGTAGTGGTTTGGTGACTCCCCTGCAGCAAAGTCCAGATTCCTGTATAGAGAGAAAGGATGAAGACACTTTAGGCACTTTACTCACAAAACTTTGTGCATCTTGATCATGTTTTACATTTTCAGTTGATCACTTGTACGAATGCTTATTTCCAGTAATTGTCCTGTATAACTGTGCCGCCCACCAGCTGACAAACGTTGAGTTATCCGTCATTTATGTGGCACAGAAAATTGTTTGTTGGCTGCACATTGACCTCCCCATTGCATTGGAATAGTTGAAATCAGAAGCAAAAATAGCATCAAATGTGATGGAATAACTCAGATATTTCTATATTTATGTTCTGTTTGGGTAAAATTTTTCAAAACTCAGAGTAGGAAAATACGTTCTGGGTAAAAAACATTGGACATGGCAGCTGATCGTGTGCCAGGAGACTTGTACTTTGTTTTCAAGGACGCACTTGAAGTGCTGATAAGTGACTGAGCACTTTGTGCTGAGCAGGCGTAGCTGAAACTACTGTGAATGAAGACCAAGTTCTTGTTGATGTTGTGTTAATATAAACTAATGCTTTGATAATTGGAGGTAATAATATATGTAGACACAGTAATACATTTTATTCAGCTTTAAAGGGAGTCTTTCACCTGATCTGAGCATCATAGACTGCTTAGATCAGGATATAGACCTCCTTATCCACATTAAAACAATACCTTTGTTAAGGATGGCCCACGGTGTATTCATCCAAAAAACACTTTTATTCCATATGTAAATGACCCCCCTCAAGTGCCCGGAAGCTTGTTTAGACAGCAAGGAACCCAAGCCCCCGGGCAATTTGAAAAGCAAACCCCTCCCTTTTCCATCCTCCGGCCCTCCCCGCTTTAACATAATCTCCCGCTTGCGCCGCTCTTCGGGTCCCCGGCACATGCACAGAGGCGCACGGGATTCTAGTGCGCATGCGCCGGGGACCAGAAGAGCGGCGCAAGAAGGAGAAGATTATGCTAAAGCAGGGCGGGCCGGAGAATTGAAAAGGGAGGGGTTTGCTTTTCAAATTGCCCGGGGGCTTGGGCTCCTTGCTGTCTAAACAAGCTTCCGGGCACTTGCGGGGGGTCATTTATATATGGAATAAAAGTTTTTTTTGGATGAATACACCGTGGGACATCCTTAACAAAGGTATTGTTTTAATGTGGATAAGGAGGTCTATATCCTGATCTGAGCACTCTATGATGCTCAGATCAGGTGAAAGACTCCCTTTAAATGTACATATAAAGCGTTTTTCAGAAAATGTGCTTAGCTTATCAGCCACCAGAGGGCAGCATGTGGCAGAGAAGATCACGAGCATGTGGCATGGAAAGTGCACAGAGGCTCAGATATAACATTACTCAGGCTTTTCCTGCAAACAATATTTCTCATGCAGTAAGTCAAGTAACAGTCCTGCAGTCGGTCACGTTTTGTTTTGTCTTTGGTTAAGGATCTGATAGTAAAGTTACAATGTTTCAGTTATATTTTACTTAGAAAATGTGTTATGTGAACATTTCACTTTGTTTTTGCATCAACATATCCAGTAATTTTGAAAAAAATACATTTGCCTGTGCTTTCAGAGAAATAAAGAAAGGATTTTTCATCAAGATACTTTACGAAAAATTAGCTTTTAGATTCGACAGCAAAATGGAGCAAGCGCGTTATTGTGAATCGGGGGAAATAATCTGAGCCCTTTCATCTCTGTGATCATTTGTACTATTTTTGCTGTTGTTTTTTTTTTTTCTTCATAAAAGTGTTGTCCAGGGCAGAGGTCTAGCTAGGCCTTCATGCACCTGGGGCACGCATTCACACGTGCCACTCAAATTAACATAAGGAGGGAAAAGCAGGGCTGTGGAGTCGGTAAGCCAAAGCTCCGACTCCTCAATTTCCCCTCACTCCGACTCCTACTCCCTCATACATGGAGCATGTTTAAGTGATAACTTTAAACAAATTTGCATAAAATCAATAGTACAGATAAGTCATGACAAAAACAGTTTGTAATCTATCAGGCTTCTCTGGGTACAGCTCACTTAGGGCCTAATCAGAGGCGTAGCTAGAGGTTCAGCACATGGGGTGGCAAAACATACTTGAGTGGGCCCCCCACTTATTGGCTTCCCAAACGCACGTTTCCAACTTCACAGGCACATACTACTAGTTGTGGTTATAATACTGTATTAGCAAGATGACTATATAAACTGCTAGATCATCTATGCTGTCTTCCGGCCCTGTACGATCGCGAACTCCCGCGCCTGCGCATTGCGATAAGCAATCCGCGCATTGATGAAGCCGGGACCCGGGCGGCCGCCGGCTCTCAACGCTCGTGCGCAGATTGCTTATCGCAATGCGCAGGCGCGGGAGTTCGCGATCGTACAGGGCTGGGAGACGAAAGAGATGGCTGCCCGGCCCTGTCAATCAACGCAAGGGAGGAGGGGTAAGGGGCGTTATTATGGCTGCTCCTAGGTGCAGGGTTCACGCCTACTGCACCTAGGGGGCCTAATTAGCATATTATAAAAACGCTATTTTAACAAAAACTACCATACAGTTTTCTATAAAAGAAGGCTTTCTGTCATCAGGTGTCATTTGCGATTTGCAAATGACACTCTGTTTTGTAGGCTAAATTCTGATGACAGAAACCCTTTAATGTGCCCCCATCAGACCTCAGATCAGCTGAATGTGCCCCCATCAGATTCCATAATGTAAGCGCTCACTTGTATTCGCCTGATTGTACTAAGGCCATCCCTGCTGGCCCCCCCAGAGGTATTGGGCCCAGAGCATCGCCTCCCCTGCCCCCCTCTCCCCCCAGTAGCTACGCCTCTGGGCCTGATGTATGAAAACTGTCTAGGTCTAAGACTTTTTTTGTTGCCCATAGCAACCAATCAGAGCTCCCCTTTCATTTCTCCAGAGCACTATATGAAATGAAAGGGGAGCTCTGATTGGTTGCTATGGGCAAGAAAGAAACGTCTACACCTAGACAGTTTTCATACATAAGGCTCTAGGTGTTTTACATCAGCAGATAGAAGCCATGAGAGCAGCTAACCTCTCCAAACATGAGCTCAGAGGAAACATAAAGCATACAGAGAGAACATGCACTGGGCATGAAGGGCAGTACACAGTCATCTCAACTAAAAGCCTAAATCCTTAGATCAGGAAAAGAACAGACATTTATAGGACATTTCATCATTTTCACAAATTCTTATAAAAATATATTCAGCACTGAACTAAATGTACTAATTCATGATATATTTTAGGAGTCGGAGTCGGTCCATTTTATACCGACTCCGACTCCACCAAAATGGTGAACGACTCCGACTCCACAGCCCTGGGGAAAAGTTAAGCGGCGTGTGCATACTGTAACTCCACCCAATGCATAACTATACTCACCCAGTCCCAACCAATAAAATCTATCGTAGGGTATACGGCGGTACCAATACAACTTAAAATAAATTAAAGAACCAACTGGTTCCACCTCATCCAGGGTTTCGCTGGATCTGGAACAAGGTCCCTGTGGTGAAGAGAATTAATGATGACATAAGGAAGGGATGGTGACTGTCCATGTTAAATACCTAGGAGGGTGTGCTGTGCTGTCCCTGTAAGACCAAGCCATCCCAATGCATAATGGTAATCTAGGACATTTTCCCTTAGTGCTACCACACAGCACTAATTTCCCACCTTTTTGCCCCCTCACGGTAATTATGCCCACCTTTGTGCCTCCTCCCAGTAATTTTGCTGCCCCATTGAAGTGAATGGTTCTGCATATGACCACACAAAAAAGGGACGGACACTGAAGAAAAAAAACCCTTCATGTGCATGAGCCCTTAGGGAGAGTTTATATCACCATTTCATTTTCCGTTCTTCTGTTCCGCCCCAGTTACAGTGTTTGGGGATTACTATCTCTCTTTGGGGAGAGCGTCTTAAATGGTGTGAGGAGTCTCCTCACGTCAATTAAGGCACTCTCTCCCCAAGGAGAAATTGTACCCCTTCAAATCCTGACTTCGGCTTCTAACTTAGTACTCTCTGCTCTGCACTGATGAGGCTTCTAAGCCAGTACTCTCTCTGCTCTGCACTGATGAGGCTTCTAAGCCAGTACTCTCTGCTCTGCACTGATGAGGGGCAATCACCCCGAAACAGCTGTCTGCAGATGAGATGCTGGCTTATTTATTATACAAGTCATGTCTCAAGGCCTATATAAAGGCATCGAACATTGACTTATAGGATAGCTACCTTACATCTAATGGCATTACAGGCAGAGCTTAAGAGATGGGTTGCTTCCCAGGTACAGTGGAAATAGTGGGGAAAAAAAGAAAAACGTGTCTGAGTCTCTCAGAAGTCTTATAATATGTCCTCCAAGAGGCTATTAAAGGGGTTGTCTGAGTTATTTTTTTGTCCTTTGTATGTTTCTAACTAGTCAAATACAACAGCTTTTCCATACACTTTCTGCTTCTAAAGCTGCTGGTTTCTTAGATTTAACTCAGGGTCACATGACCTGTGATGTCAGCTTATCTCTCTGCTGTGTGATGTTTCGTGCACAAGCCTCAGAGATCAGATAACAGCCTGTACACTAGACGTCACTGGCCACGCCCCCCTGGGCTCCTGCTCTCTGCTCTCTCCCAGGATTCCTTCAGATAAAACATTAACCCCTTCAGCCAGAACACACTGAAGGCTTTACAACAACAGCTGCAGATGTAAAGTGACACAGGATCTGCCCTCCTCACCCTACAGACACAAAGCTGATACTGGAGCTGATCTGAAGGAGATGCAAAGTATTGTATTGTACAAGTACAGGTAGAGGGAAGATCCTGTGTGTATCAGAAGTGTTATTGTACAGCTAGGACTTGTAGTCCTACACAAACAACATGCTGCTGGGTATCCCAGCAGACATGTCACTCAGCACTTGTATTCACTCCCTTTACCGAGTGGGGGGAGGGGCAGAGATTGTTATTACTGCATGTAAACAAAGGTCAGAAGAGAACCAGGGAAATGAGGAAATAGAGATTTTTTTTTTGCCTAAAACTTGCTTAACTTAATTATATATTGCTGCCCATCAGATTTAAAGTACTATATTTTTTTTCATAACTCGGACAACCCCTTTAAGTGTCAAAAAGTATAATAAAATCCAAAAAAACAAAAACTGCCACGCCAACTGAAATTGTTGCTATTATTGCCTCGTTCACACAAAGCTATATATTTCAAAATGACCGACACAAAATAGAAAACCCATTTTAATTTATTTTGTTGTCAGAGCTATAGTTTAAAAAATAACTTAAAAGGGTTGTCTCGCTTCAGCAAATGGCATTTATCGTGTAGAGAAAGGTAATACAAGGCAGTTACTAATGTATTGTAATTGTCCATATTGCCTGCTTTGCTGTCTGAATTAATTTATCCATCACATTATACACTGCTCGTTTCCATGGTTACAGACCACCCTGCAATCCATCAGTGGTGGTCGTGCTTGCACAATATATGAAAAAAACACTAGCCTATGTGAGCTCCCATGGTCCCTGCCACCAGAGAGGCTGATGCTTTTTCCTATACTGTGCAAGCATGACCACCAATGATGGATTGCAGGGTGGACGTAACCATGGACACGAGCAGTGTATAATGTGATAGAAAAATGAATCCAGCCAGCAAAGGAGACAATATGGACAATGACAATACATTAGTAAGTGGCTTGTATTAACTTTCTCTACATGATAAATGCCACTTGCTAAAGTGAGACAACTCCTTTTAAAAAAAAAAAGCTAGAAAACATCAATAAAAAGCCCAATGCATCATGCAAAAAGTTGCAAACATTTTTTTGGTAGTCCAACAAATAGTCAGGACCGTTAAACCATGCTACATCATGGGGGAAAAAAAAGAGTTTGGGCATTAAGGTGTTAAAGTGCTGATGCCAGGCCACGCTTCTGTCTGTGTATGAGAACGCTTGGCTGAGGTCATCTCACGGAGGAGTGTGAACAAAACCGTGTAGGAAAACGTGACGCGGTTGGTGTTGCTTGCAGTATTAGTACTCGGTACCCAGCGCGGACCCACATTATGCATCCCTCTAAGCCTGTAATAGACACATTAATTTTCCCAAGAAAGATCAATGTTGGCAAATAATTAAACAACCTGCACTTTCTCATAATGAACTTTGGAGCTCTCCGCCAGGCCGTGGGCGCACTGATGATCACCAAGTGCTGCCTACGTCTATGAATTGTGGGTGCTTGAGGTGCACGTCATGTGCAAGCAAATGAACGCTGGCACACGCTTCAATACACATGTCTTAGAAGAATTTACCAAACCAGAAATCAACTCTACAGATTTGCAAATGATCATCTGTATTACTACAAAACCATTGGCTGAACCGATTTTAAAATAAAAATAATAATTGCGGGTGGTTTTAGAATATTGCATTTGGAAACTTTACTGGGTTTTCCTAGGTTGGAAAAACCTGGCTGATTTCTTCGAGATATAGCACCTGGGTTGTATGCAGTGTTGGATTTCACACCCATTAACTGAGCCACTACTTGGACAGGTGTAATGTGGTTTTTGGAAGAAAGCAATCATCTTTTTCTTATTCTGGACATCCCTTTAACATGGCTGGTCTGTGTGCACAGACGACTTATTGATCTCCCTTACAGGAAGAGTATTGTTTTTTTTCCCTCAGTAGTGATTTGCTTGGAGTCCTGGCATATAGATCCCTCATGATCTCATGTAATCAATTTGTCCTAGAACAGGAATCAGCAACCTCCAGCTGTTCTGAGACTACAACTCCTAGAGTGCTCCATTCACTTCTATGAAAGTTAGAAGAACAGCCGAGTTTAAATGCTGGGAGTTGTAGTTTCACAGCAGCTAGAGCGCCGGAGGTTGCCTACCCCTGGTCTAGATAATTGGTTGTGCAGACAACCCACACCATGATAGTAAACTTGTAAATTGAGGTTCGAGGTCCTAAATTCAGAGTCTGTGCATCAGAACTGGTACCGGTGTCGGAGCCAGAGCTGGACACACATTCTTAAAGGGGTTGTCTCACTTCACCAAATGGCATTTATCATATAAAGGATGTAAATATAAGGCACTTACTAATGTATTGTGATTGCCCATTTTGCCTACTTTGCTGGCTGGATTCATTTTTCCATCACATTATACACTGCTCGTTTCCATGGTTACAGACCACCCTGCAATCTAGAATTGGTGGTTGTGCTTGCACAATATAGGAAAAAGCACTAACCTATGTGCGCTCCCATGGTCCCTGCCACCAGAGAGGCTGACGTGTTTTCCTATACTGTGCAAGCACGACCACTGCTACTGGATTGCAGGGTGGTCATAACCATGTAAACGAGCAGTGTATAATGTGATGGAAAAATGTATCCAGCCAGCAAAGGAAGCAATATGGACAATAACAATACATTAGTAAGTGCTTTGTATTAACTTTCTCTACATGAAATAAATGCCACTTACTGAAGTGAGACAACCCCTTTAATATCCTATCATAACGCAGTACTATGATTTATACTTTGTTTTAAACCTTTGTGCCTAACATTGCTTAGGGCGATGGCTATCAGTGGAGTGCGGATTAATAAAGGTTATGTTTCATCAGCTGATTTGGAGCTATAGAGTAAAAGAAATAATGCAGTCAGTAGACTGCAATCAGGGATTGGTGATGTTGCAGAATCATTTCATTCAGAATGTTAGGGATGGCACCATGCCCCTCATCACTGTAACCTTCTGACGTGTAAAAGCCTGGGATGAATGCATGCTGCCACGGTAGTATATATGGCCTCAGCTTTAGGCTTCATTCACACGTCCGTATTTTGTATCCGCATCCGTTTCCGCAATTTCGGACAATTATGCGGATCGATTCATTTCAATGGGTCCTGAAAAAATGTGGACAGTACACTGTGTGGTGTCCGCATCCGTGTGTCCATTCCGACTGTCCGCATAAAGAAATCCTCCTGTCCTACTTCTATCCCGACTTTGCGGTTCGTAGCACAATGAAAGTCTATGGATCCGCAAGAAATGCGGATGACTTGTGGAAAGGCATCCGCATGTCATCCGCATTTGCGGATTCCGTTCCAGGAGGGTAGAAAAAAAATAAAAGGTACAGATGTTATTCATCCTTCCGTTTTTTGCGGATCCGCAAAAAACGGATGACATATATGGATACATCCTTTCCATTTTTTTTTTAACGGAAAATGGAACGGATATGCTGGAAAAACTGAGTTTTTTGAGGAACAACAGATCTGCAAAAAACTGACCGTTTTCCAGGATGTGCACAAATACGGACGTGTGAATGAGGCCTTACAGTTGCTCTGCTCTATGATGTCTACAACTACTATATACCTGTGGTAAAGGAGAGTAACATTCATACGTCCTTGTCACACATCAGACACGTGTGTGATGTACGTAAATTCCTGGAGCTACATAAGGAATCATTCCCACATTTGGTCATCTCCTATTATCCTGCATTCAGTGCAAGAGTATATGATATTTTATAACCCATTCTCATGCTCTGGGGAAAATCCAATCTTCTGGAAAAAAATAAAAAAAATCAATGCGAGAAATGAGCATTTTCCTTTTAGTGGATTCTGTGCAATAAAGCTATTGAATTGGGGCTAATCTCAATGCTTGTCTGCTGACACCTACAGCTGTAAGCCTCAAATTTCTGCTGTGGATCTTCTCATAAATACACAATGACTACAGACTGTTTATAGCTATATTACCCCTGGCATATGTACACTGCATGTAATGACTTCATCGTGATCCCTTCATAACTGTTTTGCAGGGCTGACATTGTGGCATGGCTTCCAGCATCCGCCTTCTTTGTGGGCATTATTTATGCAGGTTCCAGAGCCCTGTCAAGGCTGGTATGTAACATTGTAGCGTGTTCTGTACTTTTCTCCTGGTTTCCAGCATTTAAAGGGGACCTAAACCTTTGCTGAAACTGTAACAGCACTTTCCTGAGCGGGTTTCAATGGCTCTGACCTTCGGGTCTTCAAGCTGGCTCTGATCTGCCGCACCTTCTCAGCAAAGGTTTAGGCCCTTTAAATGTGGCACTGTAAACGCAGATAACTAAGTTAAGCTAGGTACTTTCTATGGATCTCTACAAGTGCTCTTCTGCATACTGCTAGGGCTACAAGTCCCAGCTGTACAATGACAATGCTGAATAAACCACAGGGAAAATTCTCCCTACCTGTTCTTTGCTTACAATTCCTCTATAGCTCCTTGCCCAGCATTTGTCTCCTTCTCACTGCTGCATCTACTGTTTGTTCTAAAGCCTTTGAGCCCTCAGGTGTGTTCTGGGAAGGGCGTTAATTGTTTTATCTGAAGGAAACCAGGAGAGCAGACAGCAGGAGCCCGGCAAGAAAGGGGGCGTGGCCAGTGACCTCTCGTGTACAACTCTTATCTGAACTCTGAGGCTTGTGAACGAAACATCACAGAAGCCAGAGAGATAAGGTGACATCCACAGGTCATGTGACCCTTCAGTTCAACTCTCGAGGAACCAGCAGGCTTTTGGAAACACAAAGGTATATTGGGAAAGTTGTTTATACCTGACAAGTTAGAAACTATAAGAACAAAAAAATAACTCGGACAACCCCTTTAAGTCTGGGTTTTTATAAGGAAAAAATTTGTATAAGGACTCATTCACATGACCGTGGTTTGGTTCCGCATTTGAGCCACATTTTTTGCAGCTCAAGTGCACACCCGTTCACTTCAGTGGGGCCGCAAAAGATGTGGACAACACTCCACGTGTTGTCTGCATCCGTTGCTCTGCTCCGTGGCCCCACAAAAATTATGGATCATGTCTAGAGATGAGCGAACGTGCTCGTAACAAGCACTGTACCGCTCGGCTCCCCTGCGCTCGCAGGGGCGCAGGCATCCGCTTCCATCGAGTGAGGAGGACGGAAGCGGATGCCTGCGCCCATGCAAGCGCAGGGGAGCCAAGCGCTACAGTGCTCGTTACAAGCACGTTCGCTCATCTCTAATCATGTTCCGTTCTACAAGTTGCAGAAGGCACACGGACGGCATCTGTGTTTTGCAAAACACGGCATGTTCGTGTGAACGGGCCCTAACATGGAGCCCACTGGAATAAAAAGAAGGGCTGCAGCTTTGACTGAAGGCAGTTTCACATGAGCATAGTCAGACTGAGAAACACGTTCCATGTGGGAGCAGTATTCCCAGGCTGACCACTGCTCCTCTGAAGTGAACTTGCAGCATCATAATGATTTATGATCCTGTGAATTCCGTTCTCACTGCGGGTCTACTGAACTACACTCGCATCTTGCGGTGAGTACAGTTCAGTAGACCCACAAGGGGACAGACATTAACACCATTATAATTCAATATGATGCTGTGGGCTCACTTTAGAGTAGCAGTGTTCAGTCCCCATAATATTGCTCCGACATGGAGCGTGTTCCTGGACTGAATACGCTTATGTGTATCTGGCCTAATAAAGAAAAGCGTAAGCGAGGGACTTAGAACCAGGCTCAGGTCAGACAGGTACATGTGAATCTGAGAAACAGGACCAGGGCAGGAGGCACAGGGTCAGAATCCATGCAACAGACAGAGGAACAGACCAGGGTAACGGCAAAGGTCAGGTCAGACAGATGATGGAGTCGGGCAGAACATGGTCCACAGACAGATTATAGCTCTTTTACACAAGTTTCAGATCTGTGTGTATTTGCAGTCTGTTCATCCAGAGTTATCTGGATCTGGCCTAGACAGATACTGCCGTTCACCTCCGGACCCCATTGACTATAATAGAATTCGGCCGGACAGATACTAGCGTATGCAGAGGTTTTTTCCTGGCTGAAGCCCTGCTCTCATGAACTCATTCCGGAAACCGCCTGGATCCTATTACACAGTACAGAAGAAAAATCCAAGCACGCTGCATGTATCGGTGGAAGGATAGCGGTACAGGTGAATATAGAGTATTGTTTTATTCAATTGGTAAATTTAATTTTACCAATTAAATAAAACACTAACCTGTACTGCAATCCTTCCACTGACACGAGCAGCGCACTTGGCTTTTTCTTCTGTACAGTGGATCGTCATGATTGGCTGGTTCAAGCTCCAATCTCCAGCACTGCAGCCCATGGTGTTTTACCTGTTCTTCTGGGTGTTGTGCCCCCATGGTCATCTATGCTTTTTTGACATTGCAAGTGATCCTACCTGTCTGCACTCTTCTCTCTCCTTTCTCCTGAATCCCATTATCCCACATCTTTACAGGCTCTACCAAACTACGGAAACCAATTGCTCAGGCAAGGGAGCGAGGTCGGCAACACAGCCATATATTAGATGGGTTGTCTCACCTTAGACATTGGTGGCATATCACTTCGAATAGTGATATGCCAGCTTCTCAATAGGTGCATGTCCCACTTCTAGGACTTGCTGTTATCTCCAGGTTGGAACTCCCACGGTGAACTAAGGTTAAGCTCGCTCGGCTATTTTCAGAACTCCCATAGAAATTAATGGGTAACGTGATGCTCATTCATGGTGTGCTCTTCTCCACTTTCAGAGGCCCGTTCTGGTGATAGGTACAGGTCCCACTTCTGGCGATATACCTTCAATATCTGACATGATAAAAGTAGTGGATTTAAAAAATCTACTACTACTACTACTCCCAGTAGTGGATTTAAAAAAAGTTGCATCACACGGGCGTCACAGATTCAGTCCGGATGCGTTCCAGAAAATCCACACCAATTCGCACGCAATCGCAGTCGGTTTTTGACTGCGATTGCATACGTTCGTTCAGTTTTTTCCGCGCGGGTGCGAAGCGTTTTGATGCGTTTTTCACGCGCGTGATAAAAAAACTGAATGTTTACAAACAGCATCTCTTAGCAACCATCAGTGAATCACGCATTGCAGCCGCACTCAATCCGCATTCACTTCAATGGGGCCAGGGCTGCGTGAAAAACTCAGAATATAGAACATACTGCGATTTTCACACAACGGCGAACTGATGCGTGAAAAACATCGCTCATGTGAAAAGCCCCATTGAAATGAATGGGTCAGGATTCAGTGCGGGAGCATCACGCATTGCACCCGCGCGGAAATCTCGCCCGTGTGAAAGGGGCCTAAGACTTTCTCTCCTTCTATGATCCTGTCATGATTCTGGCTTTATAAACGGCATCAAAGCTATTTAAATGTGTGGCAGCAGCCCTAAGTATAACATGCAGGGCACTTCCCACCATGGCATCTGGTTACACGGCTGTGTGGTATTGCCTCAGTCACATAATGCTATTGAGTATAGGGATTTACAGAGAGAGAATTTTGTGGTACTTACGGTAGATGTTATATCTAATGTTTTTTGTTTTCTTTCCCCCATTCTTTGTAGACTATTCCTGTATTTTTGACATTGCACAATGCATCTGAATTTGTGACCTATATAGTCCAGAAAATTTTCCTCAGAGAGGTAAGGGTTTTTTTTGTTTTAACCATTGATGTTTGTTTTAACCATGCTTTGCAGTTCTCTTGCATCTTGTAACAGACGCTTTGCGTTACTCCACACTTTGAGAGATGCACGTCATAGTCATTATGTAATCCTAAGAAAAAGTTGTCGGGGCTATAATGTCTGAAGAGGTAGTGGACAGCAGAGCAAGGCACACATTATGTAATTTTAGTTTTAGACCTAGTTCTGGTTTCCTTTTCTGAGCTCTGCTGTCATAAAGGGGATTTGTCTTCTTGTGCGTCTACAGGATGTCTTCTTAGAGGTGGCCGTAGTGGCTGTATTTTAATACCCATAAAGAAATGGACTGATGATATGAGGGGAAATCACGAAAACAAAAACTGTTATTTTCCAAACGTGATGCCCTACAGAAAAGTGACCTCTCCTAGCTGCCACACCCCAATCAGTTGGCACTTATAACCTGTCCTAAATTAACTAAACTAAGCGTTCTGTAGGTTTATATCATTTGGAGCAGGATTTCTGAGTGAAAAGCTGAGTAAATCCTGATAGGACTTGGTGAGCACCTGATTACCCTGTCCACACAACCTACTGTATGTACACATTAATACAGGGAGAGGCGGTCTCCGTAAGCGGGATAATCGGGACTCTCTCTGTCTCCTAGGAGTCCGGTAAGGATTTAGGTTTATTACACAACGCGTCTGTGCTCTTAGCCTAATGTGTAATTTAATCCCTTAATGCATAATGCCGTACATGGAGTGGGCTGCGGAGTTGAACCTGCTCCATACATGGCGGGTGCCGGCTGTATGGTACAGCAGGCAACCAGCCGCAATGGCCTCAAAAAAATTGAATAACAGTGATTTAAAAAAATAAAAAAAGTCATATGTACCCCGAAAATAAGCCCTCATACAGCTCTGTAGACGGAAATATAAAAATGTTATGGCAGTCAGAAAGTGGTAATGCAAAGAAATTGTAATTTTTATCGAGGTTTTTTTAAGTGATAAAACAAAATAAAAATAATACAAACTTGGTATCACCTTAATAGTATTGACCCTTATGTAATTTTTAGCACACAGTGAATGTCATAATATCAAAACACCTTGACAGTATAGTTAGTTGTTTTTTTTTTTTTTTTTTTTCAGTTTTACCCCCATAAAGAATTTTTTCCCATTTTCCAGTACAAGACATGGTAAATGTAAAATTTAAACTGTTATGGCTCTTGGAATGTGGAGAGGAGAAATAAAAAAATGCAAAAACCAAAATAGGCCAGGTTTTAAAGGGGTTAACGTTTCCATAGGCCCTCCTGTGAGTGACTGATGACACTGTATCTTTAGCAAGTCTCAAATGCTGTATACAGAGCTTTACTTTGATTTTGTTTTACTCAGAAATCCTTCTCCAAACCATATTGACCTATATAGTCATCTTCTCTCCCGCTGTCATATCATGCTGTCAGATAGGACAGCAAAAACCACCAGGTTTGTTGTAATGTGGGCTTTATACAAAATGGTTATTAGCTCCCATCGTACTTGAATAACTGTATTGGGGGGGGGGGGGATTTATCATGAGGGGAATATTTAAAGGGGTTGTCCGGGTTCAGAGCTGAACCTGGACATACCCCCAATATCATCAAGGCAGGCCCACTGTTATGAGCATCGGAGCATTTATAACACAGGGCAAAGGCATTTTATGGAGTTCTGGTGATGTACCGGGCTCTACATAAGGACTACTAGGCAAAGGCTTCCACCCAGCAGTGAACCCGGTGACGTCACCAGCACGAATGGGCTGGCTTTAGCACTGCACTAGCCTATAAAATGGCTAGGCCAACGCTAAATCCCACCCATCAGGGAACACTGCAGGGCGGAAGCATGAAATAATCTGATGCTCCTAACAGGGGGGCTACACTTGTCAAATTGTGGGTATGTTGTGAACCTGGACAACCCCTTTAAAGTTAGTCTTGCGTCTTGAGTTTGCATTGCCGTACTTGGAGCCAAACTTATCAGACGTTGCACATTGTTAAATCTGGTGCATCTTTAAACCTGTCACTTTTGTCTAGAAATGCTACTTCAATTTTTTACACCACTTCCTACTAGAGTGAGATTACACCTTTTTTGTGGCTTTAAAAGTCACCGAGATAAAATCTGAAGAGAAACTGATATAGCCAATCATGCCTACATTCCCATCCACCTTTCTAAACTGGGGTGAGTGGTGTAAAAATACTAAAAGTCATAATTTGTTTTTCACAAATAAGCCCAAAACATAACTAAGAGCCTTATTCTAAGGTGCAGGGCTTGATACTTTCCTTCAGCTAAAAAGTTTCCATCTATAAATGTAATTTCCTTATTTTTCTTTTTTGTCTTTTTTTTAAAATATTCAATCTGTAGCAGACTTCTTACAAGCGATTGTCCAGGTGAGTATCCGCAGACACTTTTTAGTTTCCAATAATAAATAATTGATTATTCACCCCTTTCATTCACATTACATTCACATTACATTCACCCCTTTCTCCAGGCGCTGGTCCATTAATTCTGCCGCCTCAAATTTTCTACACCCAAACCCTTCAACCTCTAACACCTGTGGCCGTACCCTAAAGGTTTTTTAGAGATTGAGAGGGCAAAGTTTACAATCGTTAGGAAGATGAGGATCTGACATCATATGGTGATTATAGTGAACCAGTCCACATACAGGATTTCTGTTTTTACAGGTATCTATATTGAATAGTAAGGTACTAAGTAAGTACCAAAAGGTTCTTTAAACTGTAAATTATGGGCAACAATTATCACCTTTTTTTGTGATGAAAAGCAGAAATGCTGAGCGATGGAAGGCCAACAGCCAAACTGTAGAGCGCTCATATTGTAAACTACTAGCCGGATAAAACAACAAAAATCCTTCCCTAAAATATAACCTTTATTAACCTATTAAAACTCAAAAAATCCAAGCAGGAACACAGGCCCCAAAAAACTACTCTGTCTCTTCCTTACCCTGATAAGGCGGCTATTCCACTTTAGGTAGCGTAAGGAAGGCACAGAGTAGTTTTTTGGAGTCTGTGGTCCTACTTGGATTTTTTTGCGTTTTAATAGATTAATAAAGTTTAACATATTTTTCAAACTATAAGACACACGCAGGATTTAGAGGAGGTAAGCAAGAGAGAAAATATTTTTCATCAGACCAAGCTCCATCAGCCCTCAGGTCGGACCTTAAAAAACCACAAACTTACCCTGCTTGGTCAGGATGTCGCTGCCACTCTCCTTCCGGCCCGCACTGCATTGTGACCTGACGTCGGATAGCGTTAGGTCATAGTGCGCGTCTTAAGTGCACTACTTCCTGACGCTGTACATGGAAGAAGACCAGGGAGGGTGACTACAGTTGGTGCAGCGCTTCCCTCACCGCTCCCCACCTCCTGCACAGTAATGACCACTTCCAGAAGCGATCATTAGCATTCAGACTATAAGATGCACTGCTATTTTTCCCTCTCTTTTGTACGTCTTATAGTCTGAAAAATACAATATATTTTAGGGAAGGGTTTTTGTTGTTTTTCTGACTGGTATTTTGAATCTGGAATGTTTCCTTTTCATTGAAGCCTGCTGATATCTGAGTGATCAGTTCTGTGAGTTAATTTTCCTCATTTGGAAACCTGATGTGCAAATACATGTAACTCCCCCCTTTAGCAGTTTAGCTTATTTACTTAAAGGGGTTCTGCAGTTTTTTCAAACTGATGATCTATCCTCTGGATAGATCATCTACATAACCAGCAAAAACGGCTAATAAGCCACTTAACCCCTATCTTGCTCCAAACTACCGTTACCCCTGATGAAGCCAGTTATCTGTTGGAACATGTTGGGGGGCAGAATAGTTTGGTGATTTTAAAGCAGCTCAGTTGTTGTGCGACAGAACGAATATATTGGTGCGCGGCACCTAAGGCCTCTCACACACGACCGTGTTTCACTGTACTGCGGCTGCCTCAGGAAGCGCACGGCGTCATAGCAACCAATGACGCCGTGCGCTCCCTGTCCTCTGGGGGAGCACAGGTCGGGCTTTCACGGCCCGTATCGGGCCGTGAAACACGGTCGTGTGTGAGAGGCCTAAGTCTCATACTAATCAATGGCAACAAGTCATGGTAGATATCCAGGATAGTGCACACCCTGGCTTCTACTCTTGTGCTAGACGAAATGATCGCAAACTCTGTGTGTTAGTTTTAATTCTGGTGGGACTTATTCTCCTATTTTATTGACATCATTTAGAGTCACAATAAAGGTTAAGTTTTATATAATATATTAGTTTGGAGCAAGATAGGGGTTAAGTGGCTTTTTAGCCGTTTTTGCTGGTTATGTAAATTATTCACCCCTTCTCCAAACTGGGTCTTTCTTTTTTGTTTAGCTGGATAGATCATCAGCATCTGATCGGCGGGAGTCTGACACTCGGGACCCCCGCCGATCAGCTGTTTGAGAAGGCAGCGGCGCTGCAGGAGCGCCGCGGCCTTCTCTGTGTTTACCGCAGGCCCAGTGACGTCACGACTAGTATCACTGGCCTGGGCGGGGCTAAGCTCTGTTCACATGAATGGAGCTTAGCCGCGCCCAGGCCAGTGATAGTAGTCGTGACGTCACTGGGCCTGCGGTAAACACAAAGAAGGCCGCGGCACTCCTGCAGCCGCCGCTGCCTTCTCAAACAGCTGATCAGCAGGGGTCCCGGTGTCGGACCCCGCCGATCAGATGCTGATGATCTATCCTCCATTCATGTGAACAGAGCTTAGCCCCGCCCAGGCCAGTGATACTAGTCGTGACGTCACTGGGCCTGCGGTAAACACAGAGAAGGCCGCGGCGCTCCTGCAGCGCCGCTGCCTTCTCAAACAGCTGATCGGCGGGGGTCCCGAGTGTCAGACTCCCGCCGATCAGATGCTGATGATCTATCCAGAGGATAGATCATCAGTTTGAAAAAACTACAGAACCCCTTTAAAGGGGTTGTCTCGCCTCAGTCATTGGGGGCATATGACCACATGTTGTTTTCAAGAAAAAGAAAAGACCTTAAAATGTCTCTCTACCCAAGTCTGACACTTACACAATGCAGAATTCTAAGAAAAAATGCTCCAGATTTGTTATGTTGTGGGGAATGCAGTTGTTGCTAAACACGTCTGGAGAGCCAGCAGATCGTCTTTAACCCCTTCCGTGTATGCATTTTGGCCATTAGTAGTATTTTTTTGATTTTTGTTGCATTCCAGCAGCGATCACTTTATTTTTCTTTCGATGTAGCCATATGAGGGCCATTTTTAATGGCACCATTTTGGGGTACACCAAATGATGGATTATTTTTTATTAACACTTTCTGGGGAGGAATGGGAAAAAAACAGCAGTATCGCCATTTCATTTTTACATTGTAAATTTTGTGTCATTCACCTTGTGGCATAAATAACATGATCATTTTATTCTCTGGGTACTTAAGAATTTTTCATATTTTTTTTTTTTTTATTCTGTCTTTTTGGTGGTGGGTCATCAAAAATGGCAATTCTGGCATTGTATTTTTTACTTTTTTTATGGCATTCACTGTGCAGGATACATGATAGTTGTATAGTTTGGGTCCTAATTGATGCGGCGATACTAAAAATGTGAAGGGGATTTTATGTTTTTTGTTTTTTTTTGCATGGAAAAGCATTTGTTTCCATAAAAAAGCTGTATTTTTTAACTTAGAGATTCTATTTTTAATAAAACTTTTATTCCTTATTTTTATTTATTAGTCCCACAAGGGGACTTTCACATGCAATCCGTTGTCTCCCATGTTGTACTATGCTGTCAGTAGAAATTTACAGCCTACATTGGAATTCCAGCTGCCCTGTGAAGACATTGACGCCCCGCGATCATGGGGGACCCCTCCCCCCTCGGATACCACTTAGGTGCCACGGTTGCTGTTGAATTGATTGGTGGCCATGTTTACCAGGTGCACTCTGCATTCACCGTGAACTACCATAGCAATGACTGGAGAGCATGCTGTGTATACAGTCTATAGATAGGTGTGGGAACCACAAGTTTCTGACATTGATGGTACATCCTAGCGATATGCCATCGATGTCCCAGATAGGCTAACCCCTTTAACACACTTTGCATAAATCAATAATACAGGTCACAAAATTTTGTAATAAATCTTATCAGAGAAAAATGTCTCTTTCTCCCTCTAGCAGCTCCCTCCTCCTTACACCTTCTTTCTCCACATATCTGTATGGGCAGCATGTAATCTAATCCTTCAGTGATCTATCGGTCCTTCCCATCTCTCAACAGTATACTACAGAGTTTCTTATTCACCAGTACTATTGATTTATGTAATCTTAGTTTAAAGGAGGTCAGTGAGCTGTTGTGTGTTTTCTGTGATTTTTTTTTTTCTTTTTACAGAGGATAATTTACAGCTTCTTTTTGTGGTAACGAATTAAACCACTGTAATGAAAAATCACGTGTTCTTTGGACCGTAGCCATTTTTGTTGGAAAAACAAAAAAAGTGCTTACAGAGAAAAAAATGTAGCCAAGGCTGGAGCAATGATCTGCACAAGGTTTACTACAGAACTAAGAGTTGAACTCCAGATTTTCAATAAATTGTTCTCTTTTAAAAAGGCAGATATTCAGTGTGTGTGTGTGTGTGTGTGTGTGTGTGTGTGTGTGTGTGTGTGTGTATATATATATATATATATATATATATATATATATATATATATATATATTTGTGTGTGTGTGTATATATATATATATATATATATATATATATATAACATAGTATACATCATCTGCTAGTAACATAAAATCTGATTACTGCTACTATTCACATTTGGAATATTTCTTCTATTTTCTTTTAAAACTAGGTTTCCTATCCTAAACTAAAGGTGTCCGAGGCTGTAATCATACTCACAGTGGTGCGATTGACCTATCAGCATATCATTCACAACGCCGTGGCTGCGATTACAGCCTCGGACAGTATGACTATTAAGAGGAGCAACTCGCCCATGTGACTGGTTAGTTACTGCCTCTTCAGAAACTTTATATACAAGTTTGTAATGATTATTGAGAGGAATATGGCCGTGATGGCGGCTTAGCGTGGGTAATCCATGGGACAGGTATTCGAGACGTTTTAGAGACTTTTCTCATGCATAGGGTATGGCCACTTGTGGAGTACATTCTGCAAATTTTCTGCAGTGAATTTTCCAGCATTTCCATTAGCAGAAAAGTAGATGCTGCAGACATTTTTCGCAATAAATACGCAATAACTAACACGTGGTGTGGAATTTAAATAAGCTAAATTTCAATTTATAGTGCGGATTTCACCTTTTGCCACTGATTTCACCCAGCAAAATATGCAGATTTCGACCATATATGCTGCAGATTTTCCACAGGCGGACCTGTACCATAAATGCGTCACTAACTTTTCAAAAACTGCTTATGTCATAAAGACATATCAAAAGTTTTGTCAGAGTGCTGAGACCCCCTTCCCCCCCCCCAATCCCTAGAACGAGGGGAGACGAGCGCACATATCGCATTATCCTTGCTCAAGATGGGCTCCTTAGAAGTCTATGGGTCCATCTGTGTTCCATCCTGCTTCTCTCTCCTCGTTCTAGAGATTGGTGGGGTCTCAGCACTCAGACCCTTACTGATCAAAACTTTTGCTATGTCTCTCTGACATATCAAAATTTTTTTTTGAAATGTTAGTGTCGTTTTAAGCTTATAGGCCATAAAACTTCTCTCCACCTCTGTATCGGCAATGCTATTGACGCTAAAAATACATTTTGGCATCCCAAAAATATTGTATGAGAAGCACGACCAGCTTACATGCGCTTCATACTGTTAGCTTATATTTTAAACAATGTTGGATTGTTCTCTGCATCTTCTTTTTGTAATTTTTCCTTGTGATTTTTAAGTTTGCCTCTTTACAACGTGCTAACTCTCCTATGGATTACCTCCCAGTGTCACTCTATTGCTCATCTCGGCTGGATGCCTTCCAATACACGACCAACAGGTACTGTCATTTTTTTATTTTATTTTTTTGTGCTGGATATAGAATGATTGGATTTTTTGTAGGTACTTGGAAGGCGGCATCCTTCCTCAGATCTCCTACTGTGAGCTGCAGTCACCGAGAAGATCCATCTCAGAAGCCGCAGGTGTAAAGAGAGAACTGAGGAAATAGCACAGCGAGAGGGAGAACGGTCTCACACAGCAGGGGAGAATGAGTATATAGTATGTACTACAGTGTAGTTTACAATGGGATAGTGATCACACAGCTTGCAGGAGAGCTCGCAGCACATAACACTTTAAGGCGAATCCTACTAGGATATTATTTTCACTCTTATTGGAAAAGTAGAAGTCAGACCCACAAGAAAAAAAAATGCATCTTGTAAAGGCCCTGGCACTTCATAACATAACCAAATCTAAACTGAGCCTTCACTGTCACTAGATTATTGCTACCATCAACCATGAGTTCAGAAATGGCGCCATACAGTATGTAAGCTCACTGTGTGTGATGATATTCAGCTTCTTACTATTCTGCATCTCCATTAGACCGTGTCATATTTTTCTGCCGGCATGGTATATATTGCTGCATCAACTATGCACGTTTTAAGCCAGCTATTGTTATTTGCATGTGCAGTTTAAGGCCTTATTCACATGACCGTGTTTTGGTCAGTGATTTCCTTCAGTGAAGGAAGCCAAAACCAGGATTGGAGCCTTCACAGACATAAGGTATAAGGGAAAGATCTGCACCTGTTCTGTGTTTACAGCCGCACCTGGTTTTGGCTCAAAATCACTGATGGAAATCACTGACCAAAATACGGACGTGTGAATAAGGCCTAAGGCCACTTTTACACAGTCAGTGATTTCCATCAGTGAATGTGAACCAGAAACGGGTGCGGGTCCACCACAGAACAAGTCTTTCCATTATTCCTCTTGGTCTTGGCTGACAATCACTGATGGAAATCAATGATCAAAACACTGACTGTGTGTTAACAAAGGTAAGTTGGTATTTGAGATTGGTGCCTAAGGATACAGTGCCTAACAACGATATCCTTTTAAAATGGGGTTGTCATGCAGTATGATGCCAGCAGTCCGTTTATTTCACATTACTCAGTTCTTCATCTCAACACAAAACTTGACACCAAGCTTAAATGGGGTGGTGGGAAGGTTTTTATACTGATGACCAATCCTCGGGCTAGGTCATCAATATCTGATCAGTCGGGGTCCGACACCGCTGCCGATGAGCTGTTGGAAGAGGGGGCGTCGCTCTATGCTACTTCCTCTTCATAACACTTCCCGTCGTTTTGGAAGAGCAGTGTAATAACGAGTACACTTAGTGTAATAAAGAGGAAGCATCAAGCGGCACCTTCTCTTTAAACAGCTGATTGACAGGAGTGCCGATCAGATATTGATGACCTCTCCTGAGGATAGGTAATCCATATATACCACCTGCACAACCCTTTTAAAGGTGAAAAGATTCTTGGAAAAATCTTTTTTTTTTTTTCTCTCTATACCCTTTGCTGTTTTTCATATCTCTGACAAGTTGATGAGTAGCTTAAAAAATTATGACCATCGGGCGGACGTTTCCATCATTAAAATAATCACACGGATGCCACCATTTTCTACCTTCCAGATGATTGCAGCAGCAGTGTACTTGTAGTTAAAGAACTCCCGCAAAAATTTTTATTCCATGTCCTGCTCGAAATGTACATGATGTAATCTGTATTGAATGTCATTTTCTTACCAGTAGCTGAATTTTTGAGTTATATCATCCTGAAATTTCTTATCTGTGTCATGTGACTAGGAATTAGACCCACCAACTCATACAGCACCTTATGTGTGGACAGGAAGTCTTTTTCTATGCATTCCTATGGGAGCCTCACTTTCAGTCTTATAGGAATGAATAGAGAAGTGACTGGCTTGCTGTCCTGGGTCAGTTGGAGGTCAGGGAGTTGGTCACATGACCCAGCTACAATAAGAAGAGAGTGGAAACTCTCAATTTCAGCCTCTGATAAGAAAATGACAATCACTACAGATTATATCATGCACCTTTCTAACAAGTCAGAGAATAAACATTTTTGCGGGAGTTCTTCTTTAAGGCTCAGGTTGAAGTAAAGGCTCAGTTTTACACTCAAAAGAGCTTAGAAGATATATTTATTCTTGACTTTTTTCATGTTGGTCTGACTTATGTCTTTTACAAATGGCTCCTCAAGATCCACAATTAGATCCTAGTGGATAGTGTCCTAATGTGATATAGCTGCAAACTCTCCCGTTGGCCCCCAACTGTTTGATCACTGTCGGCTACACTGTAGTACATAAGGGTACACTCTGATCCTCCACCTACTGAGTGAGCCTGTTCTTCTATACTTAGGCACCACTTCTTCCTACCCCTACTGGCCATGCCATATCTCCTCAGCCTTCCCTTTCCACCTGCTGTTTCTGAGATGGTTCCTCTTGGTCACTGCAGCTCACTATTTGACATTTGATGAAGCAGACATCTGCAGGATCCACAACTAGAGGACTCAGTCTGTGTACTGGGATTTCAGCCCATGTAACAAGTCCAGTTTGACAATATAGCAAGTCGATTGGCAAGCGTTTAAGGTCATTTAAACAGACAATTGGTCATGTAAATAGAGACATAAGTGTTGAGATTGTCAATGAGTCCTCTCATTTACATTATTGTTTGCAGCACATCCCCTGTTCACATAGGGAAATGTCCTGTTGACAAAAGAGAAGTTTTATACAAATCCATGCTTCTCTGTAGTTGGCCGGTCGGCAGGCCTTCTACGCCTGATAATGATTGGCAAGGAATAAGCCCATGTACATGGCCCTTAAGGGTAGCCTGTACCAAATCTGACCGTGGTGCCCACTATCAGAATCTACTAGATAATATAACATTCAGTACACCAGTAGCAAATGCTCAGCGAAGCGGGAAAGAGGAGGCAAAATATGTAATTTTACAAAGAGGTGTATTTTTATGGTAAAAGCTACATTGTATTGGCTCCTGGAAGGTTCAGGTTATGGGATGCTGAGTGAAAAGGAGGGTTTAGTAAGGTGCAGCTTTGTGTGTGTGTGTGTTTGGGGGAAGGGGGGGTGTTATAGAACTTTTTTAAGGCATTCTGTCTGTAGTGTGTCTTGTGGTTAGCTTTAGGCCTCATGCACACGATCGTATGTATTTTGCGGTCCTCAGGCTGTATTCGCCTAGGCATCTATACTGTAGATTCTAGGCAAAACCAAATTTATATATTCTATAGCAATTAGCCACAACTTCTCTGTCGGCGAACTTGTGATTTACATTAAAAAAAAGTTGGATAAAAAATGTTTTCATTATGCAACTTTTATTTCTATCTCTCAGAAATAATTGTAAATGAGCCAATACTACCAGGTCTAATGGCATTTCTGTAAAGATAAATGGGCAAAAACTGAAGATTGAAGTAGGAATCTTTTATTATATTTGGAGAAAAAAAACTTTGAACTGTTTAGGAAACGGAAGAGTTCTAGCACTACAGGGCAGTATAGAACATGGAAATCCTTAGACAATAGGACATATAGGGTTAAATCCTGAAGCTGGAAGTATACGCTTTCAGTCTGCCTCAGTGAATTGGCTTCATTCTGTGCCCACTATGTTACCTCGCCCATGGTTGTATTTACAGTACGGTGCTGCGGTTTGATCGCATTGATACTGTTGGCAGATGGCGGTTTTAATGCACCTCCAGCCTCCACAGATTAGCTTTAACTGCAGATCCATGCAATTGAGATTTTATTAAACAGAGACCCATTAAATGGACCTGGAGCGCGGAGACTGGTTTCCTCTTCCAAGTGTAATGGAACGTACAAATCATATTTCAGGAACAGCCATCTGTATTTTATTCCTTCCAGAGGAGAATCTTTAATTTAGTAATGGTGGGGGCGGTGTACACAGTTTACGTTACATCTGATATAGTGTGCAGTGACAGATCACGGTGTACATGGGGCAGACATTTTCTGTGTAAATCATCCGTCTAGTTTCAATCATCTTAATGCACTTTCGCTCTCATTTGTTCTGGTAATATATGATATGCTCTGCTTGCTGTCCCTTTTATTTTACTTCTCCGTACACATTAGTTTTATTGCAGCTAAAATGTTCTAGCTAAAATACTCCATCATAATATAACTCCCAATACATACGTTTATATATTTTTTTTAATTAAAACTGCACCATGGCACCCATTGATTTGTATAGAGTGGTGGTTCAAATCCCCACCTATGAGTTGCGCAAGTAGGGAGGGTTTGGGGCCCATGTTTCTTGTTCTAGTGGTCAGTCCCTTACCGACCGTTCTTACTCAAAAGTGTGTCACCTATACACTGAACAGGTGATTAAAGGGTATCTGTCAGTTGAAGACATCTGTGTTGGTCCCATGTTCATATCTGCCCACATTGCTGAGAAAAATGATCTTTTAATGTATGCAAATGAGTCTCTAGGAGCAACGTGGTCATTACCATTACACCTAGAGTTTCAGCTCTCTCTGCAACTGCCTCTCTGCCCTTTGATTAAGGCCTCTCTGTGATCTTTTTACTACAAAATCAGTGACAACTTTATCTCACTGTGATTTTGTAGGAAAAAGATTACAGAGAGGCATGGAGCATTATCAGTCATGTTAATGTTCCGTGCCTCTGCTGTCCAGAATGGGGCTTGGCTCTCCTACACGCAGCGGATTCCTCGGACTGCATCCGCTCGTGTGAAAGAGCCCTAACAGGGCCAGACAGGTGTGATTACTAGAGATGAGCGAGCAGTGCTCGTTACGAGTACTGTAACGCTCGGGTCCCGTGTGAAATGCCCGCAGGCATTGCGGATCCGTCCTCATCTGCATGTAAGTCAATGAGGACGGATCGTTTGGTATGACACTCCTACAAAACGGTTCCGTCCTCCCTGACTTTAAGACGGGTGAGGACGGAACCGTTTGGTATGAGTGTCATACCAAACGATCCGTCCTCATTGACTTACATGCAGATGAGGATGGATCCGCAATGCCTGCGGGCATTTCACACGGGACCCGAGCGTTACAGTGCTCGTAACGAGCACTGCTCGCTCATCTCTAGTGATTACGTTTCTTCTGCCTGGCCCTGTCAATCAAAGTGCAGAGGGCATGCCAGTTGCAGAGAAAGCAGAGCCTCTAGGTGTTGCTCCTAGAGGCTCATTTGCATAGATTAAAACTTAATTTTTCTCAGTAATGCAGACACAAATGTACATGAGACCAACACAGATGCCTTCAGCTGCCAAGCGCACATGTAACAGGTCAGCCAGTGTCATAGGTACAAAACTGCTGACAGATTTGGTGGACTGCACAATATATTAAAGAGCACCTTTCACCACTCCTGACACGCCTGGTTTAATAGCTCAATGCATTCCCCACGTACTAACAATTCTGGAACATCTATTCTTATGGCTCTATGTTGTGCCATTCCTTTATTATTTCTACTAGAAGTTATGAATGAATTGCTAGCAGCCTGCAGTAAGGGTACAGAGGGGAGGTAACCAGTTGGGGGTGTATCCCTGCACAGACTGAAAATGGCAGAACTGATTGGATAGATTGAGTCTGTGCAGGTACACACCCCCAACTGGTTACCACCCTCTGTACCCTTACTGCAGACTGCTAGCAATTCATCCATAACTTCTAGTGTTAATAATAAAGGAATGGCACAACATAGAGCCATAAGAATAGATGCTCCAGAATTGTTATTACATGGGGAATGCATGAGGATATTAAAATAGACATGTCAGGAGCGGTGAAAGGTCCTCTTTAGGAGTGAAGAAGTCTTTTGACACTGGTAGCAAATTCAAGTCATGCAATCGCATCCTTGATTCTCTTAGTGCATAATAGCATTTGACAGCCACATGTAGCTCCTGATCCACTGGTTAAGGGAACGCTGTTCTAGTCTACACCAGTGTTTCTCAACCTTTTCAAGGCAAGTACTCTCTAGTAACAAGAAGTTTGTCCTCTAGTACCCCACAAGCATGCAGTGAGTTATAAGAGTTTCTATCGCAGACTGTGTCAGATTTCATGGGATGAATAGCACAGCATGCAGAGCTTTTACCACCATCAGAACAATACACACCCCATTGGAACCCTGACAGAACCAGTTATAAGGGTACGGCCTGATCGTGCAGCTGGCTGCATGTGGCCAAGCCACAACCGTCCATGGTAGCCAGTGAACACACAATTTTACTGCAAAATCACAAATAGTACATATGCCCCCCTTCTAGCACACTACAAGATGAATACAGACCCTGTATAGAGACTGTCAGTCAGAATAGGTGGCGGTCACCAGACCACTGGCAGCAGTGGGACACTTTCGGCACGGGAGGTGTTGAGGACAGCAAGTTTCTAGAGATTATATACTTTTGTAGCTTGTCAGCAGGCACATTTCTGCATACTAGGGCAATGTTAGATATTTATTATGACTTCAGGTACCTGTACCGCGTGTTGAGAACCACTGCTCTATACCATAATGTTATAGACATAAATGATACATACAGAACGGATCTACTTGTGGTAGATAATGCAATCCAAATATCAATCTTATATTTTCTAAGTTACAGAGGAGCTGTCACCACTCCTGACATGTCTATTTTAATAGTTTCATGCATTTCTCATGTAAAAATAATTCTTATGTCTGTATGTTGTGCCATTCCTCTTATTTCTAATAGAAGTTATGAATGAATTGCTAGCAGTTTGCAGTAAGGGTACAGAGGGGAGGTGACCAGTTGGGGGTGTGTACCTGCACAGTCTGAAAATGGCAGCACTGATTAGATAGTGAGTCTGTGCAGGTACACCCCCAACTGGTTACCTCCCCTCTGTACCCTTACTGCAGACTGCTAGCAATTCATTCATAACTTCTAGTAGAAATAATAGAGGAATGGCACAACGTAGAGACATAAGAATAGATTCTCCAGAATTGTTATTACATGGGGAATGCATGAAGCTATTAAAACAGGCATGTCAGGAGTGGTGACAGGTCCTCTTTAATCAATGAATGGAGCACACCTACATAGCACAATCACATGATCAAAACAAACTAAAACTAATTTCATTTTTACATAGGGAGTGTGTATGATGATTAATGATCTTCAACTCCTTGACACAAATGCCAAAAGCACCGTTTTCCCTCTATTTCATAGGCAAGCACAAGAAAAGGTAAAAGTACCTAAGGCTGCATTCACATATCTGTTTCAGAGATTCGCCAGCCTGATCCAGCAGAAATGCTGGTTGTTGGCCAGACAAAAAAAAAAAATGTTGCAAGGCACGTTTGTTTGTTTGCGCAGAACCCGCTATTTATGCCAGGATCACCACCGGACACCTTTTGCAGTCAATGGGGATCTGGAGGTGAAGTACAGGATCTGGCAGGCTGCTCTGTGCCATAAAACAGCCAGACGGATCTCCTAAACGGAGATGTGAACAAGGCCTAAGAAACTTCTAATTAACTCCTATCTCCGAAACCTGGACCCTGTGTGAAGTAATGTGGGGGAGTAGGATTTTGGGCAGATTTATGGATATATTTATGACATATTCTTAGTGTAAATAAATTGAAAAAAATGGTGTTTGGGCCAAATGGTATTTTTATAAAGCCCCCTTGTGCCACTTTTTCAATGACATATGAATGTGACAAGTCACTCCTAAAGCTACTCATTTATCATGAACTTCTGGCTTTTTTTTCTTTAAATAGTGTTATTTTACTTCTGGAAACATTATTTAAGTTTTGCAAAGTAATGTATGCATATTAAAGCGACATTCCAGACTGAAATCGGGTTTTAGGATGTGCACAGTATATACCGTACTTGTTTCCACATAGCTTTGCAAATCTTTGTGCTGTTTGCTTTAGGTATGAATAAGCAAAAAGCAAGCAATATGTAGTCTAATTCCTGCCAATAAAAAAAAATGTGTTTCACGTGATCCTCGAAACCAGAGAGGCAGAGTGTTTGCCTGGTGAACTGTATGAAGTGGCAATTATCCATGCTGCAGGGAATTCTTCATATGAAACCCAGCAAATTGCCTTTTGTAATCCCCCCCCCCCCCAATGTTGTTTTGTGCTTTATATCAATGCAGAGAGCACCCCATGGGGTTCCCATAATTAATCAACAATATAAACACGGTCGTTTCTGAATGTTTACCAGAATACAGATTTCTTGTCTTTAATTTCATGGGGAGTAATTATAATGGATGACATCAGTAGGAATCTCCTTGTCTGTTATCCTGAGCCGGTAAGACAAAGGGTTACATTCTGGATTCTTTCAGCACAGGAAATAAATGTGTAGAATTAAGAACATTCTATGTGTGCACCGACCAAACTGGCCACATCTTGAATTGCATATGTCATTTCTCTGTACTAAATGCAGCCCAAAATATTAATGGATCGGCCTATTGTAGGTTTTCAATATTTCGGCTATACTGCATTTTATGCTGTAGACATAGAACATTTGATCCGTTCATCACTGCAGCTGGCGGGGAGATCTCTGATTCTGTCATTAGATTCTGATGCTAACCCATGGTGTGATATAATCCAAAATTGTAATAAAGGCATAAGTGTCAGCTCATATGAAGTTCAAGGGGTATTCCGGTTTTGTAATTGTTAGCATCAATTGGCAGGAAACAGCACTTCACCGTAAATTTGTATTATGCAGTATGCCTATATGTATTGTACACAGAATATTACCGTATGGAGGTTTGTGTTTAATAAATGCTTCAATCATCTCTTGTCCGTAGTTTGATGCAGACGGTTATTTCTGGGCTGTCATTCACCTGGTTTGCTCAGGTAAGTCAGTAGGATCGTGGTGCATTTAGTGTATGTTACTAGAGCCTTGTCATTATAGAGTAAAACATAGTTTTCCATCACCAGCAGGTGTAGTGGAAAGATAGTCATGTATAGTTTCCAGGTTACCAGATAGACCTTTTAGGCTAGGGCTACACGGTGATGTGTTGCGTGACAAAAAGGGTATTACTACATTTGATGTGTCTTGTCACAAGACATTTTTTGTACTGATAGTCAATGGTGTTCCACTGCTACACGCGACAAATACAGAAAACAAACTTAGATTAATTTTTGCGACTGCCATGTCGAAGTATGTTGCAGTGTGACACCATTGACTATCATTATAAAAATGTCGCATGACTCTTCTGCGACACATGTCGCCGTATAGCCCTGCCTTGCGGTTGGAGTATATAGAAGTACGTTTTGTGCATTCGTAATGAAGAAGGATGTCGGCCCTTCTGTGATGTACTCACCAAGGTCTGTCTGGTAACAGTTTACCTAAGGCTACTTTCACATCTGCGTCCTCAGGATCCGTTTGTGAGATCCGTACAGGCTCTCACAAACGGATCCGTTCTGATCGTTTGTCTGCATCCGTTCAGAACTATTGTGCATGAGTAAACGGATCCGCTCCCATTGACTTGCATTGGAGTCATGACGGATCCGTCTCCATTCCGCTCAGTCAGCAGGCAGCGTTTTGGTGTCCGTCTCCAGAGCGGAATGGAGACGGAACGGAGGCAAACTGATGCGTTCTGAACAGATCCTTATCCATTCAGAATGCATTAGGGGAAAACTGATCAGTTCAGGACCGTTTGTGAGAGCCTGGGACGGATCTCACAAACGGATCCTGAGGACGCAGATGTGAAAGTAGCCTAATATGTTTGTGTCCCTTTCTTCAGATAAAGAACTACTGTAATTGACTGTAGTTTTCTTTGTCATTTTTCGCTCTCATTTTTTACCTATTATCAGGATGTTACAAAGCATTCCAGAAATCTCAGAAGTCAAGTTTACTTAGGTGAGTGTTCAGCTTTTTTTTAATTTAAAGAAGCACTCCATTTTTTTGCCTATATCATCATCATCATCATCATCATCATCATATTATTATTATTATTATTATTATTATTATTATTACTACAGAATAGCATAAAAGCTCTTGTGTGTTCCTTATGGATACATATTTTAATTGATATTATATTAACGGATTGTCTGCCATCTTGATTCCTTTCCCTCTAATATGGTTCACTTAGTGCAGCTTACATTTCCTATCATGGCTCTGGCAGATCAGAGAGAGTCTCATCAGTGCGTTTCCTCTGCTTCTGAGTCCTATCTAAGGTCAGCAAGTAATAAATCGGTGACGTAGAACATTCTTTACCTAACTCACACAGAGTCAGTGTATTCCTATGTGATGCTGCTTCAGCCCGTCTCGCTGCTTCTTGCCTATGATAGGTTTTGGTCTGTCAGCTCTTAAGATAAAGGCAGGGTAGAGTAGTGTGTGAAGCTGCATCTCATAGAAATACACTGGAGATTCTGCATGCAGTACACACAGATAATATACACAGTGCAAGTCAGGAGAGTATCTCTTGGATAAGGCAGAACTGTTATTTTCAGCAGCACTCCCCACAGTGTGGGGACACAAAGAAAAACAGGGGTGTGAAGAAGTCTACTTGCTGCCAGGACTTGTCCAAAAAAATTCTGGAATGTGTACCCATTTTCATTGATTAGCATCCACAAACATTAGAGAAAGTGTTATGTAGAACACAAATTTAGACTTTTTCATCTCTTTTACAGTGACATTGATCAGCAATATATAAACTATTTTTTCAGGTATGTATAATATTTTATTTTATTATAGTTTAGCTTTTGTAACTGTCATGTTTTTTGCTAGTTTATTAAAGCACATATACCTGAGTTAGTTTGTCAATTATTGACAAAAGATCTGTAATTACCTTATAATAACAGCTTTCATTAATGTCCCCTGTCCCTTTCCCCTGGTCCTTTAAAAGAACTTTGCTAGGGATTTTCTGTCTTTCCTTTAGTGTAAACAGAAGACAGAGGGGCGGTCCTTCACACTGCATGCCTGCATAAGGCTTCAGAATGAGGAGGCATGTCTCTCGGCAGTCCAGTCCGATTGGCTGGCAGGAAGCTGCTGGATAAAACAAGTGTTTATGTGAAGTGAGGGAAGGCAGTTTTTGCCCCAGAGAACTGGCAGAGGAGCCATCTTGAGAAGACCCTCATATTTTAGGGCTCAAAACAGCCGTAACTAAGGGTTGAGGTCAAGGAAAAAAGTGGAATGTGAAAAAAAATAAATATTGCTTTATGCATAAGCTGCAGCAGCATTAACCAATGATAAAATTGATTTTTTTATGAAATCTAACAGTTAGGCTTAAGGGGCTTACAAGGATTTTGAGAAGCAAATGGAATGTTTTTATTACAGATGCGCTCCCATTGCTTCTGTTGTAGAATACTGTAATGAAGGGGCTACATCAAGGGCACATGGACTGCAGTACATGTTTGTACTATGAACTAAATTTACAGTTTAAATTTATGGTTTTTTTGTTTTTTCTTTCTCATCTACTAATTGGTCTGTTTTATTGTCATTCATTAAAGGGGTTGACCCTTTTTGGCAACTTGTCTCTTGTTCACATAAGTTCCTGATCTGACGCTTATCCTCTATCCTGCTGATGGAAGATAAGTTGTTGTAATAGAACAGCCCTTTTAATGCTCATTTACAATGCATTTGAAAATTCTTGAGACCCTTTTAGTTTTTTCGTTATTTTTCATTTTGTTATCTTGTGGCCTGCGCTAATATAAAAAAAATTTGAAGTTTTTCCCCATCATTCTATACTCATAATATCGCATAATGAGGTGAAAACATAATGTTCAAATCTCTGATAGCTTTTTACTTGTTGATAAATTAACATATTGCCTTGACATAAGTATTAAGACCCTTTACTCGGTACTTAGTTGAAGCTCCTTTGCCAGCGATTGCATCTAGGGATGAGTGAAGTGAGCATCGGATCCTAGATCCGAAGTTGCTTTGCTCAAATCTTCGTTTTAATGCTGTACGTAGATCCACCTCCAAAGAGGCAAAGTCAGTTATTCCAGAAGCTTGTTGGTGAATAACTTTTGGTATTTGATTTTTAAACTGGAAACCATTTTAAAACTTGGATCCGAAGTCAGCTTCGGTTCCCACTGGTACCTCACGGGTACGGTAACTGAAGAACTGTATCTTATACCTGCCGGAGTTTTCAGGGGTAGAGCTTTGAGTATACCCCAGTTTCCCTCCTGATTCTCTGCCCATGGTTATCATAGGGCCACTGGGCCTCATAGTAACTTCAGTATCCGACATTAGTTATTATAGCACATCATTATGAGGCGCGGTAGCTCTGTGATTACACTGTGTGATGTGATTACACATAGGATTGAGGTTTGGATTTTTTTCCATGCTTTTAAAGAGCGCGATGCTTCACATCCGAATGTTCATGTTATTTTAAACTGTGTAGCCTTCTTACTAGTACTAGATTTCTAAATGCCCAAGGGGAAATAATTTCCAGGGAATTTTGACATGACTGTACATAAATGTTTTCTCTCCGCTTCCTGTGTCTGGTTAAATGGCCGCCCTTGCACTCATGGAGAATTAAGTTATGAGGTGATATCGCAGCCGTTGAATCCATTCGCAGGAATTTCTTGTTAGTAGATGCCGGACGGCGTGATTGCTTAGAACCACAGGAATTTGGTAGGATTATATTAATCAGTATAAGGAGAGCACTCAGAACTACTACAACAGGATCTCGTGTTTAGAATCTTTATTTTACATTTTAGCTAAGCGATTCCTATATTTAAAAGAAAAGTACACCTAAAAATCGGCCAGGTCTCTTCTGTCAAATGTGAAACAGATACAGATTTGTATATAATCATGAGTGCATCTCAGTCTATAAAGCTAGAATGAAATACTATATTATCACCCATATGTTCTGTATTTGTTCAGATGGTTGTATTTTTACATTTACGTTGCAAATATTCAAACTGTATTGGTAGCATATTTTCCCTAAATAATAATGTATAGTCAAAATAGCGTGGTACCGTGTTAGCCAGAGAAATCTGTGTTGTTAAAGGCTATGTGCACAGAGGCTTCTTTGTCAGGCAGTACAAAAATGAATGACTGTGAGAAAGGTACAACTCTTAAAAGATGTTCCAGAAACGTGTACATGAGGTGATACATCATTAGGATAGGAGAGCAATAAAACTGCGGTTATTGTTACAGATAGGGTTTCAGACTTAAGGTCCCTTTACATGGGGCAGATCAGCAGGCAATTGTCGGGAAGGAAGCATCATCTGCTCGTCATTGAAGGAGATGACTGCATTTGCATACAGCAATCTCCTCCACAGTATGGGGATGAGCGATCACTAATGCCATCCCTTATCCTCATACAGAATCACTGTTTGCTGGCAGCAAAGCGTATTTAGACTGCACAATCTGCTACTGGCAAACGACGATTAGGTGACCGCATGAAAGATGCGATTACCCTGATGAACGAGTGTTCCGCTCTTTCACTGGGTAAGCAGCAGCTTTACACTAACAGATAATCGCTAACGGCTGTTCCTATGAACGCTTGTTAGCTATTATCTGGCTGATTCTCTGCCTGTGTAAAGGAATCCCTATTGCCTGTCCATCTGTAACAATAACCACACTTTTATTGCTCTCTTACTTTATTGCTTATCTTGATAATGTATCACCTCATGTACAAGTGTATGGAACATCTCTTAAAGGGGTTCTGTAGTTTTTTCAAACTGATGACCTATCCTCTGGATAGATCATCAGCATCTGATCGGCGGGGGTCCGACACCCGGGACCCCCGCCGATCAGCTGTTTGAGAAGGCAGTGGCGCTGCAGGAGCGCCGTGGCCTTCTCTGTGTTTACCGCAGGCCCAGTGACGTCACGACTAGTATCACTGGCCTGGGCGGGGCTAAGCTCCGTTCACATGAATGGAGCTTAGCCGCGCCCAGGCCAGTGATAGTAGTCGTGACGTCACTGGGCCTGCGGTAAACACAGAGAAGGCCACGGCGCTCCTGCAGCGCCACTGCCTTCTCAAACAGCTGATCGGCAGGGGTCCCGGGTGTCGGACCCCCGTCGATCAGATGCTGATGATCTATCCAGAGGATAGATCATCAGTTTGAAAAAACTACAGAACCCCTTTAAGAGATGTTCCATACACTTGTACATGAGGTGATACATTATCAAGATAAGCAATAAAGTAAGAGAGCAATAAAAGTGTGGTTATTGTTACAGATGGACAGGACCCCTTTAAGAGTTGTGCCTTTCTCATTCATTCATTTGTGTACTGCCTGACAACGGAACCTCTGTGCTCTGAAAAGTTGCAATCAGAATTTTGTGGTTAGCCCATAAAGGTTTCCCTGCTAAAATACTTTTTTTTTTTTTTTTCCTTTCTTTTTTATCACAAGTTTATAAAAAGTATTTAACATCACATAGATTCCCTAAATAAATCATGCTAGATAGCATAAAATCTGCTTAAAATGATTGTTGTAAAACAAAATAGAAAGCTGACGAGCTCATATAATATAAAATAGTAATGTGTGACCGCCATATTTGAGAGTGCTAAAACCAAGAAGCGCACACTTCCGGGTCAGGAACGCCCCAGCGGAGATCGGGGAAAGTGTTCTATGCATGTATTTAGCTGGAGTCTGTATATTAGAGTTCAGGCCAGCAGGCAGCAGCACTAAATTATAATGTAATATATATAATGTAATATTAACCTATTTCTGTATAAATTAATGGAGCAAATTCCATTATTTTATACAAATTGCAATCCGATGATTGCAAGTTGGAGTCCATTTCAGGACAAAAAGTGAAAAAAAAAAAAAGTTTTGAGAAAGAAAAAAATATAAAAATTTAAATCACCCTCTCCTTTCCCCAAAATTAAAATCAAAATAAATAAACAATTAAAAAAAATAAGATCATGGGCATTACCACGTGTGAAAACGCCCATACTATTGAAATATTAAAAATATATCCCATACAGTGGATGGCGTAACAGATAAAATAAAATTGGCCATTTTTCTATCATTTATCTCCCCCCAAAAATTGAATAAAAAGTGATCAAAAAGTCATACACACTTCAGTGGTATAAAAAACTACAGATCATCCCACAAAAAATAAGCCCTCACACTTCTCCATAAACATAAATGTAAAAAAAAGTTATGGGGGTCAGAACATGGCGATGAAAATATAAAATATTTTTTTCAAAACACTTTTTTTCTTCCGTAATAAAACGCAAGAAAAATACCTATGTGGTATCGCCGAGTTCATACTGACCTGGAGAATGAAGAGCACAAGTCAGTTTTACGGCATAGTGAACATAGTGTAAAAATAAAACCTATAAAACTATGGCGGACTTGTGTTTTTTTCCCCCTGATTCCCACTACATCCTATGTGATGTTAAATGGTAGCATTACAAATACAACTTGTCCCGCAAAAAACAAGCCCTCATACAGCTATGTGAATGGAAAAATAAAAAAAAGTTATGGCTCTGGGAAGGAAGGGAGTGAAAAACGAAAACGCAAAAACAGAAAATCACTGCGTTAGTAAGTGGTTAAGCAGTTGCCGTGTATACTGTTCCCATGTTTAGTTGTATGTGTAGCTTTTATTTCACAGTTTATATTATATAAGTGAAATGACAGATACCATCTGCATAAAATTGAAAGCACATCTGATCAGTCTACTAACCAGCGCACCAGGCTTTAGGCTATCGGTTATTCTGGGATCATGTACACACCTATGACTATAAGCACTGCTCGCGTGACTGAAGGTAGTAGCGCAAAAGGTGTGTGACTGCAGATTTTTACGTCTCATTTTTCTTTTGTGTTCACCCAAATGTATACCCAGGAGTGAGCAGACACAAGATAACACTAATGGACTGTGCGTGCATGGATGAATTGTGTATGTGCTTATATTTTTAGAAAGGTTGTGCCACTGTGTTTGAGTTGTTTTTTCCACTATTGATCTGGGTAAGGTTTTCCGTGTATGTGCGTTATTCTGCAGAGAATGTAATCTTTATTCAGAGAGCCTCCACTAACAAGCTGAAGTCTCTGCTCCACACCCGCTCCGTCTCCTTCTAAGAAGATGAGAGGTTTTCCAGGAATTTTTTGATGGCCTGTCCTGATAGAATAGGCTATCAATATCAGATCAGTGGAATAAAATCCTGGAACTCCTGGAACTTTTTATTCCAGGATTGTTTGGGGGATTTAAACATTGATGACCTATCCTCAGGATAAGTCATCAATGTGGGGGTGCTGGGAGTTGGACCCGCTCCTCATATTGATGACTTATCCTTATCAGCTGTTTGAAGAGGGCCACAGTGCTCCTGTGAGTGTGAGTACCGCTCCCTACTCGCAGCCTACCAAGCTCAGCGCTGTACATTGTATAGAAGCTAAGCCCCATACACGTGACATCACATGGCCTAGGAAGAGGCCCAAGTGCTCATGGAGCTTCACTGATCAGTGGGAGACCCAGGAGTTGGACCCCCGACGATCTGATATTGATGACCTATGCTGAGGATGGGTCATCAATTTGTAAATCCTGAAGAACATTTATCAACTGTGGTCTGATGGTGGAGGTGCATTCTAAAGTTAGTCTTCAAAACTCCTGAAGTCACGTAGGTTTCCTTCAGAAATATACATGCTATCAACAGACTGTGGTTTGCTTGGAGCCTTTGGGCTCCGACTCATAAAAATTTGATGCTTCTGCATACCTAAATTCATCTATTTTTAGAATGACATCTACTTTTCTCTAGCCTTCGACGCATTACTACAGCATATTATATATCTTTCATGAAGGTTACATAAGCTTCCATGGCTGTTGTGTGTCGTTTACATAGTTATGCATTTCTAAGTAGTTTTTCACATATATGTGATGTTTTTTAGAAGCTGGCATTTCAGAACAGAGCTGCTGGTGAGGCTCTTACCTGTTCTGCGCCAGGTACGCACGGCAAAGGCGCAGGACTTTAGGAGAAGTCAGGACCAGGCAGGGGTTATGGCGTTTTCACTTCCTGGTCCTGTCAAAGTGGAGAGGGCACAGCAGTTGCAGAGAGAGCAGAGTCTCTAGGTGTAATGGTAATGCCCACATTGCTCCTAGAGGCTCCTAGAGTTAATTTTTCTCTTAAAGGGGTATTCTCATCTTAGACAATGGGGGCATATCGCTAGGATATGCCCCCATTGTCTTATAGGTGCGGGTCCCACCGCTGGGACCCGCACCTATATGCAGAACGGAGCGGGGAGCGCTGCGCCTGGAGGACCCCAGGTTTCCGGGGGTCCGGCCACCACCAGGCGCAGCTCCCCGCGCCGCTCATAGAAATGAATGGGAGCCGGGCCGTGCATGCGCGGTGCGCTCCCATTCATTTCTATGGAGCCGACGGAAGTAGCCGAGCCAGCACTCGGCTATTTTCGGCGGCCCCATAGAAATGAATGGAGGGCGGCTGCGCATGCGCAGTGCGCCCTCATTCACTTCGGGGGCTCCGTTCTGGAAATAGGTGCGGGTCCCAGCGGTGGGACCCGCACCTATAAGACAATGGGGGCATATCCTAGCATATGCCCCCATTGTCTAAAATGAGAATAACCCTTTAAATGTGAACACAGATGATGAGGAACAAGACAGATTGCTTATGCTGCAAATCTTCTGACAGAATTGCATTCTAATATTTTAATTACCTCTTCCTCATTTTATGTGTCTCCTATTTTCCGGACTGTATGATTTACCCTTTATGATAGACTGATAGTAGACATTTGTAGTAATTAGTATTTTCCTTACATTCTTACCCCTGGTCTAAAAGGAAGGCAAAAAATGGTACTATGATTCTACATGCTATATGTGACCACTCGGATCTTACATTATTAGCAATTAAAAGATTTTACTACTTTTTAACTGCTTTTTTTTATATTCCTTGTTCTTGATTATCAGTTTTATGAAATATATAACAGTGATTGGTCTTTGAATATGTTGTTTCCAATGTAAATAGACATTTTCATTCCTCTATTTTTTATGCCTTTGCAGTGTTTTATTTTTGGCCTTTGCTTCACACCCCACTGGTAAGTACAGTATAATATCCTTTGCTACCCTTTTTTTATTTTAATCAAGAACTGAGCTTTTAAGTATTTTATAATTTTAAATGTTCGGTAGCGCTGATATACTGCAGTCAAATACAGGGTATGCCATAAATGTCTGATAGGTGTTTGTCCTATTTCTTGGGTCCCCACCTGTTGTGAGACTGGGGTCATGTTACCCCTTGTGATGCATTCTCCCGGCACTATTGAGTAGTGAGGTGGTCATACATGTGTGCGGCTCTCACCCTTACGGAAGCCATTATATCCTTAACGTAGTCACTAATAGTCAGGTATGGAGAGAGATTTCAAGCACTTTCAACCAAGCTGTTTTCTCAGAAAAGTGAGAATCTAGTGTTTGAAGGACAGGAGATGTGCTATGATGACCATCAGTGTGTGCAGAACACCTTCTTGCATTTTGCTATAAGATCAGGATAGGCTGGCTCTTTAAAAGTGACTCAGTCTAAGATCCCACCATTTACTCACTATTTATTAGACCCCACCTACTGCCAAAAAGGGGGGAACTCTTTCTTTCACAGAAATTTAGCATTGCAGCCAGAATCGCGACATAGGGCGTCCCCACCAGGGACTACTCAGTTTAAGTTTGATTTTTTGGGGGGAATCATTGTTAGGTTTAATAAGTTTTCACTAGATTTTTATGCTCCGCTGAAAGGGAACTTTAGGGTTATGTAACTTTCCTGATTAAGACAGAAAACCAACTGTTTTAAAAAAAAACAAAGCGAGAAAAAAATGCTTCCTGAATAAACTGATAATTGTGCAATTTTAGAAGACCTAGACTGACACACGAAACTAGGCAGTCACAATGTAATAATTCCTTGAAAAACCTTTATTAATAGTCAGTAACTATTCCTGCTTTTTCCCACAGCTGTCTGAAAAACACTCAGACATAGATGCCATCAGTGTTGGACAGGTGCGAGTCCCCTCTCTGGGACCCACTCCTATCTCCAGAACAGGTTCCCTGGAGTGAAGGAGAGAGCAGCGGCTATTTCTGACAGTCCCATACAGGAGAATGGAGCGGTGGTCGTACTGTGCATGATGCGCTCTCCATTCATCATTATAGGACTTCTAAAATAGTCCAGCATGCTCACTTGGTTATTTTTAGAACTCCCATATCAATGAATGGAGAGCACCTGTGCATGTACGTGTACTCTCCTTCACTTTGGGGGCTGAGTTTTGGAGAGGTTCCACCTCTGGGACCTGCTCCTATTTGACTTTGATGACATATCCTAGCGATAGTCCATCAAAGTCTGAGATGGATATAACCTGTTAACATCAATTATGGCAAACAATTACTTTTTGTTTTGCAAGTGCATTGAGGAGGAATGAGGCCTCAGGGCCCCCATTCAAGTGATCTTTGGGGGTTCCCAGCGATGGGACCCCGAGAGATCAAATGTACAGTATGTCACCTATCATGTTTAGATTTTTGGAGTGCTTTGTGTCAAATGTTTTAATGGACGCGGACGACCTCTTAGGCTACTTTCACACTAGCTGCACGATTGTCCGGCCTTTCTGTTCCAGCATGTGAACAGCCCGCCGGATCTGTGCTGCTGCTAGTGCACGTGTGCGGCCGGAACTACGCTCCGGCCCCATTCACTATAATTCGGGTGGGCCGGCGCTCCAGCCGCAGCACAGCAAACATGCCGAGACGCGGCCGGAATAAAACTACGACAATCGTGCCACTAGCCTTAGTAATTTGGGCACATTTTTTGAGCAGAGGTAGAGTTGCAACAAAATTTGTGCCATTTCCACCTAATTTGGTTAACCAGTTTTTAAACTACATCTTATTACATATTCATGTTTGTCACGTCTCACATTTGACGGGAAATGAGAAAATTAGTTAATTTTGCTGCTAAATCTCTCACGTCATCATTTGCAATATTTTAGTAGCCCAGTGAAGCCAAACAGTGCATCCAGCTGTATAAATGTCTGCCATTTGTTATTTATGCAGTCGTGCACAGAATGCTGTCTTGTTTATGCCGTCTCTTCTTATACCCTCAGGCGACCTCATTAGTGCATTGGAATTTCCCTTCCTCTATGTCCATACATTTCACAGCGGATGTTGTGCCAGGTAATCAGTCCACTGAAGCATTTTTTTATTCAAGCTCACAGCATCATAATTATCTATGTTACTGTGAGTTTATGTCTGGGAATCTTGCTTTATGTAATGGCTGCAGAACAGAGAACCCTGCTCCTCTGACTGGGACTCACATCCTCATAAGGGTTTATGATTGTCAGTCCCTGCCTGCCTGTGGGTCTACTGTACCCATGGCATTATGTGAGTACAGTACCGTAGAACCGGGTCCGGGCAGGAATCATTATGAGTCCCAGTCAGAGGAGAAGTGTTCTGTCTGGAAAATGCAGCCATGACACGTAGTGCACTTCACACATGTGAAATTAACCTTTACAGTGGTTGCAAAACCCAGCATGTTGCAGTAATTGCTGCCGAACAGCGCTATATGGCCACAATGCGGGAATACATATGTGTAGTTTGCTAATTTACTTAAAGGGGTTGTCTCGCTTCAGCAAGTGGCATTTATCATGTACAGAAAGTTACTACAAGGCACTTACTAATGTGTTCTGATTGTCCATATTGCTTCCTTTGCTGGCTGGATACATTTTTCCATCCCATTATAAACTGCTCGTTTCCATGGTTACTTTTTCATATAGTGTGAAAGCACAACCACCTCTGAAGGATTGCAGGGTGGTCGTGCTTTCACACTATATGAAAAAGTACCAGCCTTTCGGTGGGCGGGACTTTGGAAGCTCACGTAAGCTGGTGCTTTTTCCTATGGTGTGCAAGCACAACCGCCACTGATGGATTGCAGGGTGGTCGTAACCATGGAAAATGAGCAGTGTACAATGTGATAGAAAAAAGAATCCAGCCAGCAAAGGAAGCAACATGGACAATCGCAATACATTTGTAAGGGCCTTGTATTCACTTTCTCTTCATAATAAATGCTATTTGCTGAAGTGAGACATCGCCTTTAATCTCCCAGCTCTGTTGAGAAGCAGAGCAATTTCATAGACAGATCTGTGACATAAAGGCTTATAATGCTATACACGTAATTAACTAGACAGAAACAATTTTGATTTTTCCATTTCAGTGGAATTTTTGGGTTCCTGCTGACGTTACTGTCTGTGAAGTTACGGAGTAGTCTGTCTCCTGCTCACCATCTTTCATGGGGTTTCCTTGCTAAAGTAAGACACCTGCTGATATCCTTGTGGTGACATTAATAGTATATGTGATTATGTGAATGGTGGGTTGTCTCCACCGTTGACCTGGATGATTGTGTATAAACCTATGGGCACACTAATATGTACCGCACAGATCATGCTGAGTGTTCCCAGCGTTGCGGTATACTGGCATTCAGTGTCAGTGTTTTACTTTGTATAGAGCTTTTCAGTGTGTTTCTGTAAGCATTGCTCTGTAGACGAATACATCAGTTCTCCTCTTTAGATGAAATAAAATAGAATTTTGGAAGCTATTTAATTCAACAGTGTCACCTATTTCTCTTAAAGGGGTTGTGTCACTTCACCAAATGGTGTTTACCATGTAACAAAAATGAATATGAGGCACTTACTAATGTCATGTGATTGTCCATATTGCTTCCATTGCTGGCTCGATCCATTTTTCCGTCACATTATACACTTCTTATATCCAGGGGTTACGACCACCCTGCAATCCAGCAGCAGTGGCCATGCTTGCACACTTTGGCGGCCGGCACCTAGGAAGTGAGCATAGGCCGCCACGTTTTTCTATAGTGTACAAGCACAGCCAACCACTGCTGGATTGCAGGATGGTCATAACTCCTGGATATAAGAAGTGGATGGAAAAATGAATCAAGTCGGCAAAGGAAGCAATGTAGACAATCACAATACATTAGTAAGTGCCTTGTAATAACCTTTTCTACATAATAAAAATGCCATTTGCTGAAATGACACAACCCCTTTAATAACAGATCAGTAAAGCAATAGAAATAGACCCAAGCAATATTTGGTAATATATAATGTCTCAATCCTGTATTCAAAGGGTTCTATGTAGAGCGTATTGGTAACGTGTATAGACATCTTTCTTCTAGTAGTCTGAAAGGGGTTTTACCGATCTTAGGCTACTTAGGCTCACACTAGCGGCAGGGGTGTCCTGCAGGCTGCCGGATCTGTGCTGCTGCTGCTAGTGCATGTGTGAGGCCGGAACTAGCAAGCATGCCGAGAGGCGGTTGGACTAAAACCACGACAGCCTGCCGGACACCCCTGCCGCGAGTGTGAAAGTAGCCTTAGATATTGAGGGTTAATCACGTCAAATCAGATTGTCACCAGTATCAGATTGGTGCGGCTTGGACCTTCCCCCCTACTGATTTTATATTAAGATGCTATCTGGATGATAGGTCATCAGTATCTAAAATTTGGAAAACCCATTTAAGGTGTCCATGCGTTTAGACAAAGCTTGGCCAGAAGCAAGATTGGTCAACAACATAATGTGTACAAGGTCTTGTGGTGGCAGACCCTGAGGTAAGGCAGTAGTATCTGCGTGTTCAGGTTCAGCATGCCATGTTTGGTTCCAGCTGGAGATAAGCTTCTGCCAGGAGTGTTTGGTAGCATCTCAACCACCGGGCTCAGTGCTTAGCACTGGGGTGTCCTAGGTTCAAATTTGACCAAGGACAACATCTGCATGGAGTTGTATGTGGGTTTCCTCCGGGTACTACAGTTTACTTCCATACTCCAAGAGCATACTGATGGGGAACTTAGATTGTGAGCTCGAGAGTAGCATAAACCAGTGGTGGAGATCATGATTCATATTCTGGGTTCCCATGTTATAGCCACCTATAACGGCCGGTCATATTTTACTTGTTTAATCAGTTTAACTCCCCTGCTCCTTTATATTTTGTATTTGGTTTCGTTACATCTGCTTAATAAGTGTTAGCCGTTGCCTGGTCGACCACTTCATGTACACTGCCTGAACCTGTAATTTAGTTACTATAGCAGCCGTGTGTTTTGGTATTTTGAATGATAATTATACTGTGGAAATGTTGAGACTGTATAATCCGTTTTTATGATATTTTGGTATTTGATATTGCCAGCACAAGAGCACATGGACAATGTCAGATCTTAAACTCGGCCACCCTTTCAGTCTGAAGCAAGTTTAAAGAGATTATTTTACTCTTGTCGGGCATAAAAAATGTATCTAACTTCTCGAATGAGCCACATTGATCCTCCGCTGTAATATAAGCTCCCAGCATGTGGCGTTTTCAAACCATTGGGTCTGATTGTCTGCACCGATGTGAAGATGTGTTCATAAAAGGAGGGTATTAAAAAAGAACTCCCGCAAAAATGTTATTCCATGTCCTGCTAGAAATGTACATCATATAATCTGTAGTGAATGTCATTTTCTTACCAGTAGCTTAATTTTTGACTTCTATCATCCTGAAGTTTCTTATCTCTGTCATGTGACTAGGAATTAGACCCACCAACTCACACAGCACCTTATGTGTGGACAGGAAGTCTAATTTTCTATGCATTCCTATAGGAGCCTCAATTTCAGTCTCATAGGAATGAATAGAGAAGTAACTGGCTTCCTGTCCTGGGTCACTTGAGGTCAGGGAGTTGGTCACATGACCCAGCTACAATAAGAAGAGAGGTTATTACTACTTACACTTTAATTAAAAAGTTAGGCAACAGCTATTCCAGTCCCCTGTATGTATGTATTCTCAACAGGGAATATTTCATCTGCTGCCAGACACGGGTATGTTCTTAGGGAAGAGTTGGGACGCCTTTAATTGGTTGGTTGACCAATGTTTGTCTTGTGATTATGGATAATTTAAATAAGTTAATTTGCCCTGAAAGTGGGAACCCAAAGACCCCCCCCCCATCCCAAATACATTGCTTCTCTTTCCTTTATGTATAGAATAATATGCTGATATTAAATGGGGATGTGCAGTGTAATCATATTGATGACCTACATAGTAACAGTAACATAGTTTATAAGACTGAAAAAAGACATCTGTCCATCCAGTTCGTCCTGTTTTCCTACAAGTTGATCCAGAGGAAGGCAAAAAAACCCTGTGAGGTAGAAGCTAATTTTCCCCACTTTAGGGAAAAAAATTCCTTCCCGACTCCAATCAGGCAATCAGAATTACTCCCTGGATTAACGACCCCTCTCTAGTAACTATAACCTGTAATATTATTACCCTCCAGAAATACATCCAGGCCTCTCTTGAACTCTTTTAGTGAACTTACCATCACCACCTCCTCAGGCAGAGAGTTCCATAGTCTTACTGCTCTTACCGTAAAGAATCCTCTTCTATGTTTGTGTACAAACCTTCTTTCCTCCAGACGCAGAGGATGTCCCCTCGTCACAGTCCTGGGGATAAATAGATGATGGGAGAGATCTCTGTACTGACCTCTGATATATTTATACATAGTTATTAGATCTCCCCTCAGTCGTCTTTTTTTGTAAAGTGAAAAACCCTAATTTTGATAATCTTTCTGGGTACTGTAGTCCACCCATTCCAGTTATTACTTTAGTTGCCCTCCTCTGAACCCTCTCCAGCTCTGCTATGTCTGCCTTGTTCACAGGAGCCTAGGACTGTACACAGTACTCCATGTGTGGTCTGACTAGTGATTTGTAAAGTGGCAGGACTATGTTCTCATCACGGGCATCTATGCCCCTTTTGATGCAACCCATTATCTTATTGGCCTTGGCAGCAGCTGTCTGACACTGGTTTCTGCAGTTTAGTTTGCTGTTCACTAAAATTTCTAGGTCCTTTTCCATGTCAGTGTTACCCAGTTACCTAACCTGGTCTCCCGGCTGTTAAACATTGAAGAGGGCACAGCTCCCGCAACCCCCTTCAGCAGTTGATCCGCGGGAGTGCCGGACGTCCTGAGGAAAGGTCCTTAATATCATTGCAGCCACGGCCCCTTTATTGCTTTTGAAGATATTTTTCCATTAAGGAATATTTTTAAAGGGGTTATCAAGAATTAGAAAAACACAGTGACTTTATTCAAAAAAAAAAACACCCCACACCTGTCAGTGGGTTGTGTCTGGTACTGCAGCTTGGCTCCATTGCAGTTAATGAGCCGTAATACCACACACAACCTGTGGACGGAGATGAAAGCAGCCATCTTTTTCTTGTCCTGGAGAACCTCTTTAAGATATTGTGAATTGTTCACATAGTTCAGGTTTAGTGCCGCTTTTACATGCTTTTTTGTGCATTTTCATTGTGGAAAAATTGTAATATCGAAAACGTAAACCTGCAAAAAACGGCACCAAAACTGCACTGTGTAAGTAAGGCCTGGTACATATTTATCTCTTTAGCAAAGTGTGTTTTGTGATTTTCCTAACCATTTTGGGTATAAATGTAAATAATAACCCACAACATATTTCCGAAATACAGTTCCTGTCTCCCCACATCCCACCAGCGACTGAAGTGCCATCCATCTTGACCTGTGACTTGTGGGGATGGATGGTGTTAGGGAAATGTTATTTGTGCTGTGGTATGCCAGTTGTGTTGTTTGTTCTCTTTACAAGATGAATGCTTTGGAATGAATGATTCTTTTTTTCTTTCTGTAAAAAAAAAAAAAAAAAAAAAAAGTGTTTGTTTGGAGATTGCAAATCCCCCAGATCCAGGATTTTTCCAGTGTCTAATTACCAAGCCTGTTCTTTCCATGACATCACTGCGAAAACAGTGTGAACCCCATCCGAAGCTGGTAGGCGGCATGGCTTCAGCTCTTTTCCATTATGTGCTACAGAAAGTGATTTAAATTCTGCAAGTCACAAACATCACTTGATTTTCTGCTGGAGTCGCACTTGTGTGCTATCAATAGACAGTGTGTGCGAGGCGCGTTACTCTGCGCTACAGGCCCTGCTAAGAAGGGGTTAAACGACTCCAGCTCAAGTTTCTCACTCACTTTTCGGGAGCAATGACCTGTCCAGAGATTTCAGGGATGCAAAAGTATGAGAACAATTTCATTTTGTCTTTCCGCTCCCTTTGTCTTCATATAGACACAGCGGCTCCTGTGGAGTCTCGTGCCTCATTATTGGACTACTTTAAAGGCACGGAGAAGACATACGTGTAAGCGTAGTGCAGATTTACTATGTGCTAATGGTTTCTGGAGGAAGTCGTATCCCACTGGTATTGTTATTGCGGAGTCTATGGTATTGTTAATGGGGAAGTTCTTCTTTTGGAGATTCTTGTTTTGCACATGAATATCTTGGATCACGAGTTCACTTCCCGTTCAATACATTTTCCAATTGCAAAATAAAAATGTCCAACCTGGTATTCTTTCTGATGGGAACATTGCCTCCTGGTTTTCTCTATTCCTCTCTCTCAACGTAAGAAAAGGATTCTGCCGACCTAGTTTAAAGGGTTAGTCCAGCAGCGGAATCCAAAAGCCAGGACCAACCCCAGTGCTCCGTATGTCTTTACCAGCAACACTGCAGTATTTATTTTGCAGTCTGCAAAAAGCAGATCCGCAAAAAAATATGGATGATGTGGATGCTGCATCCCTTTTTTTTTTTTATTTTACGGATCCATAGTAACAATGCCCATCCTTGTCCACAAAACAGACAAGAATAATTTTTTGCGGATCCATTGAAATGAATGGGTCTGTATCCTATGTGGACCAAAAATGCAGTTGTGTGAATGGGGCCTAAAAGTGTCTGAAAAGTCCCTCTCCCAGCTTAGCAATGCAGCCTGGGCACATTTGCTACTGTTCTACAGCTGAGAAGGGCCCCCCTCCCTGGGGCCCCTGTGCAGCTGAACTGGCTGCTCAGGCAGTATGTCTGCCCCTTTATTTATTTTTTTAAGCCAACTGCTTGTGGCCAGCAGGGGCCCCCCCGATTACTGGGGTTGCTTGTTTTGTGCTGAGGTAAAATCCACCACTGCATAAAATTCTATGGGACCTGTGGTGATAAATTGTTACATTATGGGTAATTGTAAGATTTACTTTTCAGTCACCTAAAAAACCCATGGTGGTACTGCAAGTATGCAATAGTTAAAGTGGGAAATACAGTATTGTTTAGTGGATGACTATTTTGGACATTATGGTTTACACGGTATATACCACTTCTTGGATATATTTCTAAAGTGAACGGATTCACCAACCAAAGACACTTAATGTATCCCCTGGCAGAATGCCCAGCATACATCAGTATGAAATGAAGTGTGAACCCAGCCTAAACCCCACCACACCTTCTATTTCTTATAGGGGTTGTCCAGGGTCTGCTCTGAACCTGGACATATCCCCTCTTCATGCTCCAATGCTCTCCCGTACCCTGTGCTGTATCAAACAGGGCAAGGGCTTTTTTGTTTACATTGGCACACTGCTAGGCAGAGGCTTCCCCCCAGTAGTGTTCCTGGTGATGTCACCTCCTCTGATGGGTGAGCTTTAGCACTGCTCTAGCCATTTTACAAGCTAAATCAGCACTAAAGCCTGTCCATTAGTGCTGGATCTCCAAAAAATGCCTTTGCCCTCCGTGATAAAGCGCAGGGCAAAGGAGAACATCAGAGCATGAAATGCTCCGATATTCATATCAGGGGGGCTGGAGGGGTGAAGATGGGAATATGTCTGGGTTCAGCTCTTAACTCGGATAACTACTTTAAAAGGGTTATCCTATGATTGATGTAAAAAATGAAAACCTGACATTATATAGTACACGATAATATCTTTCTAACAAAGCTAGAACCAGCCCTGTACCTCACATGGATCCAGAGATCTCATCATTCATTGCTCTGTTAGATTTATATCAAGCTGACAGCTCAAGATGAGTGTAATTTATGCTGCAGTTAAGGGTCGTGTCCATGTTCTCCCTATCACAGCTCAGGGGGCGTGTCTGTGCTCTCCCTATCACAGCTCAGGGGGCGTGTCTGTGCTCTCCCTATCACAGCTCAGGGGGCGTGTCTGTGCTCTCCCTATCTCAGCTCAGGGGGCGTGTCTGTGCTCTCCCTATCACAGCTCAGGGGGCGTGTCTGTGCTCTCCCTATCTCAGCTCAGGGGGCGTGTCTGTGCTCTCCCTATCACAGCTCAGGGGCGTGTCTGTGCTCTCCTATCACAGCTCAGGGGCGTGTCTGTGCTCTCCTATCACAGCTCAGGGGGCGTGTCTGTGCTCTCCCTATCTACAGCTCAGGGGCGTGCTGTGCTCTCCCTTCTCAGCTCAGGGCGTGTCTGTGCTCCCTATCTCAGCTCAGGGGGCGTGTCTGTGCTCTCCCATCTCAGCTCAGGGGGCGTGTCTGTGCTCTCGCTATTACAGCTCAGGAGGCAGGTGACGGATGAAACTGAGAATGTGCGACTTCTCAGTGAGCAGGACAAAGATATAAGAAAAAGAGCAGGTGTCACTATACAGATAGATTTTATTTAATAACTCCATGGTACATACTGCATTTTTATTTGCATGCAATTGCAAAAGTATTCTGATTCCGGTGCAGGTTTGAAAAATGTAGGATTTTCTTTGTGGGACAACCCCTTTAAGCGAGATGGAAAATCAATCGTTGAATAAACTGGAAAAAGTAGCATTCCAAAAACCAGTTCTCTGTGTAAATTTCCAATTGGGAAGCTTGGATTGATTATCTGGGTCTTGCTAGCAGACGTGTCTACAGACCTCAACTCAGTCCGAATAAAACTTTATAATAAAGTTATCTGATTTAAAATAAGACTATAATGGAAATAAATCAGGTCCAGATCATTAAAGGGCTTGTCTCAGAAAGACAACCCATGTCCATATGTCTTATCATAGAGGTGGTCCCCTGCTCATAACCCTCCTAGAAAACCTTTCTTCTGAACAGCTGCCATGTAATACTGCAGCATCCTCCCGGCATAATGTGCTTGTGTCAGGCTGGAAGCCCTTGTTTGTGTTGTGAGAACCCATTTAAAGTGTTCCTCCTAATCTGGCATCTGATATGAAGAGACACTAGTGCGTGGTGGGTGGTACAGCTGACAAAGCAACCATACAGTGCCTCTGGAGTATCAAGCACATGTCCAAATTCGTACCCATGTATGATACTGTCAGTATCTTTCCACACTGTGTCAGATCCAGGGCTGTGGAGTCGGGTCACCATTTTGGTGGAGTCGGTATAAAATGGACCGACTCCTAAAATATATAATGAATTAATACATTTAGTTCAGTGCAATAAGTGCTGAATATATTTTTATAAGAACTTGTGAAAATGATGAAATGTCCTATAAATGTCTGTTCTATTCCTGATCTAAGGATTTAGGCTTTTAGTTGAGATGACTGTGTACTGCCCTTTATGTCCAGTGCATGTTCTCTCTGTATGCTTTATGTTTCCTCTGAGCTCATGTGTGGAGAGGTTAGCTGCTCTCATGGCTTCTATCTGCTGCTGATGTAAAACACCTAGAGCCTTATGTATGAAAACTGTCTAGGTGTAGAAGTTTCTTTGTTGCCCATAGCAACCAATCAGAGCTCCCCTTTCATTTCATATAGTGCTCTGGAGAAATGAAAGGGGAGCTCTGATTGGTTGCTATGGGCAACAACAAAAGTCTTAGACCTAGACAGTTTTCATACATCAGGCCCAGAGGCGTAGCTGCTGGGGGGGGGGCAGGGGAGGCGATGCTCCGGGCCCAATACCTCTGGGGGGGCCCAGCAGGGATGGCCTTAGTACAATCAGGCGAATACAAGTGAGCGCTTCCATTATGCATTATGGAGTCTGATGGGGGGCACATTCTGATGATCTGAGGTCTGATGGGGGTACATTCTGCTGATCTGAGGTCTGATGGGGGCACATTAAGCCGATCTGAGGTCTGATGGGGGCACATTAAGCCTATCTGAGGTCTGATGGGGGAACATTCTGCTGATCTGAGGTCTGATGGGGGCACATTAAGCCGATCTGAGGTCTGATGGGGGCACATTAAGCCTATCTGAGGTCTGATGGGGGAACATTCTGCTGATCTGAGGTCTGATGGGGGAACATTCTGCTGATCTGAGGTCTGATGGGGGAACATTCTGCTGATCTGAGGTCTGATGGGGGTACATTCTGCTGATCTGAGGTCTGATGGGGGCACAATACGCTGATCTGAGGTCTGATGGGGGCATATTAAGCCGATCTGAGGTCTGATGGAGGCAAGGGACTGTTAGTTTAGTGATGTAAAAGCTGGGGACAGATTTCCTTTAACATAGGAGTCCCCTTTTTTACTCCAATTAATCCTTTATTTTACTGCATTATGTGGTAGAGTATTTAGAGTAGGGTATGTAGAAAGTCTATTGTACTGTACTTAACAGCATAGATGATATAGTCATCTTGCTAATACAGTATTATAACCACAACTAGTAGTATGTGCCTGTGAAGTTGGAAACGTGCGTTTGGGAAGCCAATAAGTGGGGGGCCCGCTCAAGTATGTTTTGCCCCCTCCATGTGCTGAACCTCTAGCTACGCCTCTCATTAGGCCCTAAGTGAGCTGTACCCAGAGAAGCCTGATAGATTACAAACTGTTTTTGTCATGACTTATCTGTACTATTGATTTTATGCAAATTTGTTTAAAGTTATCACTTAAACATGCTCCATGTATGAGGGAGTAGGAGTCGGAGTCGGGGCTTTGGCTTACCGACTCCACAGCCCTGGTCAGATCAGGCTGGAAACTGGAATTTGGGGGACACTATTATGCAAAAAAGGCATATAAGGCATGACACTTTTTTTGCAGAAATCTGCTGTGTAAAAATTACAGTTCTGATTCTTATTGAAATCAATGGGAGGCAAAAAATGCTTAAAAATCAGCATAAACTCCATGTGAACATAATCTTAAGCTAACATAAAGACCAGACCTATAATTTGCAATGCTTTTTTTTTTTGCCTTTGTTAGGATACAGGACCAGTCCTAAAATCCACTATGTTTTCCGCTATTGTTAGGAGACAGGAAACGCGCGTTGATTTTTGCATTTCTAGCTGAGTCAGATGAAGCAGGTTTGTGTTTGCATTGTGCATAGGAAGGGGAAGTGTGTTTCTTGGACGTTATCTCGCAGGGGCCCTGCCACATGCTTCTTGCTTGGCTGCCACACTCGTGTTGCCCTTCTCTTGCCGTCTGAATTATTCTGGGTGGAGATGTTATTTGGAATCACGTGAGATGTGAAAAATGTTCTACCAAAGCTCAAACTCTCACACTGTGGGGTGGCTTGTGGGGACTAGATAATTAACCTTTTCATCACTCCTTGTAGTGGACTTTCATGGACTGAAAATCAAATCTACTTGTGTAATACCTATTCATGCAGTATATGTAGGCGATCTCAAGAAAAACTGCCCCCTTTCGATGTCTTTTGATATAATGTAGTCTAGACCAGTGCTTCTCAAGGGACATGTTTGTCACCAGTGAATGCGCAGGTCCGTCTGTGGTCCCAACAATTTACTTTGCAGGATAACTGACACATTTTATACATGTTTTCATGTTCGACTGGGTTCAGAAGATATATTTTTAGTTTGTGTTCGTCTTTTTTGTATTTTGGCATGGCTGTGACCAGTGATGAGGCCAAGGTATCACTATACACAGGAATTACTGGTTCAGGCCCCAGGAGAAAAATATTGAGATGTTAAGTGTTTGCTTGTCGTTGTCACACACTGGTTTATCCTAAAGCTTGGCTGTCCATATGAGATGGACGATTGTTTGGCTGACAGCTGTTCCTCCTGATGTCCCCCATCTAAAAATCACGCTGAGCTTGGCTACACATGTATGTTTATTTCAAAGGGAAGAAGGGATATAAGCCACTGCCATAAGCTTCTCTGGCAGCTGATTCTGTGGGATCTGTGTAGAGATCTGCTGCCATCACTGTGGTGTCTGCGTTATGGACTTTCGTGCAGGGAAATGAACAGCATCTCTTACTAACCCTAATAGTTTGTATCAGACTGTTGCTGTGTGCATGAAGAACTAGGTCGAAAATATAAAGTACAATAAAGTAAAATCGAAGTGTTAATCCAGCGCTGCACATGTATAAATTGACCATTTCTGCTAAAGGTGTACCTGAGAGATTTGACTAAATTTGGGGGTCCATGGTTGGCTGGCAAAAGAGAATTGAGCGATAATTGCTAGCTCAGGGCTCAATTGTTTTGTGTTTCTGTCACATTTATTGATCATTTTAAAGGGCATCTGTCAGCAGATTTGTACCTATGAAACTGGCTGATCTGTTACATGTTCGCTTGGCAGCTGAAGGCATCTGTGTTGATCCCATGTTCATATGTGCCCGAATTGAATTAACAGGGCCGGGCAGTGAGAATATGATCCACTGACAAAGTGGCGAAGGCATGGCCGTTGCAGAGAGCGTGTAGCCCTGGGATCAGCAACCTTTGACACTCCAGCTGTTATGAAACTACAATTCCTAGCATGCTCCATTCATTTCTGTGGGAGTTACAATAACAGCCAAGTAAGTATGCATGATGGGAGTTGTAGCTGCCCAACTGCTGGCGTACCGGAGGTTGCCTACCCCTGGTGTAGCCTCTAGGTGTAAAGGTACAAATCTGCTGATAGATGCCCTTTAACTGTATTTCAGATCCCTTACCTTGTCTTTTTTCCTTCTATGACTTTGAGGGTAATTAATGTATGTGCTGTTGTTTACCTATGTAGCTACTATGGTTGCGGTTTTCTTTTTGAAAATGCATAACCAAATAAATAAAGTGTCTCTAGTTTATTTTTATTAATTAATAACAATATTTTTTTACACTGTTAACAAAATTCATGGTGAATGAACAAAAGAGAAATCTACATTAAATGAATATTTTGTGCGAAACTCCCTTTGCCTTCATAACAGCATCAGTTGTTTTAGGTACACTGGACCCTGCTTATGAAGGAACTCGGCAGGGAGGTTGTGCCAGACATCTTGGAGAACCAACCACAGATCTTCTGTATATGTAGACTTGCTCAAATCCATCATGCAGTACCATCAAGGAGGCATCTGATTGGCTCAACGACCCCAAACATACAGCTAACGTCACTAATAACTATCTTTGGCATAAATACATAAAGAGACACAAGGATTTGAGCAAGCCTACATCCGCAGAATCTGCCAGCAATGACTGTCGGCCTCATAACATGTGCAGCACCACTGGACCACCAATGACAGTTGTGTCGGTATATTTCTGACAACACTATGCCACCAACGTACAGAACAGGTTTTTTAGGGGATCATTTTATTTGTTAGAAGTGGTGATATAGTAGCTTGTGTTGGGATGTGCATGAACACGCAGACGTGAGGTAACGGGGCCCAACCCTATCAATCTAGGGGAAGGCTGCAGGGGTGTTCACAAACACTCTTGGCCGGCCCCTGGGGGCTCCAACTAGCTAACTGGCATATTAATTAAAGTGCATCATACAGACTTAAACAAGGTATTACCTGAGGCATTAAAGAACTCCCGCAAAAAAAATTTATTCCATGTCTTGCTAGAAATGTACATGATGTGATCTGTAGTGAATGTCATTTTCTTACCAGTAGCTGAACTTTTGAGTTATATCATCCTGAAGTTTCTTATCTGTGTCATGTGACTAGGAATTAGACCCACCAACTCACACAGCACCTTATGTGTGGACAGGAAGTCTAATTTTCTATGCATTCCTATGGGAGCCTCACGTTCAGTCTCATAGGAATGAATAGAGAAGTGATTGGCTTGCTGTCCTGGGTCAGTTGGAGGGCAGGGAGTTGGTCACATGACCCAGCTACAATAAGAAGAGAGTGGAAACTCTCAATTTCAGCCTCTGATAAGAAAATTACATTCACTACAGATTATATCATGCACCTTTCTAACAGGTCAGAGAATAAAAATTTTTGCGTGAGTTCTTTAAGCTTCAGTTCAGTGAGGTGTTGAGTCACCTTTATTAAAAAATAATGAATAATCTGTTTTTGATTGCCCCTTTTTCAAAGAAGGGCAGGCAGATGGTCGACAATGAGTAGTCAGTCCTCTGTATCTGAGACTATAATAGAGTGACTGCTATATGTATCCATGTCTCTGGAACTGGTCTGATTCACTTTTTAAAGAGACACTTGAGGAAAAATCTGACATGGTGCATACCTTCTGTTTTTAAAGAGACACTTGAGGAAAAATCTGACATGGTGCATACCTTCTGTTTTTAAAGAGACACTTGAGGAAAAATCTGACATGGTGCATACCTTCTGTTTTTAAAGAGACACTTGAGGAAAAATCTGACATGGTGCATACCTTCTGTTTGTGGTGTGCTTCACTTCCAAGTCTCAGTTCCAATTCTTGAAACAGTTTTTTTCTAGAGTGTTCCTTTAAATAAATTGTACATCACTACATCATAACCAGCTGCACAGGTGGTCCGACTAATAAAGTATTGAGAATCCCAGTCGAAGACGGCATGCACATAGTCATGTCAGTATTAAAAAAGGTCATTGTAGAAAAATGGCGTCTTGTGCATGAACTTTAATCTTGAAGATCGTTTTGAAAAAATGCATTTAAAGGGTTTTTATAAAATACTATACCTCTTATCATGACCATAATGGGTGTGTGGGTGTGTGTGTGTGTGGGGTTAGCGGGGTTTTCACCCGTCCTTACTGACCCTAACCCTGAAGGGCAAAAGCTCCCAGTTGTGCAGAGATGCATCTCCTTTGTCTAGTTTTCGTTCACAATATCTTCTTTTACAATAGAATCAGTGTAGGGTTAAACATTATTGCTTTTTCATACTGCATACAGATGTCTGCATGGAAAGTATAAAACCGCTCTGGATGCTAATATGTATCCAGCATCATAAAAGAAGTTGTGCAGTATGTGAAAACATGACGAGCCCAGAGGACAGCTTCAGCATAACCATTATCAGTCTCCCCTGTCCTTGGTCAGCTTTTTTTTATTCCTTGCACACAAACCTTTGCTGTATTGGTTAGTTATTGGAGACGCTTGTGCTGCGTGCCCAAGAAGTATTTACTGCCTGTCTGAGAACACAGACAGCTGGCATTCCTCAGCCACTGTGTGTACGCGTGTTTTTGTTTTTTTTTCAAGACTGCGCTCCAATTCGCAGATAATATTGAATAATCTTCAGCTGTGATATGTGCCGTCCAAATAAAGAGCAGAGGAAAGGATATAATGTGCATTAACTGTACCTAGAAGTAACTCGCTGCAGTTCTATGCATTGTGCATTCTACATATACATTTAACATAACGTGTGTATGACAGCCATTTAATCTTATTTATTGTGTCTATGTGCTACAGTAATAGTTTGACCAGTTCCATTACTGTAGGATGGAGCAGGAACAGTTCTGTACCATTGTCATACAGTAACCAAAAGAAAATGGAACAGACGCTGTTGTCATTTTACATGAGGTTTGGAAATTGCCTGAATTTTTACAGTAAACTCTACCTTTGTACCTTTTGCTCCTTTAACAAATTTGGCTACACAATGGTAATTTGGAAAGGCTCTAAAAATGAACAGTATTAACTAGAAAGTTACAAATCTACACAACAATATGTTGCCTGTTGAATATAACAGGTTATGTTCTGTAAGAAATAAGTGTTCTGCTGCATTAAAGCATTTTTTTGCGGACCTGTTGAAATTAATGGCTCCGCATATGGTCCACAAAAAAAAAAAAAGACGGAATGGGCATGGAAAGAAAATACGTTCATGTGCATGAGCCCTAAGTAAAAAAAAAATCAAGGCTAAAGGGGTTGTGCAAGAATGAGGAGGGTTTTGGCAAAGCCCAAACAGCAACCATGGCTCCTCGCCAACCCCTGACCCCCTTCATCCTTTACCTGCGTACTCACACTTTACAGGCCTGTAAAGGGAAGGTTACTTATCTAGTTCTCAGCAAAGGCTCCCCTCCTACGTCTCCTCCAGACCTGCTCTGCTGGGCTCCCTAGATGTAAACAGTCGCTGACCACGTTGGTGACCGGCTCAACTTATGTCATGACAATGGTCACATGACACAAGGGTTTCCGGTCTCAAAGTAAATATCTGGTCTGACTTCGCCACAGCCAATCACTAATGTCGGACCAGATATTTACTTTGAGGGAGCCCAGTTGAGCATCGAAGATTGGGTGAAGATGGAGCGGGGCGCCAGTGGCAGGTAAGTAATCTTTCCTTTTCAGGTACAGTAAAGTTGGAGGGTTTGCCAAGACCCCATCATTCTTGCACAACCCCTTCTAAATTGTGTAATCTTTGGGACTTTATGCCTTTAAGTGGTCACTAACATGTCAACAAATTTTGCATACATTTAATAGCACATGGCAAGGTGAGTATAAGGCACTTTGTAATATATCATATCTTATCTTATTATTTGTCTTGAGAGACAAAATGGACTTCCAGCTCCCATAGAAGTCTGTAGAGAGGGGAGTGGGAAGGGGGTGTAAAGAGAGACACACGTATCCCATTGAAGTCTATGAAGAGGGGAGGGATGAGGAGGAATAAGCTGGTAGAGGTAAATAAAGACATTTTTCTCAAAGTTTGTTAAATTCACATGTAGTATTGATAAAATGCAGTTTTTCCTGCACCTGTGTCATAGACGAAGACCTTCTGGGATTTCAATTCTAAGGAGATCCCCTGAGAAAAGCAGAGTAAGCAAAACCAATTGGGAGCACAATGTTCTATTCATTCTAAACCACAACATGAATTATGGGTCGAACCATAAGGGACCATCCAGATGGAACAGATGCACTGCAGATTTCTCACCATGGCAGGTCTGCAGTATTTTACATCACCAGCAACGTGGATGAGATTTTAAGAAATGTCAGTTTATGCTGAGGATGCCCACCTCGCTGTGCAATCCGTATGGTGAAACTCGTGGCTAATCCACAGCAAAATCCACTGCAAATCTGCACCAGAATTTCCACTGTGGAAATGCAACAAAATCTGCAGTGGAAAATCCAACACATGTGGCCATACCCTTAAATCCCAAAAGGTTCTGTGCAGTCTTCGATCTTTCTCTGACACACGTGCAGAGAACTGCACTTTATTGTTGGTTGGACACAGGACAAGATTGGAAAGGTTATGAGTGGAAGCAGTTGTGTTTCGAATAATCCCTCTCTGCATCTGTAGCGTCCCATTGAGTAAACCATACCTGAGGGGAGAGTACTACAGGGAACAGCGACTTAGGAGATTCCTACATTTTGGACAGGACGCTTCACTTACTGTGAGCTTGCATTCTTATAATGAAGTTCCAGGATTTTCATAAATATGTGGCAGTCACAGCCAGTCAATGCATACATCTGGAAGAGAAAGTCCCACCTAATGCACTGTGTTTTTATAGTACTGTATCTAGAAGCCATTGAAAAGCAGAGTTCTTCTGCAGTTTTCTAATCCTCCTGACTAAAAGAAATAGACGTCGGCACTCCATAGTTCAAACCACACTAAGATAGGTTTATGCCTAGGATAATCGGTTAGGCTCACCAGGTGTAAGAAATTTCAGGCGTGTAAATGATACCAAAATCAACGTCCAGTGTCCCATGTGGTGTCAGATCACAGCTGCTGCTCCCTCTGTGCGGATCCGGACCACAGTGAAAAGTGCACTAATCCTACTGCCTAACAGCCCTTAATCATGCCTGTGAAGCAGGGGATGCAGTCTGTTGTATAGCAGTAAAATCTACTGTGTATGTGAAAATAGCATATTAGGTTTTTTCACTGCAATATCAGTATCCCTAGAACCAGATTCAGGAACATCTAAGGCTTTCAGAGGCTACTTTTGAGTAGTGTACCTCTTGGTGAGAAAGAGTTCCCTGCTAGACACTTGCCTCTACAGCACACTCAAAGACATTTTTTGTCTTGACAGACCTTGAGAGGGGATGCATCATTGGACTGAGAGAAGCAGAATGGTCATTTCAAAAAATTGCCCATCATCTAGGCTGTTGTGACCTAGATGCTAGGAGATGTTGGGAGCAGTGGTGATGTGAGGGCATGCACACATGACAAACAGGCTCCAGACAGACCACAAGCACAAGCAGCTCCGCAGTCTCATTGTTCACCAGTTTTCAGGTGCTTAGTAGAAGAAAATTTGGTGTCATAGTGTCCATTATATCTCCGGCCATTGCCAACCAGCTACAGTCGCCTTAGTTTGCAGTGGTTTCATGAAGGAGAAATCTGGACTGCTACAAATGGGAACCATCTTTAGCAACAAATCCAGATTCTATTAGGGACCCGACGACGGTAAGGTTCAAGGAGGCCTCGTGGAGAGTGCATCAATCCTGTGGATGGACACACTAGTAATGATACAAGGGACACTAAGAGCTCAGCAATATGTGCTGGTCATCATGTGACCACACGTGCTGTCTCTCATGGCAGGGCTTCCAAGTGGCATTTTTCAGCAGGATAATGCTCACTCACATACAGCAAAGATTTACCAGGAATGTGTCCTCCAGATTGCAACACTTCCTTGCTCTGCCGGTCACCAGATTTATTGCCAATCCAACATTTATGGGACCACTGGGACTCTAGCTTTGGTGACCTACTAGTGTGCATTTTCTACAGGCCCAGCTGCAACATCTGCGTGCCAATGTACTACAGGATACCACTCCTTCACAGTGCTGGCAAAGCGCTGCAGGCATTAACAGGTCAGTAGAAAACTATTGAAATGCCATCACAGGAGTGACAGCTGAAACCTTCCCAAGACCTGAGCAGTTGACCTGCTGAAAATGGAAGAGATCAAGAAGAAATTAGCCCCTCTCTTCTGAGCAGGATTTTCTACAAGACTGCTTGTTTTGAGAACATTCTGAAAACCACGTAGACTGACCAACAGTGGGGATAAAACTATCTCCTGTTCACTGGTATAATACATTTCTGAGTTTAATGTTCATCTAATAGATTGAGCAGACACATCTTCACCTTCTTAAAAAACATTTGTAGTAGTAGTATTTTTTTACTTAAATCTCTGTCACAAATCCCTTAACCATGATCCTCTCTGCAATCCAATTTTATTAAACTGTGTCAGTAGTTTAGGGACTGGATCTTTTTTGGCTTATAGACTTTATTCATCCCTTGGGTACTGTTAATTGCTGAATGTGTATGAACTAAACATAGTCACCAGCTGGTATTTGCTTTATCTTGTTTTTGCTATCTGGACTTGAAAATGAATTACATTTTTGCTGCTGGCATTGTTCCGAATTTGTAGATCTTTTACATCTAGTGAGACTACTAAGAGGTTTCTTTCCAGTATGTTTGCAGCTGTCCCTTTTCCATTCATATTTTTTGTTATTGACTTGAGTAAATTATATACCGTAATATAGTTGTTGAGAGTTTGAGTTTACGCATAACTTGGCAGAACGTAAGAAACCAACGTTGCTCCCTGTATAAAGACATTTGTAGTTTGAAGCCAAGAGTTTATACAACATTGGTAGTCACTGAGTCTTCAGGGTTTTCTATTACTTCATTTCTTACTCCAGTCCTAATTTAGTTCTTAATAGCTATCTGAGACTCTTCTTTTTGAAGGGCAAGTTCATATGAGTCTGCCTTCAATTTTGCAGGCAAAAGTGTCTTTCTTGAATAGGTCCTACAAAAGACTAGAAATATAGCAACCTGGTGAAGTATGGCTATGTTCACATCTGTGTTGTAGCTTCTGTTTGTGACAAATACCACATCCATATGCTGAGTCTGTTGTATCTCAACGAAGCCTGATGGACCCTGTTAACTTATAATAGGATCTGTCAGGCTTTCACTGCTTTAGTTGCAATTCTATTGCTGCACTTGCCTCTGGGGAACTGCCAATAGAGGGTGCAAAAGCAAGTGTGAACAGAGCATAAACAACTTGGTCTCACTTCAGTGGCAATGGAGCTTATTTTCACAAGGCGGTATTTTCTGTGCATATTCCACAGACAATACCATTTTTGAAATTTATATCAAGAGGTGACATTTCACTTCTTGTGTTCTCCACACGGGTTATCTTCATGCAGCTTAGCCCCTTTGGACTTTTGTTCTCGATCATTGCCGCATGTAAATATGTGTGCAGGTCAGCCAACAAACAAAAAAACACCTGCGTGTCGTTGACAGCATCTTTTATGTGGATGTAAAAATTATTATCTTTTTGCCATACATCCCCTCATGTTAACAGGGGATGTGCTGCCCTACAATTTGCAAACTGACAAGTATCCATTCCTATACAGTACGATCATTTCGACCAGCACCAATGAACACCCTATATCATTAATTGATGCTCATTTACAGGAACATCAATTGGCTCATGTGAAAGGACCCTTAAAGATGGCAGAAGGGAGAGGGTGGTAGAGAGGAGAAAAGGCTCAAGGAAGGCAGCTCATACAGACTTTAGATAAGGAAGATGGTGCATGTAAGGCAGTTTGTAGGGGATGTCAGCAGCATCCTGGATACACTGATCACACCCAACAGCCATCAATGGGAGAGAGGCACTCACATCACAAAGCTTAAACTAGGAGCAAGTTGCAAACTGATAAGCATATGGTCTGCAAATAAATGAAGGAAAAAAGACTGCAGACTGAAACTTTACTTTTGTTTTAGATTTTTTTTACTCTAACCTTTAAATTCCTTGTGAAAGTTGTTCTGCTCACTCATCTGACCACTAGTGCGATGCCACGCCATTTAAAGAGATTGGACCATCTCTCACTTTTGTGGCATATCCCTAGGATATGCCACCAATGTCTGGTCGGTGCAAGCCCACCTCTTGGACCTGCACCTATCTCTACAATGGTGTCACCAAAGCAAATGATAGCACGCTGTGCTCTCTCTTCAGTTCCAAGAAGGGCTGAGTAACCATGCTCGGCCATTTCCACAACTCCCAGAAGTGACTGGAGATCACAGCACACAAGCTCGGCCACTCGCCGATTTTCAGCACTCCCACAGAAGTGAATGGGGGATGGCCAAACTTGTCTGGTGTACCCTCGTTCACTTTGGGAGAACCGTTCTACAGATCGGTGGTATATCTCTATAAGTGTGAGATGGTCCAACCGCTTTAACTGTGTGGGACTGCTGGAGATAGCTGAGTACAAGCGTTCTGCTATCTCTGGCAGTCCCATAGAGTTAAACGGAGCGGCATCATGCAGGTGTGACCACGTTTGTCATGGGACATGGATGAGGATTCTAAAACTATATTTATTACATTGCATCATCTTATCAGTGGTTATTTAAAAGGGTTTTCTGAGATTCTTATACTGATGACCTATTCTCAGGATCGGTCATCAGTATCTGATCGGTGGGGGTCCGACACCTGGGATTCTTTCCGATCAGCTCTTTTGAGAAGCACCACCGCTCCTGCGAGCACCGCTGCATTCTTGAAGCTCATGAAGCACAGCGCCGTACATTGTATAGTGGATGTGCTTGGTGTCGCGCTCAGTCCCTTTCACTTGAATGGGGCTGAGCTTCTCAAAGGCCACATGACTGATGAATGTGACATCACTGGCCTAGGAAAAGCAGAGAGAAGGCTGCAGCTGGTGCATTCTCAAACAGCAGGTGTCAGACCCCCACCATACTGATGATGTATCCAGCGGATAGGTCATCAGTATAAAAATGTCAGAAAACCCCTTTAAGGTTTTTTTTCTTTTTTAATACGAGGACCAGAGATGTACCTTTTTTTTTTTTTTTTTTTTTTAACCTATTGTTCTTGGACTAGGTAGTGGTTTGTGGTATAAAGCCTTGGCAGGAAATTAAGATGCAGATAGTGAAATTATTAAGGCTTCTACTAACAAGCAAAAATATTAAATCTCTTGATGAAAAATAAAAATAAATTATGTTTTTCTAGATCCTCCCAAAACAGTTCAAGCAACCATTGTGCAAATATTTTAGTGGAAACATCTGAACAATTCTTTGGCAACTTTCCTTTTTTAGTCAAGGGGCCAAATCACTCCCTCTGCATTCTGATTGCCAACTTTTCTAATTGTGTTTTCAAAACAAGTAGGCACATGATCTCGCCCGGCCTCAACCTGTGATCCTTCTTTGTGAACTGGCATCGGCCAGGAAGTCAAGCAAGGACACAGGAGACCAATCTGTCCAGGCATTGTGATCATGTATTTAAGACAATGGAGTATGGAGTCCTTTATGACTATGGTTAGAAATAATTATTCTAAGTTGTTTTTCCTTTTCTAACAGAGTTTATCTCTGAGATTGCTCTGAATGCCTAGAACTGTTAGGTTATGATTGTATTTACTGTTTGTATCCATCTAGTGCAATTATTTTTGTAAAGATGCATTGAGGGAATACAGGGTTTCTAGATATAAATCGTGGATTCTGGAATAAGGAAATGTGAAAAGATTTGGAAGCAGTGGAGGCTATCCTACTTTTCTTTTTTTTTTTATTAACATGCCCTATGCTCCATATATATGACTGTTATTAGGCCTCTTTCTCACGAACAATATGGATTGTGTCAGGATTAGAGATGAGCGAACGTGCTCGTTACGAGCACTGTAGCGCTCGGCTCCCCTGCGAACAAATGCCCGCAGGCATTGCGGATCCGTCCTCAGCTGCATGTAAGTCAGTGGGGACGGATCCGTTTGGTATGACACTCATACCAAACAGATCCATCCCCACTGACTTTCAGTCGGGTGAGGAGGACGGATCTGTTTGGTCTGAGTGTCATACTGAGTGTTGACTTACATGCAGCTGAGGACGGATCCGCAATGCCTGCGGGCATTTGTTCGCAGGGGAGCCGAGCGCTACAGTGCTCGTAACGAGCACGTTCGCTCATCTCTAGTCAGGATGCGTTTAGTGAAGCTTGCACCATTTCGCAAGAATGTTCAGTCAGTTTTGTCTGAAATTGCGTTCAGTGTTCCAGTTTTTTCCACAGCGGTGCAATCATTTTTGATGCGTTTTTCATGTGTGTGAAAAAAAGTGAAGGTTTACAACAGGCTTGCAATTCTTAAGTTAGGCACATCTCATTCCAGCGCAAACTAGACCAAGACTTTGTATAGATTTTGCCTGTGGACTCCTGCTCATAACGGACAATCAGTCTGGTGGTCCGTTCTAGTGACCCCTGTCTGTGGATAGATAACGTATCTAGAATCCACAAAATAGAGGAGGTTTAAAATTTAGTAAATTTCAAGGTATACTAATCTTTTTTTATTGTGACTGTTCTGCTTTAAGTACACGGATACTTCTCCAGAATGTTCTACATTTGTCTGTGCAGGTTTATAGTTGGACATTAAAATGCTAATTAACGTACTTTCGACAATGAGATTTTCATTCTATTCTTTGCTGTTGTTTTAGGTTCTTACAGCAGTTATATCCCTGTTTGTATTTGAAATAACCTTGAACGTTCCTCTGGCTATATGGTAAGGAAACTGTATCTGGTCATTTTATAGTGGGTCTAAGAAATTGGCAATTATGTTTCTGTTTGACATTGCCAGGACCTTTTAGAGAACCCTTCAGAGTTGCACAAGTGCCTCCTGCTAATGCAGAAAACAGAGACCAATATCTATAGCTTAAAGGGGTTTCCAGGATTACTATGGTTTTAACAGCATCCGGCACGTATAGGGGTCAGCAAACCGTCCATTCACCCACTATGCATGTGGTCACCAGAGCAACAATCTGGAAATGTATCCTCAGTAAACAGGCTACAGCATTGCAGTAGTTAATAGAAAACTCCAATTTGTTTATTCAAAAAGGGGGGTATTTAATGCTAAATCATAATGGATGTACCTTTCTGAATGAACAACTTGGAGTTTTCTATTAACCCCTGTGCCCATGTTTACCTCATGTACATATGCCTCGTGCGTTTTCCTCAATTTGGTCTCCTGACCTATTTTCACCATGAAACAATTCCCTTTGGTTTATGTCCTATATGTTGCGCTTCCTGTTGCTGTTTCCAACCAAACCCATGATGCACTTCTCCTTTCTCTGCCACAGCTCCAGCACCGCCCCCAAGCAACGCCCAGCTAGTTTATAGCTCCTCCCACCCAGCTAGTTACACAGACCCTCCCCTATCACTGCCCCTATATGGCAATAACATCACAGGGAAATAAGAAAGGGCTGCACTGACATTATCATGTAATCACAACCCAAAACGGAAGCACAATAAGAAAAGGTAAAAAATACATTACAAAATTAGTTACCTTCATAAATTATTATTTCAAATGATGATGCAAACTGGAAAACCAGTTTAAAATAAGTTTTTAATTAATGCCTACCTGCTCTAGGTCGCTCCGGTCCTCTGCGCTGCCTCCGTTCTCTCCATCTTCCTGTCCTGGTGCTGTTTACATCTGACTGGTTATGGGTATGGTCACATGGACGGCCAGTGACTGGCTTCAGCGATGACTTGCTGCTTTTGGCCACATCACCCCTGAAGCCAGTTATTGACTGGAGCGGTGCAGGTGATCATGCTTATTGCCAGCCTGATGTAAACAGTGCCAGGACCAGAAGATGGACGGAGCGGAGGCAGAATGGAGGACTGGAGTGACGTGGAGCAGGTAAGTGTGAGTCGTCTTTTTTAGAAGGCAGGCTGAAGGTATTACTTAAAATATCATTATAACCGGAAAACCCCTTTAATGCAATGCTTCACACATTGTAACAATTACATGATATTTGCTAACCCCAAATCTGCCTGGTGCCAAGGCAGGGCAACTGTAGAATGTATTCACTTGTAGAATATACGGTGTGAATTTTCCACCACATAATTGCAGGTGGATCATCTGCATCGTTTATGGTAGCAACAATGTGGATGAAATGTTACTAAATCTCATCCACATGCTGCTGAAAAAAATCTGCAGTAAAAATTTGCATGTACCTCATACAGATTTTTCTGCAGCAATATATGTCCCTAGTGAAGGTACCTTTACAGTGGAAACCCTAGTTCTTAGTTGGGAGCTCCAGATTCATAGAGGTGCACATTGCAGGGTTAAAGGGGTTTTCCAGGATTTTACTACTGATGACCTATCCTCAGGATAGGCCATTAGTATCTGATCGGTGGCGGTCCGACACCCAGGTCCCCCGCCGATCAGTTGTTTGAGAAGGTACCAGCGCTCCTGTGAGTGCCGCTACCTTCTTGCAGCTTACCAAGCACAGCGCCGTACATTGTACAGCGGCTGTGCTTGGTATGGCGCTCAGCCTCATTCACTTGAATGGGGCCGAGCTGCTCCTAGGTCTAGTGACCGATGAACGTGACCTTACTGGCCTAGGAAAAGCTGAGAGAAGGCCATGACATTCACGGGAGCACTGGTGCCTTCTCAAACAGCTGATTGGCGGGAGCCCCGCGTGTCGGACCCCCACCGATCAGATACTGATGACCTATCCGGAGTATAGGTCATCAGTAGTAAAATCCTGGAAAACCCCTTTAATGCTGTGGGCCCCATCGGATTATCAGATTGTCTTTATAGAGCTGCATTTTCTACTGCTGTTCGTGCGTCAGCTCCTGTGCACTGCATGTATTGTGCTCTGCCAGCAAATGCCATCCAAAACAGTCTAGAGATCTAAGTGAGTCACCTCTCCACGGCCTGCATTGCTGAGGGTGCCTTCACACGCGGCGGCAGAAAATTCAGCAACTGAAAATCCGTTCCATTCATCTTAATGGGGCTTGCAGAACTCCATGTTCTTGCTGCCCCTTTCAAATGAATGGAACTGATTTTCAGTTGCGGATTTTGTGCCGCGTGTGAAGGTGCTGTAAGTAGTAGCCCTGCTGTTAAGCAATTAGCAGGACCGAATAATTAGGTCAGTAATAATGGGGGACTTGTGTCATTAGTGAAGTACCCATTTACTGACACTTAGTCATTTTGTCTTAACAGCATTTCTTATAGTTGCTTTCATCCCTCAGATGGCTGCCTTTTGTATAATCCTTGTCAGTAACATCTCTGAGATGGAAGACAGACAACTTGCCCGCTGTACTTGGCAGTCTACACAATTCTTTGAGTTGTTTGAACGTGTCAGAAAGGGGCTTTGTTTTCATGTCAGGAAGTTAATTACAACCCAATACTGGCACGCGCTAAGATAACACTTTGTTTTTCCCTCTTGACTTCATAAAGATTCCTTTAGTTGGTGATGACGTGTGATTGATGTACTTTTCTTCTCCCTCCATGTAACACAATCGCCACAAATCATCTAGCACATCCTAGTCAGTATGAAAACGTCTATTAGATTAAAAACAAAAAAAAGCACTAAAACCAAAAGAATTGAGATGAATACAAATATCGGGTTCCTGTCCCATCAAATAGATTGGTAACATTTAGGAACAAGCATTGTGGTGCTGTTAGAATAGAGCAGACAGCCCTGATAATAAAATGTTCTCTTTCTAGTAACAACACTACAACCACAGACAAAAATAGTCACAGACTTGACCTAAAATAACAAAGCCCAAAGCATAGAGCAAATTGAGAGCAGACCTCACCCGCTGGAAATGTGAGACCTAAAGTGTGCCTCCAGTTATAGCACTAGAAAGTGTCCATATGCATAAACCGTAAGGGGGGGCAGGCATACTCACCCGCTGGGTCTGACGCTGGGAGTGGAAAGACGCCACTGTACACTGAATAGGACTGGTGCCAAAAAAGCCATCTGATGCCCAGTAAGTATTGCGCTTGTGGCCTATTAACCCTAAAAGGGACTCTGTCACCAGTGTTATGCAGTTAGGTCTTAACAGCTCCAGGACACTCCAATGATGTTCATGAGCTCACTGCTCTCCCCGCCCACCTGCCTCTGATTGACAGGTTTTTCTCCATATGAATCAGCAGCAGGAGGGCGGGGAGAGCCAGGAGCTGATAAATATTCAGGACAATTAAAGAAAGCAACCAAAAGTTGTATTTTTTTTAATTGCACCATTTAATTTACCATATCATATTGTGGGACGGAATAATGGGGGCATATTGCTAGGTGAGACCCGCACCTATATCGAGAACGGAGCCCCCAAAGTGAAGGAGGTCGCACTGTGCATGAGAAGCTGCCCTCCATTCATTTCTATGTGGCCAGCTGGCTCGGCTATTTCCGTTGGCTACATAGAAATGAATGGGAGCGGTGGCCGCGCATGCACGGTGCGCTCCCATTAATTTCTGTGGGAGTAGTGGGGAGCTGCGCCTGGTAGTGGCACCTGGGGTCCTCCAGGCACAGCGCTCCCCGCTCCGTTCTCGATATAGGTGTGGGTCCCACCGCTATCAGACAATGGGAGCATATCCTAGTGAAATGAAATTGAGAATGAGTGGAGTGTCTGCTGTACAATCTTCTTAACTGGAGTCATGGGTGCTGTAACAACTTTCCTGGTACTTAAAAAAGATATACCGTTCTGCTACATAAATGACATGCAAAAACTGCACCAACAATGCAGAATGTGAACGCAGTCTACTGCTAAAAATTAATTGACCAGTGGGTGAGGTGGCAGCAGTAAGGCTTTGTCTAAAGAATGGGTAGTTTAAAGGACTGCTTTCAGATGTAAGAAACTTGAAGGTTATCTGAAGTTATGTGACATACATTTCATTGCTGGCAGCCAAACTGTTAAATCTTCCATATGTGGCGCGGCCAGTGTAGGTTAAAGCCGGTGGATCAATGTAAAAATGTTCATCTTGTATTCTGTGGACCCCATTAGCCTGATGTGTTTGAGAAAGGCCTTTTCTCGCTTGTGTCATGGAGCAGTACAATCCTGCTGCTCTGATCTGCTCTAATCTTCATGACTTGTAACTTGGCGTCTTTCCCAGGCACAAAGCTCAATGAAGGAAGGAAAACGTTACAAAGGTCACACATAGTATGTAGAGCTCTTGAACTGCAAAGTATGTTGAGCTCTTGAACTGCAAAGCTGAATTTTTTCAGCTTTTCATGCATTATTTGGTTTCTTAGCTTGAATTTGCAGCAAACACACTAGAATTGTTGTGCAAAGATGAATATTAATTTGTCGTTTTTTTAAATATTTTTTTTAGTGTTTAGAGCTACAGTTCTGTCCAGTTCTCTTAAAGGGGTTGTCTCATCTGAGACAATGGTTGCACAGCGCTAGGATATGCCCCATTGTCTGAGCGGAGTGGGTCAAAGTGGTGGCTGGAGGACTCTGGTCCAGTCACTACCAAGTGGTCTTTCCATAAAAGTAAATGGGAGTGCACTGCGCATGACAGTCCGCGGCTCTCATTCATTTCTATGGGCCCGATGGAAATAGCCGAGCTTCGGCAGCCCCACTGAAACAAATGGAGGGCGGCTGCGCATGTGTAGTGTGCCCTCCACCACTTTCAGGGCTCCATTTTGGAGATAGGTGCAGGTTCCAGCAGTGGGACCCACACCTATCAGACAATGGGGGTCATATCCTAGCGATATGCCCCCATTGTCTCAGATGAGACAACCCCTTTAAAAGTCTGACTGCCCACCTGCAGAGACCACTAGGGGGAGCTTAGGGGCTTTCTGCATACTGACTATACATTGAGCTCCATAATCAAATTGTATTCAGTAGCCTCCCCCTAAGAGTATATGCAAACGGTGTGAATTTTTGTCCGAAAAACCATGGCGTAATGTAATACCAGCTAAGTAGAAAGATGTTCAAAATCTCATGTACACAGTGTGGAAGTTGACCTTTGGTGCGGATTTTTAAATCCACACCAGGTCAGTTGTCCACAGCTGCATCCTCTTCTGCGCAGGACCTGGCCCAATTCAACTCCTGTCCAGTTCCTGCCCAGAAAACCATGCAAGTGCCGCCATATACTGGGCTGCCTCTGAGGAGCGCTGTTTGCATAGTCTTTGGTCAGCCAGCGGAGGACTTTTTGACAGCAGATCAGATGAGCTAAAAAAGTAAGGTTCAAGATCTTCAGTTTTATTTAAATTAGCTCAAGGACAGACTGATCATAGACCCGACCGGGAAATTTCCTGGTAAGCAGATGCCCAAGGGGGCCACTAGAGTCTTTAGGCCGCCGAGTACGTAACATTCTGATGCTTTCAACATTAATGGAAGCATCAGGTACTTATGTGCCTCATGGATTCCTGCCGCGACGTTCACCCCACCTGTGGCCTGCATTGCATATGATATAACTGAGCACGCCTACTTGTCTTGTTCCCACCTTCTGTCAATTTGGATAATTTGGATGGGCCACTTTTACTTTTCCAGGAACACTTTAAGTTGCCAGCCTGCCCCTGAATTAGTTGATGCACAAATAAATACAGCCCACATTAAAAAGTACTACATCTAGTATTTTGTATGACCTCCATGATTTTTAAGGACCGCACCAAGTCTTCTAGGCATGGAATGAACAAGTTGGTGACACATTACAACATCTATCTTTTTCCATTCTTCAAGAACAATCTCTTTTAGAGCCTGGATGCTGGCTGGAGAGTGATGCCCAACTTGTCTCTTCAGAATTCCCCATAGTTGTTTAATTGGGTTCAGATCAGGAGAGATACTGAATCATTTTCACCATGTTCTTATTTAGAAATACAACAGTGGACCTAGTTGGGAAAATGCATGATGGCCAAGGGCTGAATAATGGAAAAATCAACCATCTAAATTCATGATACCATCAATGAAATGCAGCTCCCTGATACCAGCAGCACTCATCCAGCCCCACATATAGACACTGCCACCACCATGTTCACTGTAGGCACCATGTATTTTTCTTTGTACTCCTCACCTTTGCGATGCCATACAGTTTTGAAGCCATCAGTTCTAAAAACATTTATCTTGGTGTTATCACTCAAGAGTATAGAGTCACAGTAGTCTTCATCTTCTTCAGCATGGGTCTGGACAAGTTTTAGGTGGCTTTTTTTGTGCATGGGCTCTAAGAGAGGCTTCCTTTATGGGGAGATACCCATGCATGCCCTTCTTCTGAAGTATATGGTGTATTGTGTCACAGTAAACATTCATCCCAGTTTGGCTTTTTTGCTTCTTTAGCTAAATGCAGTGTGCTTGCTTGGAGACTTTCTTCAGCCCTTCTCATCAGAAGACGCTCCTATTTAGGTGTTAATTTCCGTGGATGGCCTGGATGTCTCTGTGAGATGATTGCAGATCTTTTTTTTTTATTTATTTTACTATTGCTAAAGTATTCTGACTGATGAGTAAAGCTTTCCTATTGTTCTTCTAGCCTCCACCGTTCTTGTATAAAGAAATGATTTTCTTTCTAGGGTCTTGTGATGCCATTACTGAAATGAGAAGGTGTTTTCTTTGTTAAATAGAGCCCTGTTAAAGTCAGCTGTCTGCTGGACACTTGTCTAATGAATAAATAGACTCACCTGGTTGAATTCTTGTTAGGTTTGTATTACAGCAACAGATGATCTGACCAGTTTCTGTCCAACCAGACCAATAGTTGGTCTGTATAGCAATACATACATACATACATACATACATACATACATACATACATATACACACACTCAAGTCACTTTATTATGACCACCTGTGTAACCACTGTGTGTAGCACGGACAGCAGCTAGACAGGCTAAGAGTGACTCAGTAAGGTCCTGGTAGGTTGTCAAAGGTATCTTGAGCCATGCTGACTACAGTGCATCCCACAGCTACTGGAGGATGCGTGTGGGAAGATCCGAAGATCCACCGAGTGAACATGACAATCTAGGTGGTCCCACAGATGATCCGTTGGGTTCAAGTCTGGGGAATTAGGGGTGCCAGGAAAGTCTTAGTCATGCTATGTGACATGTCTCATTGTATTGCTGTAAGATCCCATGTGCCCCAGGGAAGAAGGATGGATTCATGCCAAAATCAGTTGGGAGTACCTTGCACATGGATGAATGGGCCCAGAGAATGCCACAAAAACATTCCATAGACCATAATGCTGCCCTCACCAGCTTGTGTTCTTCCAAAAATGGTTATAAGGGTGTTTGTTTTCTGATGTTTCTCGTCTGATCAACGTCAATCCATTCAACGAAACAGAAAACATGACTCGGAGAAGGCAACTCTTTGCCAACCAGCGGAGGTCTAATACTGCTGCGAAAATTGAAGCCTTTTCTGCCAATGCAACTTCATTAGCAGAGATGCGGTGATTATCTGTCTGCTGTGGAGCCCAATAAGCAGTAGGGTTTGCTGAACTGCTTCAGATGCATGTCTAGTAGTCCCCTGGTTAATTTTGATGGTGAGCTGCTCCCCTGTAGTGTGCCTTGTTGCCCTTGCACACCTTCATAGCCGCCATTCACCCATTACATCAGTGGCACATGATGCTCCGCAGTTTCCTTGTCACTTATTTGCAATGGTGCCATTTGTCCACTGACAATACACTTTCACCACAGCAGCACGTGAACAGTTCACCAACTGTGCTGTCTCAAAAATACTGCCACCCTTGGCCCGCAAGCTAATAGTCTTTTTATCCATGACAGCAACGAGGGATAGAAAATGCACAACTGGCCCAACAGAAAATTTTAGGACTTGGATGGTACTTGGTATAATGTATTTACATTGGCTATTTAAGGGAGCAAATTTAAAGTCTCGTGAGAAGCTGATGGAAGAATTCCAGTTAGGCAGCAAAGAGTTAATATTTTCAGTGGTGATGTCATATGTGAAGAACTTACAGATTAAAAGACGGAGCACCCTTGGTTGGATATTACGAATACTAATAACCCCAAAAAAGGGTCTGTTGAACATTTTGTACACAATCATTTGCAGTATGGATGGAACACTCCTAAACCTGTAAAGACATTTTCAACAAGTAAAATTGTTAAAACCAATTTGATAGACATGACGATGACGTGAAGCTGTTCCAGATTGCACCACTAACGTTGTATAGAGTTTGTGTTTAAAGGGTCATGTGATCCTATTGTATTCAGGTATGCAAAATGGTCTAAAAGGGGTAAATGACAATTATTTACTTACACTCAAGGGAATGAGTCTCCCCAGTCTTCTAAATCATTTTCAGAGGCATGTCCTTCCTGATGACAGCTGAATGATGGAACTGAGCATGTCCATCCATCTCAGTGAGCTGGACACAGAATTAGACAGCAGGTGGTGTTATACTGATAGAGTTCATTGAGTAACTCAGTGGCTATACTAAATTTCTAATTACATGCAATTACAAAAGAATTCAAGATCCAGGTGCTGGTTTGAAAACTGTAGATTTTTTTATAAGACAACTCCTTTAAAATAAAAAAAACCACACACATGTAACTGTTATTCAAGCCCATGTGCGCAAATTATTTATTGGCAGAATGTCCCCCGTTGACCTGGGATTATGGATTACTGTTTTGTATTGGTCTTCAGAAGAGGACCTAAACACTTTAGAAGAACCCTCGTCATGATTAGTTTTATGTAAATGGCAGTGAAGCATGAAAAATGAAAATGTACAAGAGGTTCACATGCTGTGAAGGGCTGAGTGCCCAGACACTACTCTCTCCAAATTACATCTACAATTATTTAATAGTAAGGCGCTTTATTCTTTCATAAGTAAAGTAAGATTTAATTCCAACAGTGCTTTCATTTAGTTTTTTACATGTTTTTTTTTTTTTTTTAATGTACAAAACAGGACTGGCCATGTTCTAGTTGACAAACCTCAAATATTAAGGGTATAAGTACAATCAAAAAGTCAATGAAATACCATACATTTAGTATAGATCATTAAACCCGCCTTGTCATTATTCTTCATGGTATGCACAGTGCCATCCTGTTATATAGCTCGTGCCAAAACACCAGGGCACTAGTGGGACATTGGTTACCATACTGTGTATTTGTAGATTTCCTCTGGTGTCCCATTTTCTCACCAGACATGGGGAGATGCACAAACTGTGTACAACAAACCTTGTAGATTGTATCTCAAAATGCACATAACACAATAATTAATACTTCTACAATGTGCTTTATTTTTCCTATACTATATTGCGGTAGAGTGGCTACTTCCAAAGCAACACTTACAGTGCCTTGCGAAAGTATTCGGCCCCCTGGAACTTTTCAACCTTTTGCCACATTTCAGGCTTCAAACAAAAAGATATAACATTTTACATTTTTGGTGAAGAGTCAACAACAAGTGGGTCACAATTGTGAAGTGGAACGAAATTTATTGGATCATTTAAACTTTTTTTGTAATAATAAAACTGAAAAGTTGGGCGTGCAAAATTATTTGGCCCATTTACTTTCAGTTCAGAAAACTCACTCCAGAAGTTCATTGAGGATCTCTGAATGATCCAATGTTGTCCTAAATGACAGATGAAGATAAATAGAATCCACCTGTGTGTAATCAAGTCTCCGTATAAATGCACCTGCTCTGTGATAGTCTCACGGTTCTGCATCATGAAGACTAAGGAACACACCAGGCAGGACCGTGATACTGTTGTGGAGAAGTTTAAAGCTGGATTTGGATACCAAAAGATTTCCCAAGCTTTAAACATCCCAAGGAGCGCTGTGCAAGCCATCATATTGAAATGGAAGGAGTATCAGACCACTGCAAATCTACCAAGACCCGGCCGTCCCTCTAAGCTTTCATCTCAAACAAGGAGAAGACTGATCAGAGATGCAGCCAAGAGGCCCATGATCACTGTGGATGAACTGCAGAGATCTACAGCTGAGGTGGGAGAGTCTATCCATAGGACAACAATCAGTCGAACACTTCACAAATCTGGCCTTTATGGAAGAGTGGCAAGAAGAAAGCCATTTCTCAAAGATATCCATAAAAATTCTTGTTTACAGTTTGCCACAAGCCACCTGGGAGATACACCAAACATGTGGAAGAAGGTGCTCTGGTCAGATGAAACCAAAATCCAACTTTTTGGAAATAATGCAAACTATATGTTTGGCGTAAAAGCAACACGGCTCCTCACCCTGAACACACCATCCCCACTGTCAAACATGGTGGTGGCAGCATCATGCTTTTGGGCCTGCTTTTCATCAGCAGGGACAGGGAAGATGGTTAAAATTGATGGGAAGATGGATGGAGCCAAATACAGGACCATTCTGGATGAAAACCTGTTGGAGTCTGCAAAAGACCTGAGACTAGGACGGAGATTTATCTTCCAACAAGACAATGATCCCAAACATAAAGCAAAATCTACAATGGAATGGTTCAAAAATAAACGTATTCAGGTCTTAGAATGGCCAAGTCAAAGTCCAGACCTGAATCCAATTGAGAATATGTGGAAAGAGCTGAAAACTGCTGTTCACAAACGGTCTCCATCCAACCTCAAAGAGCTTGAGCTGTTTTGCAAGGAAGAATGGGCAAGAATTTAGGTCTCTAGATGTGCAAAACTGATAGAGACATACCCCAAGCGACTTGAAGCTGTAATCACAGCAAAAGGTGGCGCAACAAAGTATTAATGCAAGGGGGCCGAATAATTTTGCACGCCCCACTTTTCAGTTTTATTATTACAAAAAAAAGTTTAAATGATCCAATCAATTTCGTTCCACTTCACAATTGTGACCCACTTGTTGTTGATTCTTCACTAAAAAATGTAAAATGTTATATCTTTTTGTTTGAAGCCTGAAACGTGGCAAAAGGTTGAAAAGTTCCAGGGGGGCGAATACTTTCACAAGGCACTGTATCTTGTGTGTATTTCATGTGCAAGTTTCTGGGCAACACGTGACAACTGCTGGTCAGGAACCTCACAGACAGCTGAACTCCTGTGTGGATCTCTTGGGGGATCACATTAAACTTGTCTAGACAAGATGTTGAATGAGTAATCCAATGTGCACCCTCTAGGTTTATTTCTATGCTGTAATGATAGAAGAAAATGTTCTCTTTACTTACCTGTTGAAAAGAGAAGAAATTAACAAATGCTTTTTTTTTTTTTAATGTATTTGAAAGTGTCATTAATTCAGTGGTGCTGTACGTCTAAGAGGGGTTACACATAATGTAAAAACACAACTACAATAACCATGAAACAATTAACAGAATGATAGAGTGGAGAGGACCCTACCGCAAGAGCTTACAATCTACAGGGGAAAAGGGGAAGACACAGTAGATGAGGGTAAAAGCTGCTCATCTGGCTGTGCAGTGGTAGCATACTTATTTCAGGTGGTAGGCTTTCCAGGTTGCTTTTGAAGGTTTGGATATTGGGGGAGAGTGTCTGCTGGTGTCGAGAGTTGCATAGCAGGGGAGATGGATGTGAGTAATCTTGTAGACCAGGGATGCTCAACCTGTGGCCCTCCAGCTGTTGTAAAACGACAACTCCCACCATGCCCTGCTGTAGGCTGATAGCTGTAGGTTGTCCGGGAATGCTGGGAGTTGTAGTTTTGCAACAGCTGGAGGGCCGCAGGTTAAGCATGCCTGTTGTAGACTATTGTATGAGACACAGACAACAGGAGAACAAAGAAGAAGAGGATTACTTGTGGGGCTGTATCTGGAAAGCAGGTCAGATATGTAAGGAAGGGATAGATTGTGGATGGCCTTTTAGAGGAGAAACTAGGGGAAAGGTGGATTAACCAGACAGTAGAGTTGAGGATAGATTGGAGTGGTGCAGTGGAGTGTTGGATAGGAGGCCAAAGGTTGCAGTAGTCCAGGAGGCAGATGACGAGGGCATGCACTAGCATTTTAGTTGACTCCGGTGAGGAAGGAGCGAATACAAGCGATATTCTTGAGTTGAAAGTGACAGGTGGTGTAAGGGTTTGGATGTGTGGAATTGGATTGAAGGACACAGCATTAATCAAATGTTATGTCCAGGCAGTGGACCATGCGATACTGGAGAGAGCTTGGTTCTGGGGGCTGAGTGACAAGGGGAAAACATGAATTTATTTTCTCCATGTTGAGTTTTAAGAAGCGGGAGGAGAAGAATGAAGATATAGCTGATAGATACGCCGGGATTCTAGATAGAAAGGAAGTGGCATCTGGGCCAGAGAAAGTAGACTTCATCAGCATACAGTTGGTATTGGAAGCCATGGGACTCTGAGCTGTCCCAGGCCGAATTTATAAATGGAGAAAGGTGACCCAGGACAGAGCCTTGAGGGACAACAGCAGAGAGAGGACATAAGGAGGTAGTGTATGAATGGGAAATGCTGAAAGTTCTGTTGTTGAGGTATGAGGAGATCCAGGAGAGGGACAGGTCTCTGAAGGAGATGTTTTATTTTTTTATTTTTTTATTTTTTTTTTCCTTCACAGTTTCCTGACATGCATTCTTGGGGAGGCTCTTCTTGTGTATACAGAGAAGATTGGTGGATGAGAAGATATTCGTGTCAATTTTTTGTCAGAATTGTATTTTCCATGATGACATCAAGCAAGCCAGAACTTATTGATTATCTGATGATGGACTATTGCACAAAAAAGAATTAAAGGCAGAATATACATGACTGTGTTCCAAATTATTGTGCAAGTGAAATATTGATACGATTTGTAAAATTAGCATTTGTTTTTTTGTTTGGTTTTTTAACTTCTCATCTTTTTAGATGTCTGCTATCAGTCTCAGACAGGTTTGTTAATTAGATTGCCAGGTGATCAAGGGAAAGTTTTATTTCAAGAGCGTGTTCCACATTACTAAATAAGTCATAGTTGTCATCCAATATGGGGAGTAAGAATGACCTTTCTGAACGTTTAGTGAAATAGTACAGTGTTTTGCAGAGGCATGAAAACAATTGATAAAGTATCTCACAAAAGTGAGTACACCCCTCACATTTTTGTAGATGTTTTATTATATTTTTTCATGGAACAACACTGAAGATATGACACTTTGATACAATGTACAGTACTCAGTGTACAGCTTGTATAACAGCGTAAGTTTGGTGTGCAAAATAACAACACAATCATTAATGCCATGAAGTTGATGATGTCTTCAAAATGTCACAAACCTATTGATGAAGGATCCTCCACAGGTCACCCCCTAAACAAAGCTTACAGAGAAGCGTTTGCAGTGGGCTCAGAAATGCACGAAGAGTAATTTTCAAACTGTTTTATTCACCTATAAATGTCATATGATCTTGATGGATGGCGTTTTTGATGGCCACTGAATGGCCACCCTGTTCCTACAGGACTGCAACGTCGGCAAGGGAGTGGTGGAGTGATGATTAGGGCTGGAATTTGCCAAGTGTGACGGTAGGTCCCTGAGGGTGTCAAAATGAACCGAGTTATTTAAGTTCCAAACTGAGCATGTTTCCATGGTATAAAAAGAAAAACTGTGCCTTCCATAAATAAAATAATTTTCATGCAAGTCAATGCATCATCTCATGCTGCAAAAAAATTCAATGGGCTTCTTGGTTGCTATGGTGCATGGTTTGGCCATCATCATGTCATGACCTCAATCCTACTGAGAACCTATGGAACATCCTTAAAAAGATGATCTATGAGAGTCGCTGTCAATCTACCTCAAAACAGCAGCTCTGGGAGGCAGTACTGCTATCCTGTAAAGAAATACAAGAAGAAGCTATACATGGACTTAAAGGGGTATTCTCATCTTGGACAATGGGGGCATATCGCTAGGATATGCCCCCATTGTCCTATAGGTGCGGGTCCCGCACCTATAACGAGAACGGGGCCCCCAAAGTGAAGAAGTGCGCACCGCGCAAGCGCGGCCCACTCTCCATTCACTTCTATGGGGCCGCCGGAAATAGCCGAGCGCTGGCTCGGCTATCTCCGTTGGCTCCATAGAAATGAATGGGAGCGGTGGCCGTGCATGCGCAGTGCGCTCCCATTCATTTCTATGGAGCCAACGGGGATAGCCGAGCCAGCGCTCGGCTATTTGCGGCAGCCCCATAGAAGTGAATGGAGAGTGGGCCGCGCTTGCGCTGTGCGCACTTGTTCACTTCGGGGGGCCCGTTCTCGATATAGGTGCGGGTCCCCCACCTATAGGACAATGGGGGCATATACTAGCGATATGCCCCCATTGTCCAAGATGAGAATACCCCTTTAAACGTTTAGTGGAAAACAGAGTTGATCAAGTCCTCTCCAGAAACGCACATATATCAATATGGAACTTGATCTGGGAATAAACACAGTTTAAATAAAAAAGTTTCTATTTTTTGTTAAATTATCTGTGCATGCAGCAAATAACAGATTTCTGGTGGAAAAGATATGCATGTCATTATGACCCATTGAATGTTTTCAAAAACAGAATTGTGCAGAATAATTTGGAACATATTTTGTGTTATTTTCCACTTGTAATAACATCCACATTGCAATATCACTGTTGATCAAAAAAAAAAAAATCCTTGCAGAAAATAAAACTGCATGTGTATAATAATTTGGAACATGGTATAGTACCTAATGTCCATAGCAGACAGCTCTAAAGACGGGAGAATGTACGTGCACCAAAAAATTATGGCTGCCTAATTTCTTTCTTTACCCAATACCGTTATACCGTAATGACACTTAACTACTGCAATGAGGTGATAATTGTTAGTGTAAAATATAGAATTTCTCTACAAACATTCAGTTCTACATTCCTGCAGTGGACAAGAGTTGAATGTCAATATGAATTGGATCCTACAGTGAATACACTACTCTAGTGGCAGATCTTACCGGCAAGGTTATGCTGGTTACCTGCTTTGGTATGCATGGCAGCCATTAGGAATTTTGAGCTGCCATACAGACAAATTTTGTGGGCCCCCCAGCCTTTCTCATGTTCATAGGCACAACAGCCATAACTTTTTTTGTGTGTGTCAAGCCATTTTACCAAACTGAACAAATTCAAAATGAAAAATCTTCAGCACTTATTGTAAAATCCTTAAAAACATCTTGTGTAACAAATAAAAACCATACTTTGACTTCCATGATTAAGGACAAATCATACTATGTCCAAAGTGCTTAGGATACACCTGTTTCCGGCTCAGGACATCTCCTAGTACATCCAACAAAGACAAGGCAGCGAGCATAATCAGTTTTTTTTTCTTTTGTGTATCTCCCATTTTGCCACCTTACCAGTTTCTAGCCTATTGCTAAAGGTCAACTTACAGAATTGTAAACAGCGTTGAGAAAATTTCAGCAAAACCAAGCGTATGCTTTAATGGCATCTAGTATTATCGCTTTCTTCTTAAAGGGGTATTCCGGTTTCATAATATTGATGGCCTAACCTCAGGACAGGTCATAAATTTCAGATTGGCGGGGGTCCGACTCCCGACATCCTGCCGCTCAGCTGTTTGAATTCCCCTTTAAAGTTTTGCAAAGTAACCTCAGATGACCAGCATTTAGAAAGTTGTCTTAGAATATGTGAAAAGCAGAATGTTAATCACCCTTTCCGTTATTAGCTACAGCGCTATTTTACAATAGGTTATTTAGCATAATCACATTTGCTTACAGTGGAAAACTCAAAAAATTGTAGCCAAGTTGGCACATGCCTGGACATGCTGCCACTAAATACATTTAAGGCGATATTAACCCTCCATTAACCCACTCACCTTTTGTCTTTGAAAAAAAACCTATATTTTCAAATATATTGTCAATTTTTCTTTTATATGGTTTAGTTGATCACATATAAAAAGACATTTCGAAATAGTTGCCATTTGCACACTTGCCATTTGATAATGGCAGACCAGGCTACAAACAGGTCTTCTTTTACAGCATGCTGTAAAGCAGAATAGACTGTCAGTGTTATAATGACATCTCTGCTGCTTGAGCCTAGATAAGCAGCAGTCACACTGCTACTGACAAAGCTGAATAAGGCCTAAGCTTTGTGTTTTGCACAGTTTCATTTTTATAATTCCAGGAAATGTATAAATAAATTAACATTTGTGCATTAACAATCCCCAGTAATGTGTGTCCCCACAGTCGGACACCGTCAGCACTAAGTGGACAGGTACATGTCCTATTGACAAAGGGAATTGTAAGGCTAATTTCTTAGGCCTCTGGGAGAGAGCAGCCTGCCAGTGTTCTCTAGATCCAGAATTGCTGGATGGTGCCACCTGCCCCCAGACCCCACTGACTGTTGCATGCAACAGTTTTTGTCCGGCCAATTCCCAGCTTTCTCTGCTGTAACAGCCTGCCAGAGAGCTGTGCCACACGTGGAAGTAACCGAACACCCACCTGTAAATTTATTCATACATTTCCTGGGGGTAGGTCATCAATATCACGAAACTGGATAACCCCTTTAATACGACAGATAAAGATTTGAGTAACTGATGCTTTAAAGGGGTTGTGCAGGCTGTAGATATTGATGATCTGTCGTCTAGAAAGTGCAGTGTAATTACAGGTACCTCCACTAAGGTTCCATCTACATGGGGCATATCGCTAGGATTATGCCCCCATTGTCTTATAGGTGCGGGGGTCCGGCCACCACCAGGCGCAGCTTCCCGCGCCGCTCATAGGAATGAATGGGAGCCGGGCCGTGCATGCGCGGTCGGCTCCCATTCATTTCTATGGAGCCGACGGAAGTAGCTGAGCCAGCGCTCGGCTATTTTCGGCGGCCCCATAGAAATGAATGGAGGGCGGCTGCGCATGCGCAGTGCACCCTCATTCACTTCGGGGGCTCCGTTCTCGATATAGGTGCGGGTCCCAGCGGTGGGACCCGCACCTATAAGACAATGGGGGCATATCCTAGCGATATGCCCCCATTGTCTAAAATGAGAATAACCCTTTAAAGAAGAACCCCTGACAAAAATTATATTCCATGTCCTGCTAGAAATGTACATAATCTGTAGTGAATGTTATTTTCTTACCAGTGTCTGAATTTTTGACTTATATCATCCTGAAGTTTCTTATCTGTGTCATGTGACCAGCAATTAGACCCACCAACTCACACATAGACTTATATGTGGACAGGAAGTCTAATTCTCTATGTATTCCTATGGGACTGAAAGTGAGGCTCCCATAGGAATGAATAGAGCAGTTACTGGCTTTCTGTCCTGGGTCAGTTGGAGGTCAGGGAGTTGGTCACATGACCCAGCTACAATAAGAAGAGGTTTTTACTCACAGAAACAGTCACTGATAAGAAAATGACAATCACTACAGATTATATCATGCACCTTTCTAACAGGTCAGAGAATAAAAAATTTTGCGGGAGTTCTTCTTTAAATGGAGTGAGTACTTGTAATTACAGCACACCACCACTACAGGGGAGACAGCGCTTAGTGTAAAGGAGAGAAAGCAGTGCACGCATGGAGTGCAGTCTCCTCTTCAAACATCTGATTGGTGGGAGTCGGACTCTGCCGATCAGATTTTGATTACCTATCCTGAGGATAGGTAATCAATATATATACAGCCTGCACAAACCCTTTAAAGGGAACCTGTCAGCTCTGAAACACCCTCCAAACTAGAGTAAGCGGTGTATAGTGTAAGTGGCGTAGAGTCCGGTTATGTAATTTTTATCTTCATACTCACTTCCATTCTGACGCTGTGCTCTGACAAACCAGCAGTAAAATGCACTCAGTGGAGTCCAGTGCTCACTCACAATGGAGAGGACTCATAGAAGAGTCCTGTCAATGCATTTTTAGTGCTGGTTTGTGGGAGCCCAGCGTCAGAATGGAAGTGAGTATTAAGATACAAATTAGATAATCGGATTCAGCATCACTTACACTATACATCTCTTACTCTAGTTCAGGGGGTGTTTCGGAGCTGACAGGTTCCCTTTAAGTATGTACCTAAACAATGAAAAGAAATGCTGTATACAAAGAATCATCACTGACACAACCTATTTCCAGTGTCCGAGTCAAGGCAGTTACACGTACATGCAGGTCCTTTTTAACTTCTGCACTCAGCTCTTCTGTAGACCTGTGCAGTGACTGACAGATCTGGCTGCTCTACTGAGGAAATTAACTAAGTTGACTCCCACACAATGAAATCTGTCAATTTATTTTGTAGTATTAAGAGCAGTGTTCTCCATTTGCGGTTTCAGGTCATAACGGGTGTTGGTGCTAGAGCAGTGGAGCCACAGGTTCGGGAACACTGCTTTAGAGCTAGACCGCTGTAAGCCATACTTTTTTCTTTTTAACCAATGGGTCTTAAATGTTAAAACTGGCCTCAAATACTTGTGGAGCCATCAAATACCAACTGTATAACTTTTTTCTGGACTTGTCAAGTGGATGCCAGCTGTATAACATATAAGGGATTTATAAAATAATATAACATGAATCAGTCACCCAATTGTCATCTGTGCAAACGTGGATAAAAATGGGCACTTAAAGGGGTCATCCAACAGTACTATTACCCCTCACCTTGCCTGGACCCCTCCGATAGACGATACTTACCCGATCCCCGCTGCATCTCCCTGTCCCACGGATCAAAACATCATAATGGTGGGAGCAGCCCATAGCAGGCCACGATGGTGACGCTAGGGAGGCAGATCGTGGCCTGCTATTAGCTGCTCCCCCATCGCCGGATGTTTTGATCCGCACAATGGGGAGATGCAGAGGTGGCTGTGCAGGGATCCAGAGAGACGCGGGGGCTGGGGACCAGGTATCAGTCTATAGGAGGGACTAATAACCCCTTTAAAAGGATAAAGCAAAAGTACCTGAGTAAATGGAATTGCGAGACACTAAGGTCTTTAAAGAAGAACTCCCGCAAAAATGTTTATTCCATGTCTACTGCTAGAAATGTACATGATGTAATCTGTAGTGAATGTCATTTTCTTACCAGTGTCTATTTTTGAGTTATATCTCCCTGATGCTTCTCATCTGTGTCATGTGACCAGCAATCAGACCCACCAACTAACACGGTATCTTATGTGTGGACAGGAAGTCTAATTCTCTATGCATTTCTATGGGAGCCTCACTTTAAGTCTCATAGGAATAAATAGAGCAGTAACTGGCTTCCTGTCCTGGGTCAGGGAGTTGGTCACATGACCCAGCGACAATAAGAAGAGAGGGGATAACTCAATTACAGCCTCTGATAAGAAAATGACATTCACTACAGATTATATCATGCACCTTTCTAACAGGTCAGAGAATAAAAATTTTTGCGGGAGTTCTTTAGGATTGGATTGGGGCCAGTATGAGAAGCACATGAGAAGGGGAATGTTTAAAGTCTGATTGTACAGAACAAATTTTGTGGAGTCTACGTGCAGAACTGGAGAAGTTCTTGGAGAAGAACTGATGGGTCATAATGTAGAATGAGGCCGGAAGTTATACCTCGTCTGCACACATGTGCACCTTTAAATAGGACTTCTCTGAATAATTGTGTTTTAGCAACTACTTGCTTCCCCCTTGTAATAAAAATTCTAGAGCATCTATTCTTATGACTGTTGTCCATTCCTAGAAGTTATGCATTACTAGCAGTTTGCAATGATAGCCCTGATGGGTGTTACTAGTTGACGGGGTGTCAAATCAAATCAGTGCTGCCAGTATCAGAATAACCCCAACTGGTAACACCCATCTGGACCTTCATTGCGAACTGTTAGCAATTCACTCATAACTTCTAGTGGAAATAATAACGGAATGGCACAGCATACAATGATATCAATAGATGCTCCAGAGCACTTACAAGGGAAAGTAAGTAGTTAGTAAAAGAGACATGTCAGGAGAGACGACAGCTCCTCTTTGAGTCAATGAGACGTGTTTAGGATTGCACTAGTTTATTCTATCACAAGTCATAGATCTGATACACAGCACAGGGTGAGGGATAAGCTGCCTCGCTGTTAGGAATTATAGGCCGTCTCTGCTGGCAAGACTGATTTGGAAGCCGGGAATTTCCACTACTTAGAGCAGCATAGTTGAACTAAATGTTTTTGGAAGACAGTCTAACCACAAGTGTGATTTCAGCGACAAACATGCTGGCAGAATGAGCGAGCCACGGCACACATGCTAACAAGTTATGATGAGCTGGAGGCGTTAACAGATGGCATACATCAGGGTGTCCTGGCTGAGACTAACAAGGCCTACCACTTCTACCTCCAAATAACAGAGTGGAATATTCTGGATGTGCCTGGAATACAGTACTTTAAGGGGAGATCTCAATCAAAATCATCCCCCTTCCCCTATTTTCTAAAAAATAAAAAGCAGAATTTCAGCTCATTAAACTAGAATTGGAAGATTTTATTCTTCAGAGCTGGTTATACACCACTTAATCTGAAAATGTAAGGACTTTTCAAGAATGATTTATGTTCTTTTTTGCTTTTGAGAGAATTTGTCCATAATAGAAGAAGCACTCCTACAAAAAGGTTTACTCTCTGGCTTGTTAGAAGAGCCGGATGTAAATTGTAATGAAGGTAATCTTACTGGTGGTTGTAGCTTCCAGTTGTGAGAGTTGTTATGGTTGTCACCTGCATGACTTGACTGACTCCACTATGACTTTAGGAGAAGCCAGGCGTGATGACGTTTACACTGCCTGGCCCTGTCAATTAAAGTGTAGAGGCACGACAGTTGCAGAGAGGGCATAGCCTCTAGGAGTAAGGGCAACGCCCCTGTTGCTCCTAGAGACTCATTTGGGATCATATGAACATGGGACCAACACAGATGCTTTCAGCTGCCAAGCGCACATGTAACGGGTCAGCCAGTTTCATAGGTACAAATCTGCTGACAGATGCCCTTTAAGGCCCCTTTTACACGGGTGAGATTTCCGCACGGGTGCAATGCATGATGCGAACGCATAACACCCGCACTAAATCCTGACTCATTCATTTCAATGGGTCTTTTCACATGAGCGATGTTTTTCATGCATCAGTTCGCCGTTGCGTGAAAATCGCAGCATGTTCTATATTCTGCGTTTTTCACGCAGCCCTGGCCCCATTGAAGTGAATGGGTCTGCGTGAATCACTGATGGTTGCTAAGAGATGTTGTTTGTAAACATTCAGTTTTTTATCACGCGCGTGAAAAACGCTTCAAAACGCATTGCACCTGCGTGGAAAAAACTGAACGAACGTACGCAATCAAAACTGACTGCGATTGCGTGCGGATTTGTGCGAGTTTTCCGGAACGCATCCGGAATGAATCCGTGACGCTCGTGTGAAAGGGGCCTAAATGCAACTTTTGGGGGGGGGGGGGGAATCTATCTAACTTATCTTCATTTACACAATCTTTCTGCTGCAAATTAAGCCAGAAATCTACAGCAGCTCTGAGCTGCGGAAGATTTCTTTTTAGGTGCACAGAGTACCAGAGGATGCACCTATGATGAGTCCTGCCCCTTGTCATAAATGTGGTGAATCTTCTGGCAGTGCAGGGGATATCAAGTCCAATAAGGAAAGCGTCTGTCTTAATAAATCTCCCCCAAATGTCTTGTAGGGCTAGCTCAGCTGAATGTAATGATATCTTTCACCTAATTGATTGTATCATCCTGGAGAAAAAATACTTTTAATCCGTATGCAAATAATCAGTTAAGTGCACTGAGGGCGGATCCAAGCCACTCTGTGCACCTACGCTTACCTCTGTGAGGCCCTCCCTCTTCTTCATTGACAGGGCCAGGTTCCTGCATAGTCATCTCACCAGGCACTGTCAGTCAAGAAAGAGAGAGAGGGTCTGGCAGTGCGCTTCACTGCATTCTTCAACTTTGTCTTACCAAAGACTACTCTTTAATGGAGTCATATATAAGGTCAGAGCAGTAATCACAGTCAAATCATATGAAATGCCAAAATGCCTTAGTGACCATGGAAGAAAACACAAGAGTGAAAGAATGTGAAATCCTTCAGCCTCATTCACACATGAGTTTTGGTCAGTGATTGAGTCAAAAACCAGGACTGGAGCCTCCACAGACATAAGGCATGAGGGAAAGATCTGCACCTGGGATGTGTTTAGAGCCGCACCTGGTTTTGGCTCAAAATCACTGACTAAAACACAGACATGTGAATGAGCCTTAAAGGGTCTTTATCCGACCACCACCAGGCGCTGCCCCCCCCCCCCCGCTGCGTTAATAGAAACGAATGGGAGCGCACCGCACATGCGCGGCCCGGCTCCCATTAATTTCTATTGAGCCGACAGAGATAGCCGAGCCAGCGCTCGGCTATTTACGGCGGCAGCATAGAAATGAATGGGAGCAGTGGCCGCGCAAGCGCGGTGTGCTCCCATTCGTTTCTAAGAGCGCCTGCGAGGGGGCTGCGCCTAGCGGTCGCAGAATATGGGATAACCCCTTTAAAGCTGAATAGAAATTAAATAGTAAAGAATTGGGCATCCAGAAAAACCTTTAGGAGTTAGGTTGGCAAATTACTTCAGGACGCCAGACACCACTGCACACTCCAATCAATGATAACCAGAAGTCAGATGCAGATGTGCAAACAGCCTCATAATCTTTAGGGCTCATGCACACGAACGTATTTTCTTTCCGTGTCTGTTCAGTTGTTTTTTTTTTTTTTTTTGCGGACCGTATGGGGAACCATTCATTTCATTGGGTCCCCAAAAAAACGGCAGTTACTCCGTGTGCATTCCGTTTCTGTATGTCCATATTTCCATTACGCAAAAAAATTGAATATGTCCTATTATTGTCCGCATTACGGACAAGGATGTACCGTTATATTAGGGGCCAGCTGTTCCATTCCGCAAAAAACGGAAATCACACGGACGTCATCCATATTTTTTTCCGGATCAGTTTTTTGCAGACCGCAAGATACACACAGTCGTGTGCATGAGCCCTTATTCTGTTGGACTTGTGTTTAGCGTTGATGATGTTGACTAAAAGTGTAGTGATGCATAGATACATTCCTTGTTAGTGATACCGTCAGTTTGCTCACCCAGGAGCACTGCTTGTTGGCACTTGGTTACAATTCTTCTATTGTAGGTTAATAAAACTCTGAAATTGGATTTAACTTAACTGAAACCAAAATGTTAAGATTTTGAGTGGAGTTAGACTTTAATACATATTATACACATGATATACAGGTTCTACTTTTTTTTTTATTTCAACATACTCATACCATTCAATTCATGAAACTCCAGTTTAATACAGTTCTCACTTTATTTAAAAAAGTAATTACTTAAATGTGACTGTTGTGAAAAAGAGAGTAAGTGATCTAGACCTAAAATTATATATCAGTCAAAGGCACAATTTCAGTTCAACATACTGTATTTAGGGTTAAATTCACAACATTTTGTGATCATTTTTTTAAGTTCCAGACAGGCAAAGGTGCCACAATAGAGCAGAATAGTGTTCACCATCTGAAACCCAATCATAGCCCTTAATCATGAAGTGTTCAACAAATGATTAAACGGTTAAAAAGTAAAACATACAAAAATAAAACCCCATGTCCCTAAGAATTTATGCACTTCGATAAAGTAGTGTATATTTGGCAGTGTGCAGTGTAACCAGCCTCTTGAGGATCATGCAGCTCTTGCAATTCAGTGGAAACTAATGATGTCACCAACTTTCACGAGTGAGTCATGACATTCAAGTGACATCATAGTGTAAATACTGAGAGAGTCTACACAGCTGAGTGCAAGTAATGGGTAGACTAAGAATCGTGACCTGTGGTGCTACGTGATATCTTCTCACAGATTGATAAGGGCAGTCATCCATTACTGTCATATAAGTCAAGTATAATTGAGGCTGCAAATGAGACAACTTTAAAGGACATCTGTCAGCAGATTTGTATCCGTGAAACTGGTTGAGCTTCTGCATGTGTGCTTGGCAGCTGAAGGCACCTGTGTGGGTCCTATTGCTTAGAAAAATGGGGGCATTACCATTACAGCAACTGCCGCATCCTCTCCACTTCCAATGACTTTAGGAGAAGTCAGGGCCAGGAGTGATCACGTTTACATCGGCAGGTGCAGAAAGAGCAGAGCATCTAGGTGTAATGGTAACGCCCCCGTTGATCTTAGAGGCTTATTTGCATATAATAAAACATCATTTTTCTCAGCAACGCAGCCTCATATGAACATGGGACCAACACAGATGTCTTCAGATGACAAGCGCACATGTAACAGGTCAGCCGGTGTCATAGCTACAAATCTGCTGACAGATGCCCTTTGAAAACATGCTACAATAGCACTAGTTTCGTCTGATGATAGATAAGCTTAAAGTTACATTTATTTTTATAGAAGCACACTTAGGCAATGTTGGAAATGAATGTATTGTTGCACACCATTATACCGGGCAGCTGCTAAACATTATTCAAACACTGCTTAACATGTAGCACAAGAAAACGTGCTTAAAATGCACTCTAACATAGAGCACAGAATATCCACAAATTGTGCGACTAGATGCGTTTCCTCCATAAGGGAAAAGTGCAATAGTATAAGAAGCCATGGCTCTATACCAAAACTTTGACTCTGAACGTGATAAAAATGCTCAGCCTTCGCTCGTACTCTGATGGAATGAATTGGTTTGTAGTGTTGGTCCACACAGGGGCGGTCTTGGGCACCACACATCCTATGCATTTGCATAGGGCCCCCGACGTCCAAGGGGGCCCCCACGCTCCGCTCTTGTGCTGGTGTCCAAGACCGCCCGCCCAGCTGTCACGTACTGCATTTGTCCGAATGCGTACTCATTTTATAAATTAGTACGCTAATGCGTACTAATTTATAAAATGCATACACATTAGTGTACATACTAAAATATGCATATGAATTAGCGTGCAGATTTGAAAAAGCGCACGCAAATTCCACCCGAGCATGCTCTAGTCCCAGTCTTTGATGTGTGGGGGGGCGTGCCATTGGGAGGGGTGTCATCAGAGGGCGTGTCATCAGGGGCGTGACGCGTCATTGGGGGGTGGGGGCCCCCGGACATAACTTCGCTTAGGGCCCCAGAAATGCCAAGACCGCCCCTGGGTCCACAAGTGTCATATCCGGTGCCACAAGGTTTAATGGTAAGAAGATATGGTTCATTGCTTCCCATAGGTTCTGCCTACCTAATGCATTCAAAAGTTAATTTTGGTGATTGTCCAGTAGGTCAGAACGAAAGATTCAGTGTGTTAAAAAAACACAACGCGTAGTCCTTACTTTAAAAAAAAAAAAAAGTGACAAATTACATTGGCACGTAAGAGAAAAGTGGGACACTGTTCATAAATGAAGTTTACTTCTCTTCATAATGAATGTCAGCTCTGAAGGCAGAGAGATGAGAAAGTCCACTTGTGGATCCAAAGCAAAAAATGGTCTGTCATCCATATTATATCTCCTTCTAACAGTTATTTGGAATAATGTCTTTGTAAAAAAGCAATACCAGAGTTGCACCAATGAAACCATTGGTGATATAAGTGCACCCATCACCTACACACAATGAAAGCAGCCATTCTATGAAGCTGATCCTACGTTCACTCTATCACTTGTGTCTCAGAGATGTAAGACGTTACCGCTGAGCCGCGCTGCTTTGTGAATAGTGGCCTTGTTGATAAAATGACTGTTCAGACTGTGTGTAGCCGACAAGGGCACTTGAGTATTTTTGCATGTCCTGTAGCAGCGGTGGTTCTCTAAGCTCATTTATTGTTCCAGAGGAAGACATTTCTGAAGTTCATCCTGTGCTAGGAGCTTTGGACCAAGCGTCTATAATGGGGCATAACTTCATGCTCTGGGAGGTGAAGCGCAAATTCCAAGGCAACCAGGACAGGGAACTCAAATGCCATTAACTCCCGTCTGTTTAGACGAAACTTTTCTTCCAGTTTCTATGGAGAAAATTACAAAAAAGACACAGCTCTATATTTCAAAGCCAATGGATTGCAAATATCTACAGAACTGAATATTTAAAGGGGTACTCCAGTTACTATAAATATATCTTATGTTTTAGACTAATTCACCCTCAATAATTACCTAATATAATGTAAATTTCACATATTTACTGTTCAGTAGTTATAAAAAGTGTTTACTCATGAGTTACCATAGCAACAAACTGTAGTTCTGAGCCTTTGTTAGGTCGAGCATGCTCAGTGTGTTGCTATCAATTCTCCAGCTAAATGTCTTAAGGAAACATAAGGAGTGTCAGTGTGCTGGTGATTGGTCAGTAGAGGGGATGTGACCGGACTGTATATCAGACAGCCAATCAATAAACATCAACACTCACAGCAGGAAAGCTAGGGGTTGTGGGGATTGTAGTTTTGTGAGGGAAGATCAGGAGTAGAGATGAGCGAGATGAGCATTCGCTCATCTCTAATCAGGAGCCATAATACTCTCAGTGTGTTGCAGGCTCACACAGGAGCTAGATAAATGGATTGCAAGGTAAAATGAAACTATGGTTATATGTATTATATGGGTTCTGGTTGGGTCACAGCCTGCAGCCTTAAAGGGGTTGTCCGAGTTATTTTTTTGTTCTTTATATGTTTCTAACTTGTCAGGTATAACAACTTTCCCATATACTTTGTGTTTCCAAAGCTGCTGGTTTCTCAGAGTTGACTCAGGGTCACATGACCTGTGATGTCACCTTATCTCTCTGCTCTGTGATGTTTGGTTCACAAGCCTCAGAGTTCAGATAAGAGTCTGTACACGAGTTGTCACTGGCCACGCCCCCTTCCTTTGCCGGGCTGCTATCTGCTCTCCCTGGTTTCCTTCAGCTAAAACATTAACCCCTTCAGCCAGAACACACTGAGGGCTCAAGGCTTTAGAACAAAGTAGCTGCAGCAGTGAGAGGAGACAAATGCTGGGCATGGAGCTATAGAGGAATTGTATTGTACAAGAACAGGTAGGGAGAAATTCCTGTGTGTATCAGCAGTGTCATTGTACAGCTGGGACTTGTAGTCCTACACATACAACATGCTGCTGAGTATTCCAGCAGGCAGACATGTCACTCAGCACTTGTATTCATTCCCTTTGCAGAGAGGGGGGAGAAGGGGGAGGGGCTGAGATTGTTGTTATTGCATGTAAACAAAGACCAGAAGAGAACCAGGGAAATGAGGAAATATGGATTTTTTTTGCCTAAAACTTGCTTAACTTAGTTATATATTGCTGCCCATCAGATTTACAGTGCTATATTTTTTTTTTTCATAACTCGGACAACCCCTTTAATGCAGTTTAAAAAAATTAAGTAACTTTACCGGAATTCCCCTTTACTGCCACTCCTGATCCTTCATAATGCACATTTTAGGTCAACCTCTTTCCATGTGTCCAGGAGGTACTTTAAGTGGTGGCATCATGGCAGTATGTCATGGTATCCTGTACCTTCATTTTATCAATAAAGATATACCGTAGTTACCCTTTAAAGGGGTTTCTTCCTTCACAGTAACTGACCAGCTTTAAGAATTCCTCCCACCACCTCCAATGTGTTATGCCAAGTGCAGGACCTGAGGGAGTACTGCTCTATGCATGGCACAATCAGTTTTGCCATGAGTGTTTCTTTAAATGCATATGGAAGTAACAATTACTAACTGAAAAAATAATTAAGTGGTAGATATATTTAGGTTGACCATTCTTTCAACTACTTACATCAATGAGGTGTTTAACTTCATGTTTTCGAAGGTCACTCCCAATTTTGGCGGCTAACAGGATACAGGCTCCTGCACAAAGTTTTCTGTTCTGCTTGTTAAGCTTCCCCTTTAATGCAAGCTTCTCGAAATATACAAATGCCATGGCCACTGTGGGCTCTTCATAGCCACAATCATCCTGGGCTAACTTCCGGATATCTCGTTTAAGGCTATATAGACAGTGTCAAAAAGAAAAATCATGTGACACGTCTGAGGGTGCATGGCTCCTATAAATTTCTACAAATAATTAGTTTCAGGTAAATAACACAGTTCAAATAAACAGTAAAACTGTATCAAATGGAAAGCAATGAATGTTCAAAAAATTAGATTAGGTATTATGCAGCCAAGTAATGAAAGTACAGCAATATAGGAAAGGGTTCTTTACAGTTAGAGTAGTTATTTTTGGAATATTCTATCCCAAGAAGAAGGAAGGACAGATACAATGATGGCATCTTAATCTTACCTGGGCAAGGCCGCCCACAGTATATTTATGGCAGGTGGTCCAGGTCTCTAACGTCCATGCCATAGTATATTTATGACACAAGCGTTAGCTGGCTGCACTATCGATCAGGCAACCAAATGCCGGGCCCCCCACTGTCAAAGACTGAGGGGCATCAGAGAAAGAAGACAGGAGTGGTTTTCACTGCTTCTATCTTTATTCTCTCCTATCTAGTGCTCCCACCTCCCTCAACGCTTTTACAAAAAGTGGGTGGGAATACTCAGGCGGTACTCATTTAACAACAGGTGTGCCACGAAACTGGCGCACATTAAAGGGGTTCTCCTGGAATGATTTAAAATGGTGGTCAGCAGACTGTCCTGGAATATGAGCAGGACTGGTTGCCTCCATTTGCAGAGCTGCCTAGGGCAGTGAGGTCTCACTACATACTAGACTGCTCTACAATAGATGGTAATGATGTGATCCTGCCTATGATATGCCATCATGGCTGAATAGCCTGACAGGAACGCTTACCAATATGCACTTTATGTAAGTGCCAGAGCATAGTATGTAGTGCGGTCCCACCACCTCACCTCCCTAGGCAGGTCTGCAAGTGGTGACAACCAGTCTAGGACAGGATGATGGGAGCCATTTTAAATCATTAACAGAGAACACCTTTAAGCCAGAAATATATGCCAGCTCCCTTGCTGACATAGATTTTGTTCCCCTGCCTCACAGAACTCCTGCCTATGCCTTAATAATCCTGGCGCATCATACTCTAGCAGGTTTACTGTTAACAGCAGCTGCAGAATGCCATTCTGTGATAAATCCATCACACTGGCTGTCTTACAGCTTGTTCTCTGACTCCCACTTCCTCCTCTATTGAATGACTTAGGACCAGTCCTAAGCTGATTTATGACCAAATCATTCAGAATAGAAGTTCGTAGAAGTTATCACAGAATGGCATTCTGCAGCTGCCATGTACAGTGAAACGTAGAATCTAAAGAATCCAAATAAAGCATTTTTAAAATTATTTTTTAACATAACATTTTTTAGTTCAAATTACCTCTAAACCACTAAACTAATTGTCTCCAAAGGAGTCCATAGTATTGATTCGTACAGTTCAATGTGTTCATCAAAGCAGACTTCTTTAGCAGAGAGGGGCTGACTCTGCTGCTCAAGAGGCTCTTCCCTCCCCGTTGATTGACCGGGCCGGAGATACTGGAAGTGTAGCGGCACATGCACAGTTGGCATATGTAGAGTACGAATCAATTTGCACATCTCTAATCTATAGCACTAAATGCCAGCTCAGTGTTGAGTCTTCTTTTCAAATGGTATGACTATGAAGACAATGCTATTTCCTATGATGTTTATTTGTCATTTGTTGTCCTAGTGGAATACTGATAATCTGAACAATGTTCTATGGTTACCCTCAATAATGAACCTGTGAAGTCTAGTCTGCACTTCTCCACTTTTCCTGGAGGCATCCACTATAATACTCTGTTGCGTCCTCTGTCCCAACCTATTTAAACAATAGGTTTGGAAAAGGGGTCAGGATAAGGCAGTTTTCTCTCTCAGGCTGGGAAGGTGGTAGAAACCGGCCAATCTGCCTGCCCTGCAATTGACGAGATTAATTTTTCAGAAAGGTGACGTGGCTTGTTTAAATGTCAGATGAAATATGTAGAAAATTAAGGTGTGAAAGGTTGTCTGCTTATTTCTAGGCTCCCCGCTTGTAAACTGGATCTGAAAAAGCTAGAAATATTTAACTATATAAATCATGAATTATATTATGTACTGCCATATACACGGGAAACGGTAATAAACAGGTTTATTTCATCCATATGGCTGGTATATTTACATTATTCATACACACCTTCTTATTTTACTGAGAGTCAGCTTAATATGAGGAAACTTCTCCTTGAAAGTTTCATTCATATCCTTCTTGAGGTCAGATGGTTTCACGTATTCAAGAACAGTGGTCTGCACATGAAAGCAAGAGTTAAGGTATACAGGTGTAGACAAAGTTACTGGGGTTTATACTGATGACCTCCTCAAAATAGGTCATCAATATCAGATCAGCAGGGGTCTGACTCCTGCCACCACGCCATTCAGCTGGTTGAGGATGAGGCAATGCTCATGCAAGATTACAATATGTGTTGTCTGGCTTGCAGCAGCAACGCAGTTAAATCTTGTAGTGGAAGCAGCACTCGCATGGGCGCCGCCTCCTCCTCAAACAGCCGATTGGCAGGGGGTGCAAGGAGTCGGACCCCTGCTGATCTGATGACTTATCTTGAGGATAGGTCATCAATATAAACCCCTGCAAAACCCATCTGAAGGGCTTTTATATCTTTTTGCCAGCAAAGCTCAAACAAATTAGCAATTCCATTACTCAACGTTTCTAAAGTGTATTTTAAAATTTAGTCCTCAAGAATGAGGGAAAACGGTTATTTCTAAATATAATAAAAATGTGCTTTTCCCATACACTACGGTGCTTTAATACAGTAATGAATGGGAAATTCACTATATTCCTATAGAGCACTGCCACCTGCAGGTGTCCAAAGGAATATATCTGTGATATGCCTGGCTGCCTCTCAGAGACACCGGCCTGTCACAACCAATGAATAGTAATCTCAGCTCCGGAAGGAAAACTCCTTAGATGCTGTAGTCACAACTGATCATGGCATCGGATGGGTTGAATGTCTGCAAACAAAGTTATAACCGATCGAAAACATTAGCCCCAAGTCTCTGCTGGGTGAAATCAGATCAGGCTCCATCTTTAGACAGACTACATGTGCCATACATGTACGGCGCATGTCATCAAGGGATTAAAGGGTATGAACACCTTCTTAGGCAATTTTTTTTAATGATTACATTTTACTCATTTTTTACGTATTTTTTCAGTTGGTCTGTATGAAATCTTTTCATCAGTTTTTGACCTACAGGGTTACATTTCAGTCTATCTACAGATCGTCTCTTTCTGTTCTACAGATATTGCTGTTCTGACAGCTATGTATAGCCCTTATTTCTTAATTCCTGACAGCCCATGAACACTTGCTATAGCTACATTCTTATCAAACTGATAAAAATATAGCTTAAATGAGTGTTTATGAGCTGTCAGGAATTTAGAGTGCAACTTGACAGCACTCAGTGTAAAGCTGACACTAAGATACTCTGCAGCTAGGTTGAAATTTAAAGGGGTTTTCCGAGACTTTAGAACTGATAACCTAACCTATCTGTACAGTGGGATCCAACACCCAGGATGCTTGCCGTTAAGCTGTCTGAGAAAGCAGCGAGGCTCACAGCAGCACAGTGGCTCAGCTTTTCCTAGGCCAAGTATTGACACGTACATCGGTCACGTGGCCTACATGCAGCTCAGCCCCATAGAAGTGAATCGGGGCTGAGCACGATACAAAGCCCAGCCGCTATACAATGTACTAAGCTGTGCTGAGCATGGAGAAGGCTACGGTGCTCACAGGAGCAATGGTGCCTTCTCAAACAGATGATTGATAGGCGGGGGTCCCCGGGGTGTCAGACCCTCACCGATCACATACTGTTGATCAAAGTTTGGAAAACCCTTTTTTACCCTGTAGGACAAAAAACGCTTGGCCACTTTCCAATAATTGTGACCGATGTGTATGTAAAATGACTATATGGCACTTACTAATGTAACCTTTGCTTATATTCTGTGCTGTTTGTTATATTTCAGAAGCCACGGCCCCTCGTTGGGCAAATCTTCTGTGCTGTCCACATAAAGGTTCTGTCCATAAAATGGCCGCTGATGGAAGGTCGTGTGACCATATACAGCACTCATTTTCTCAATTTAAACACACTGCACCTACACTAAACTCCCAACAATGCAAGTACAGATGGCAGATGCAGTATACTTAAACAGAGGAGACTTCACATAAAGGTGCTTTGCAATTGGCAGCCATTTTATGGACATGACCTCCGAGTGGACAGCACAGAAGACTTGGCAAACAAGAAGGCATACCTTATGAAGTAAAAAGGACAGAGAATTTCAACAAGGCTATATTAGTAAGTGACATATAATCATCTTACATACACATTGGTCAACAGTAACCAGAGGGTGGCCAACCCTTTTAATAAATGCTTAAAAAAGATTAATTGAAAACATGGTTTTTAGGCCAAAATGAGTAAAATGCAATCATTAAAAAATGCTCTTGAAGGTGTTTATAGCCTTTAAGTAAAATAACATTTTTTGGTTTTAAAGCTGCAGAGTTCAGAGAGCAAACTTTAACACACTGTGAGCTTTAGACATATTTAGCTATTTAAGAACTCCGCTGCCAAAAAAGCTACAGCAAATAAAAAATAAACATATTAAAATTATTGTTTGTCGAAAGGTCCAAACCATAAGGAATAAAAGATATGTCTTAGCTAGGTAACCTAAGGGTGAGGCCACACCTAACAGACTGTGGTTTTACCCTGAAACTGTGCTATTCTGAAATGTATGTACATGTATTCACATGTTAAACCTGTTTAATACCAGTAAAAACTGTGCAGCAAAAAAAAAAAAAAAACAACCCACAAACCATTTTGCTTCCTATATGTGGCCAAACCTTTAATATGAACTACTAATTTACTTAAAGGTAATAAAATTATTTGGTGTCAAGTGACACTCAACAAGGCATCAGACCCATTGCAGAAAATTCCACTGCCTAAAGTAATATCAAATGCCCAAAGTGGTTGAATGTGTCTGTCCCATTCTTTCTGATAATCTTTTTGCAATAGTTCTGTAATGTGCATCTGTTCTAGCAATTGGGGTGAAGGCTATAAGATTTAAACACATCCCTTACAAGATAAGTGTCTGATTGGCGGGAATCAGATTGCTGGCACCCCCAGTGATCACCAGAACAAGGGTCCTGTATCACCTCACGCAGCAGTGGTCGAGCATGTGCACTGTCATTCCATTCATTCACATTGGACTGCCAAAGTACAGCTCATGTTCAACTCTGTCATTCAATAGAGATAAACAGAGTGTCAGTGTGCATGATCAACTGCTGCCACGTGGGAGGACACAGGACATCTGTTCTGGTGATTAGTGGGGTCCCAACAGTTGGACCCCACAGAGGAGACACTTATTCCATTATCCTGTTGACAGGGAATAGGTTTAACTCTTATCTTAACGCATCATTCTACCCATATGAAAATTAATCATTCATGAGTGAGTAAACTAAATCTCCTGGTTAGAGGACTTAGTGTAAACTACCATGGCAGATTGAAGTAATGTAGCAAGACTCACCATATAGGAAGGGAATATTAAAACCCGTTTGTGCTTGCCACATGGCCATTGAGGATCATCCAAGAGATTCGGATCGTACTCTGTAAAGTCTCCTATGTCACTACCTGTATAAAAAACAGTAAGGAGGAACATAAAAAGGTAAGCCATGTGAGAGAATAAGTTATACAATTAAAGAGCCTTTGTCAGCATGATCAACCCTATTAAGCCGGGCATACTGCCTGTCAGGGTTGATAATACTGATTAAAGTTATACTTTTCTTTTGTCTGTATGTTAAACAGCTGCAGAGATATCTGCATTTTTATTCATGTACAAATGAGCACATTGGAGCACCAAGCGGTGGGGCTGAACGCTTGGAGCACCGCTATTGTAATTCCTCTGTGCTCTGCACATTGCTCCCTCCCCTTGATTGACAGGGCTGGACATCAAGCATGCTGAGGGCACAAGCAGCAGATGGAATTTTTGACATTCACATTTAGCTCAAACTTTGACTTTAGGGCCCAGTCACACCACTGTATTTTTTTGACTGCATCTGCGCTGCAGTTTTGCGGATCAGATACCTACCCCTTTCATTTCAATGGGGCCGCAAAAGATGCAGATAGTACACTTCAATTCTGCGGTCTCATAAAAACGATAAAACATGTCCTGTTCTTGTCCGTTTTGTGGACAAGAATAGGCATTTCTATCATAGGGCAGAGCCTTCCGATCCGCAAAATGTGGAATACACACAGCGGGTATCCATGTTTTGCAGGCTGCAAAAACAAATACAGACGTGTGCATGGACCCCAACACTGAGAAACAAATCTTGAATTAGATATGGGTACTATTATATATAGGTATCAGGAAAGAAATAAAATTCATCCAAACCACCTTTCTCAACATGGTGGGGCTATATCCTGGAGGTAAGTGTTCTTCCTTTCATGCAGAGGGTCTCAGGTTCAAATCCTAGGTTCTCCCTCATATAACCCATAATAAATGTCAGTAGAAATTAAAAACTTATGTGTATGGCAAAGTGGCCTGATGCAAGTAATGCTATACTTGCTGGACTGTAAGTAGTGTATATGATATAATGGGATGAATTTTAGTTCTTTCCTGATTATCATATATAATAGTACCCATAACTAATTCAAAATCTGTTTTGCAGTGTAAAGGCAAAGGTTAAGCCAGAACTGAGTGTCACAGGTATGAGAAACATGGATGCATCTGCTGCTTCTGGCCTCCTTGATGTTTAGCCGTGTCAATCAAGGGAAAAAGGTGTTACAAAAGCAGTGCTCCAAGGACTCAGTCTGGCCCCTTGGTGCTCAAACTTTGCAATACGAAATATGAATGTTTAATAGGGTTGATCGTGCTGACAGAGGTTCTTTAAAGACTGGAAGTCAAAGTAGATTTTTAAGTCCACATCCAGTTATGATGTCTGTAGGCCAAATATCAAGTGTATAAACTCTAAGATAACATCTTATATTTATTGTTCTTACTATGTTTTTTACAACCCCTTTGTTCCTCCAGTGTATCTAAATAAAGCACTACTATGGGCTCATATATGTCTCCAGATTTCTAGACTACATTCTTAGCAAATGTATGCAAGCAAGAAACTGGACATGACTACATCATACTACATACTGTTACCATGAGGTCTCTGTATAGAACCCATATACCGTATGTGAAATATACAATTTTTCACTAAGGCTGTTTGCTAAATTGCCTGGTTTTCAGTTTAGATGCATTGAAGTGAGAGAAAAATGGTTACCAAAGGTGTGAGCTTTTACGGCCCTGTCATTATTGCGTTTCAGATATATTTTACTGTGCAGACATAAAATGATACTGAAACTGGATAGTGTTACAGTGCGACGGTATAACAGGAGTCGCTTCCGAAAACACTGGATACCCCAAGTGTAATTCCATTTACAAACACAGCAGAGTCAGCTATGCCACTAATGCGATCAGATCACCTGTATCAATGCTCCCCTGGATACTGTTGGCTCTTCCCAGAGTCAGGTTGCGATGACTTGCATTCCGAAACTGAGAAAAGGAGCAAGTAGAGTCTATTGTGTTTCTACGGGCTCCCAAGGCATTGGTTGGATACAAAAACTGTGTATATGATACAGTCTGGAGAGAAGAAACAAATATCGGTTGTCACCATTAATTAGGAACACTTTTTGGCAATGCTATACACATAGTATAATAATGTTTTTTTGTGAAAGACATTATTTAAAGAATCAGGAGCAGATTTTATATTGTACAATGAGAGGCCCATACATGGTGCGACATCTGGGTCATGTATGTGGATCAATCAAGGTCTTACATACTCAGTATTATCCAAGGCAAATTCTGATATTTTTGCACATGTTCTTACACTACCTGCATTAGCACTACAGAACCTTTACGTGTGCACCTTTTAGAGACAATTTACCATTTATGTCCAAGTTTTTGTTTTTTAAGAAACAAGACTACAGACTGAAGTATTTTATTGATCTGGAAATATACAGACCTTTAGGTAATTGTTTTGCAGTGATTCAACTTAATTGTTAAAAGGGTTTTACGGTGCTAACATACTAATAACCTAACCATAGGAAAGATCATCAATATCAGAAGGGTAGGAATCCAACACCAGGCACTCCTAATGATCAGCTGTTAGCGGCAGCTTTAACTTGACTGTTAAAGGGGTTTTCCAGGAATAACAGACTGATGACTGGTCTACAGGATAGCGAAGACTGGTCTACAGCAGGGGTCAGCAACCTCTGGCACTCCAGGTGTTGTGAAACTACATCTCCCATCATTCTCTGAACTCCCACAGAAGTGAAAGGAGCATGTTGGGAGTAGCAGTTTCACAAATGTTGGAGTGCCGAAGGTTGCTGATCCTTGGTCTACAGCATAAGTCATCAACATGAGATCAGTTGGGGTCTGACACCTGGCACTCCCACTGATCACCTGTTAGCGGCAGCTTTAACTTGACTGTTAACGGGGCTTTCTGCAACTAACATATCGATGATCGGTCTACAGGATTAGCTATTAGCGGCAGCTGCAGGTTCCAGATGTAAACAGTGTATGGAACCATAACCACCACAGCTCTGTGTAGTGGCCGTTCTCAGGTACTACAGCTCAGCTCGCATTCACTTCAATAGGAGTATCAGCTGCAGTACCTTAGAATTGCCATTACGCAGTCTACGGGGTGTGTTGTGTTGAACCTTCAGCTGCCACTAACAGCTGATCGGTGGGGGCTCATCATCTGGTAGTGGTGCCCGGTGTTGTGCTCCCCACCGATCTCATACTATTGACCTATTCTATGGATAGGTCATGAATATTTTGGCCCAGAAAGCCCCTTTAAGAATAGAGGATACACTGCATTCAATAGGCACTTTGTGTTCTGTGGAAATATAGATAAACAACTAAAAAGTGGAATTAAAGGACCACCACATGCAAGACAGTTCAGTATAAGAATTTGCAGATAAATATCACAATGTCCTTGTACATTGTGCTATAATTTCTCATGACTTTGGTTGAGCATTAGGAATTTAGTTTTTCATTTAAAAAAAAAAAATCAGTGCTGTGTCTGTGTTGTGTCTTGTGAGACACAGGATGCATTTAACACATTACTGGAATTAAAAATTATAAAGGTGAATAGGATTCAAAAAGTTTTGAACCATAAACTATTAGAAAAGCAAAAATAAAGTGGCATTTTCCATCACTTCAGTGCCAAAAGTTCAACTTAAGGGACACTTCCATCAGAACAGGTTTTTTTTCAAACTCAATGTTCATGGACAACAATTCTTTTAGAATATTTTGCTGTTTTTCCTTTTTCATAACGGCAGTACTATGCAGCTGAAAAATAAATACAAAATATTGTCCTTCTGCAGCATATTGGTAGCCTATCCTAAGGACAAGATACCCCTATAATAATAAGTAAATGTGCGTTCAACATTCATGCAAAAGCGTCGCGTGAGATAACATTTTCGGTCTTTTTACAATGGACATTCCCAAAATAGTGGAACCTGACTACTGTCTTTATTGTGACACTGAGTGTCACCAGAAATGGACATTTTCTTTATTGTGAGTTTTCATATGATGGAAGACTAAGAGAAGACTAAGTTATAGAGACCTGAATAAGTCAAAGTTTTGCCCCATAATGAGAAATATTAACACATATCAAAGGAAGCTGGGAATGCAAACTTGGTGGGGATCATTGAAGATGGAAAAAAATACGTGAACGGCTAGTTACACACCAAACCAACCTGGGACCTGTGTGCTTTAGGCCTCGTGCACGTGACTGTATTTTTGGTCTATGTCCGATCCTCATTTTTTGTGGATCACACGCTGACCTATTTATTTCTATGTGGCTGCAAAAAATGTCATCCAAGTGCTGTCTGCATCCATTTTGCAAGTTATAAAACATGTCCTATAATACAGACAGAGGAAAGTGCAGGATGCACACCGCTGGGACCCAGATTGGCAATGTCTGTGTGCATGAGACCTTAGTTTTCCAAGCAAAGTTTACGTTCTCACCTTCCCATCAGCTCCAAGCTCAACTCCTTCAAGGCCAAGTATCATTTCCCTTGTATTCATTCCACCGGAGGAATGTCGCTGCCTCGTACCTTCCAGTTTTAAGTCCCTATGCATAAAATGAACACTGTGAGAACAGGTACTGTATACTGCCTTTAACAAGAGTCAAATTTATTTATAGAATACCAAAAAGTTAAATTACAATCATCCTAAAGGAAATCAATCTAGTGTACACGAAAAATCCCCAGATGAAAAATGCTAAATTCATGTTGTGGGTAAGCAAAACTGATTAATAACTGAGCCTGCTTGTTTTTGTCTAAAAATACCCTGAATTACAACTCAAGAAATACAACACCTTCAAAGGAGTTAAAATAACACTAGCAGTAGTTATAAAATAAGAATAATGGCTCGCTTTCTAACCCCCCCCCCCCCAGCAGATCATGCACTAATATATCTATGCCCCCACCAGTCCTTGTTTGCTTTTCAGGAATTATGACTGGCCTCAGTGGTCATGTGGAGTTCAACTGGTTTTACCAATGTATCGTATATAGCCAGCTTTAAGCATTCTAGATTTTTAGCTTAGCAGTTATAATGATGTTTTTGCTGCATTCATTTCGCTTGGAATCAAATGTGAAATCCAGTCAAATTATCTTCTCAATACATATGTGAAGATCACATAGTTGATTTCCAGAACAACCAAGTACGTATCCACCATAAGCACCGTTCAGAAGTTCCTGATTTGAATGGACCTTTGCTTAGAATCCTATCTCAGTTTTCTCAGTTTAAGGCTTCATTCACACAACCGTATTTTGTTTCCGTGTCCGTTCCGTTTTTTTTGCGGACCGTATGCGGAACCATTCATTTCAATGGGTCCACAAAAAAAAAACAGAAGGTACTCCGTGTGTATTCCGTTTCCGTATGTCTGTATTTCCGTTCCGCAAAAAAGATAGAACATGTCCTATTCTTGTCCGTTTTGCTGACAAGGATAGGCATTGTTACAATGGATCCACAAAAAAAACGGAAACACGGATGCCATACGGAACGTCATCCGTTTTTTTTGCGGATCCACAATTTGCGGTCCGCAAAACACATACGGTCGTGTGAATGAAGCCTAAAGGGAATGTGTCACCATGGTCTGTAATACATGAGTAGTACTGAAGATAAGGAGTCCAGAATGCTACTTTTTATTTCCCCACTACCTGTGCATGCACACAGCAGTCCTCTCCATTATGATAGCACAGCAGTCCAGACTGTGTATTTCAGCACAGCTTTGATAACTAAGCAGCAAAGGGAATGGAGGGCAATAGGAAAATAAAAGTGGCGATCTGGACTACTTATCTGTTGTACTAGTCATGTACTACTGCAGATTATAGGCCAAGATCCAAGCGAAAGATTCTCTTTAAAGGGGTTCTCCGGGAATTAAGAAAATGTAAATACTGAAATATTACTTCATTATAAAAATATTCCCAAATACCTTTCATTAGTTATATGGCTCGCTTTGTCTAGGGAACAATGATTAGGAGAAACAAAATGGCCGCCGTCCTATTAGTACACACAAAACCTGTCCTAATCACACAGGAGGACAAGGTACTTCACATCACTGAGGTAAAGAGCTGCCTCATCCTCCTCTCTGCTCTGCTTGTCAGGGGTTATGATCCTGAATACAGATGATAAGATCTTTAGCTGAATTTCTGTAGGAATACCGTTCATGACTAGATGTGGCTAATAAGCATCAGCACTTGTATGCAGTCTCCATTACCACAGTCTGTCCTGTCCGTCCTCTCTGTACTTCATGTCTCCTCATGAACTACAGAGATTCAGCTGAAGATCTTATCACCTGTATTCAGGATCATAATCCCTGAGAAGTAGAGCAGAGAGGAGGATGAGGCAGCTCTGTATCTCAGTGTTGTAAAGTAACTTGTCCCCCTGTGTGATTAGGACAGGTTTTGTCTGAACTAATGGGACGGCGGCCATTTTGTTTCTCCTAATGCTTGCTCCCTAGACAAAACGAGCCATTATAAATAATGAAAGGTATTTGGGAATATATTTATTAGTGAGTAATATTTAAGTATATTCATTTTTTTAATTCCCGGAGAACCCCTTTAAGCTTTCTATATGGCCAGATCATTTGGAAAATCAGTAGTGGACTGAGATCACAGATTTATATTCTTGCATCTTTCTAACATATCAGGGGGTACGTAACTTTGACCTAATTTCTGCACCAAAGCATGTTCTCTAACAATATTATATAAAGTTGAACAGGTCAATTGGTTTCTAACAAAATAAGCTATATTAGATACATAAGCTATATGATTATAGACTCATAAACTTCAATGAATGAGTCTGGGATGGAAACGGATAAAAGTGGCTGTTGCCTGTGCTAAAAAAGGGACATATGAAGAACCACTGATATTAAAGGGAATCTGTTGCCCACATTTTGGACTATTATCTACAGTAATACATGAGTAGTACTGTAGATAAGGAGTCCAGATCACTACTTTTTTTTTTTTTTTTTACTACTGTGCCTCGTTCCCATGCTGGAAGCACTCAAAGCTGTGCTGAACTACAAAATCCGGACTGCTGTGCTAATACAATGGAGAGGACTCCTGTGCGCATGCACACCAGTCCTGACAATGTATTTCGACAGAGTTCTGAGCGATGACAGATAGAGAATGGGGGGCAGTAAGAAAATTTAAAAAATAGCGAGTTGGACTACAGTCCTACTCCTGTATTACTGTAGATAATGGTCCAAAAATCAGAGCAAAAGATTTAGTTTAATGGCAATGTGAAGTCCATTGCATAGACAGAAAATACTTTTGTATAAATCAGCCCTTAAACATTTGGAAATCTGCAGCACTTAATTTTTTTCTGCTAGATGTGGATGGGATTTTGAAAAGACGCCCACACCAAAACCATGTGACAATTCCCAGATTAGGTTTAACACCTCACTTTATAAAATTATAATTTGGCTCTAGGACTTCATACAGCAAATGCACATACAGCTACTGTCAGGGGGTTTTCCACAATTTTTATAGTGAGGCCTATCTTCATAAAAGGCCAGACCGCCAGAGATGTGATATTGATGGCCTATCCTGAGGACAGGCCATCAAAATAAGAATCACTGAAAAACCCCTTTAAGTTCATGATTTTAGTCAGAATTGAGTTTTAACTAGTTAAAGGAATTGTCCAGCCCCTCTCTCCAGCTCAGTCTGATATTAGGTGTGTTCCCAAAGCAATTGTCCCACACCCAGCCAGTATTGTGCACATGTCCTATAATAATTATTAGGACATATGCACATTACTTTCTGGGTATTCGATGATTTCCTCAGCAACTGTCCCACCCCGGATGCAGCTGTTTTTTCCATATATGATGTTAGATCAGGTAGAAGAGAGGGACTGGGCAAATTTAGGTCATCACAGATGTGTAAATTACTGCAAGTGGGAGTATCATTTATTTCGAAAGCCGCAGTCTTTAAATGGCGATCTCGGAGACTGGGAACCCCATTTCATACTTACAGGCTGGGTGGTGTTAAAAAAAACAAAACTCAACAGTCACCTGTGTTCCAGTACCAAGCTGCCTTCTAGTCCCTGCTGGACCAGACGATTGACGTGCCTTCTACTCACATGTCACTGCTGCTGGTCAATCAATGGCCTCAGCAGCAGTTATGTGTGTGCCATCGCACTTCTGATCCAGCGGGGACCAGAGGTGAGGAAGAAGGGAGTTCAGAGTTAGAACTGGAGTGCCGGTGATGGGGGGAGTCTTTTTTTTCTTCCTAACCCCTGAATTCAGCCTGTAAATATGAAAAGGGGTTCTAGGTCCCAAAGAACTCCTCTAAGGAGGACCTGGCAGTTCGCGTGATGCGTTTGTTTTTGTAAATACTAGCAATCACCATAAAATAACAATTCTGGAGCACACCCCCCAACTGGTTACCACCCCTCTGTTCCCTTACTGCAGACCGCTAGCAATTCATTCATAACTTCTGGTAGAAATAATAAAGGAATGGCACAACATAGAGACATAAGAATAGATGTTCCAGAATTGTTATTACATGGGGAATGCATGAAGCTATTAAAACAGGCATGTCAGGAGTGGTAAAAGGTCTTCTGTAAAGTTCAACTGACGAACGTTCGTTTTGGTTGTAATCGTCCATTTTTATCAACTTTAGACTAATGTGTATGGTTACCTTTTCACTCAAAGCAGTCTATATTTTAACTAGATTCCACTGATATCATGGAAAGGCAAAATGTTGCCCAGCGAGTCGATATGTGTCAGTGAAATATGAATGTGATCATGTGACGATAAACGCGATCTGAGTACATAAACGTATTTTGAGTCTCAAGAATTAATCTTACTGTGAGGGAGTAGCTGTGTTACCAGCACTGCCTTTGAAGGAAGAAAGCAATGTTTGAATAATTGTGACCTTGAATAAATTGCAATAGATCATATTACTTTCTTGTCCAGGAATGTGTGTCTGGTTCTTACTATGTGATTTCATTGTCAGTAATACACCAGAAAAATATTATTCTGCATTTTCACACTAAGTGTGAAACACACAGCAGGATGGCCAAGCACTCAGCACTGAAGTTACAACATCAGGCAATTATTTATGAATTATTTAGGGAGTAGATTAAATATTTAACTAGCTGAACGCAACAATTATTTTAACCATTGCTTGCTAAAAGAGCGAGACTGGGAGGTTACAGTCACAGTAATGGAGCTGAAAGGTTTAAAAGTTCTGCACAACTCTTGTTGCATTAAAGGGGTTATCCCATGGCTAATGTAAAAAATGAAAATCAGACATTATATAGTACATGACAATATCTTTCTAACAAAGCTAGAACCAGCCCTGTACCTCACATGGATCCAGAGATCTCCACATTCATTGCTCTGCTAGATTTATATCAAGCTGACAGCTCAAAAGGAGTGTCTTTTCTGCCGCAGCTAAGGGGGCGTGTCCATGCTCTCCTTATCACAGCTCAGGAGGTGTGTCCATGCTCTCCTTATCACAGCTCAGGAGGCGTGTCCATGCTCTCCCTATCACAGTTCAGGAGGCAGTTGAAGGATGAAACTGAGCATGTGCGGCCTTCTCAGTGAGCAGGACAAAGATATAAGAAAAAGAACAAACAGCAGGTGGCGCTATACAGGTAGAGTGCAGTGAATAACTCAGTGGCTATGCTAAATTTTTAATTACATGCAATTACAAAAGAATTCAGATCCAGGTGCTGGATTGAAAACTGTAGAATATTTTTTGTGGAACAACCCCTTTAAATACTGTTATCTTTATTTTTTACTCTGTGCCTTATATTGAATGATACATATAATACTGCTACCGTGTTTCCCTGAAAATAAGACAGTGTCTTATTATTTTTTTTCCTCCGAAAAAAGCGGTAGGGCTTATTATCAGGGTAGGTCTTATTTTGCCTCAATGAACAACTACCGTATCACACATTTATGTTTGAACAAAAAATCTGCATTTATTCAAATACAGTATAAACGGAAATTCTGGAAAATCAGTATAACCCTGCCTGTAGGTTGTACAGTAGGAGACTGGGCTGGGACAGTGGGTCAGGTAGCTTGCAGTATCAGTACAAATGTCACTTCTTAGTCCTCCACTTCTCACTCGATGCTGCACACTGCCAGAGAGGACCCTCTGAAGAAAGCAGGGGGCGGAGCTACGGTAGCTGCAGGCATCATTTGAACACACTCTGCAGAGGCTGTGCACTGCGCTGGAGAAGTCACAGGGGCACAGGGACAGGTGCCGCCCCGCTCATCGCAGTGGACAGACAGCAAGGTAGGCGGGCAGCGCGGGAAGGCATATGTGCGGGTGCAGGAGCACAGTAATGAATGTTGCCGCCGGCCCTCTGCTGCCCGGTCTAGGCTGACAAGACAACATGTCAGCGCTTCACGTCAGCGCTACACATTTGCGCCCTGCCCCCCTTTCCCCCAGATGGAGCCACCAGCAAAGAGGCCTTGACTGGCCAATACCATAACTTTCAGGGTAGTGGAGTCCCCCATCACTGCCCCCAGCCTGTAGCATGATTCTCAGTGATCGTGACGTCACTGACGTCACATCACATACCGTACAATAGACTTAATGTAGATAGGTCTTATTTTTGGAGTAGGGCTTATATTTTAAGCCTGCTCCAAAAAAAAGGCAAAATAGCAGTAGGTCTTACTTTCGGGGTAGGTCTTATTTTTGGGGAAACACGGTAATATTCAAAAATAAAACAGTGCTCTACCTAAAGAAACTGCCAAAAATATCTACTACAATGTTTTTTTAAGTTCAGCACCCAATAGCAATTTATTAGGTGGGTGGTCCCCAGCACTCGGTATCAATGGTGCCAAAATTAATAGCATCAAAAGCAGCCGAATATGGGATGCTAGGAGTAAAAAAACAGAGCACAGGAGTCACAGAAGACATGTCTACAAAGGAATATAGTTTTATTTCTGTGACAGTTCTTCTTTGGTGGTCACTGTCCTTTCAACAAACTTTTCATAAATAAAAAAATGCAAGCAATTATACGAAACTAATATATCTTGTTAGAGAAAAATGCCTCTCCATTTAAGAGCCACTTCTTCACAACACCCTTCCACCACCTCCTGATCATTCCCTCTCATTTCACTGCTAAAATTGGTCTTGTATTCCAGCTTTAGTAAGTTTTCTTTCTTACCCTTGTGCTGGATTCACAACTACACTGCTCAGTCCTGTAATATAATGCCATCCGTTCTGTTTTCCACTCTCTTTCCTCAGTTGTCCATTTGGTGGACACAATGAGGCCTTAAAGGGGTAGTCACATTTTATAAAGTGATTGGATACTGTAGGACACAGTGTTCCTCAGTTCCAGTCCTCAGAGCCCACCTGATGGTTATGTTCTCAGGACCTCCAAGTATTCAGTAGGTGATATATTAGTGTCAATTCCTCAGAATTACTCCAGGTAGTCATTCTGTGCGATATTCTTATACCGTACAATAGACTTAATGTAGATAGGTCTTATTTTTGGAGTAGGCTTTATATTTTAAGCCTGCTCCAAAAAAAAGGCAAAATAGCAGTAGGTCTTACTTTCGGGGTAGGTCTTATTTTGGGGAAACACGGTAATATTCAAAAATAAACAGTGCTCTACCTAAAGAAACTGCCAAAAATATCTACTACAATGTTTTTTAAGTCAGCACCCAATAGCAATTTATTAGGTGGGTGGTCCCCAGCACTCGGTATCAATGGTGCCAAAATTAATAGCATCAAAAGCAGCCGAATATGGGATGCTAGGAGTAAAAAAACAGAGCACAGGAGTCACAGAAGACATGTCTACAAAGGAATATAGTTTATTTCTGTGACAGTTCTTCTTGGTGGTCACTGTCCTTTCAACAAACTTTTCATAATAAAAAAATGCAAGCAATTATACGAAACTAATATATCTTGTTAGAGAAAAATGCCTCTCCATTTAAGAGCCACTTCTTCACAACACCCTTCCACCACCTCCTGATCATTCCCTCTCATTTCACTGCTAAAATTGGTCTTGTATTCCAGCTTTAGTAAGTTTTCTTTCTTACCCTTGTGCTGGATTCACAACTACACTGCTCAGTCCTGTAATATAATGCCATCCGTTCTGTTTTCCACTCTCTTTTCCTCAGTTGTCCATTTGGTGGACACAATGAGGCCTTAAAGGGGTAGTCACATTTTATAAAGTGATTGGATACTGTAGGACACAGTGTTCCTCAGTTCCAGTCCTCAGAGCCCACCTGATGGTTATGTTCTCAGGACCTCCTAAGTATTCAGTAGGTGATATAATTAGTGTCAATTCCTCAGAACTTACTCCAGGTAGTCATTCTGTGCGATATTCTTAAATCCTGAGGACAGGAGTTGGGGGAACACTGCTGTAGGATAGTGGTGGAGGTCGGACCTCTCGCATTCAAACTGATCATGAGAATTAATGGTCCACAGGTTGCTGGAAGCACAGTTGTGCAGGAAACAGTGAAGGTGACCAGCACTGTGGCTATTTCATGTTCAGAATCAGTGGGACCCCAGACCCTTGTGATCATAAATTGATGGCATCCGTTTATAAGATAAAAATAACCATTTAATTCAATGTTTAAAGGTCATCTTTATCGTCCCTATAACAAACTGCCTAAATGACTTCATGGTTGGTCTCCTTCAACCAAATAATAAATCCTTATCTGCACAGACATGCATTTTACATTCTGGAAAACAGTGAGATTTTCTTGCAGAAGACCTGAACATCTTCTTGTTGTCGTGGAAACCTTACATTGTGAATGTTTTTTCCTGCACTCTGACAACCTGTGAGTCACAGCCAGTTTGTTTATCAAGAAATCTTGACAGGCTATTTAGTCAGGATTTATATTTTTTGGGTGACAACCCACATGAAGATCCTAAAATATTAACAGTAAAAAGGCACAGCAGGTAAAATTTGGCCTAATGAAAATATCATTTATCTATTGTCGATAGCCTCCCCTCAATATGGATCTATTATTATATTAATGTTCTAAAGTCTATTCCAGTGCAATTTTATTAAAAGGTAATGCATAGTGATGGGTGCGGGAAATAAAAAAATATATATCAATACTCTCCTAAGATACTGTATATACACGGAGTCAAAAACAGAATCGAAAGAAACAAATATTGCAGTACTGATGTTCATGTAAATAATTTACACCATAAACCACAAGGATTTAATGGATGGATCAACAGTTCCCATCATCTTCTGGTTATTTTCTGCTACTAGTGCTAAGTTTATGCTCCATTTGTAAGAATGTATGTCAATATAGACGCACATATGGCTACGGTATGTAAATCCTCAAAATATTCTCCCAGGCTTGTAAAATAAGTTTGTTACCAAGCAGATGTTGGCCTGTCAAACTGTGATGAATGGAAGTCTTGGGACAACGTCTTGCCTTCTAACGTGACAGAATTGGGCTATATGAAAGCCGGCCCAAAAAACATGATACCATATTTTTTTTTTATCTTACAGCATTCAGGAACATGTCCAAAGTTTTTCATTATCTTAACCCCTTTAGAAGGACTGTCCCAACAAAGTTAGGCTACTTTCACACTTGCGTTGTTAATTCAGGTACTGAGATCCGGCAGAGAATCTCTATACCTGAATTAAACTGATCCGTTTTGATTTTGCACATCAGGATGCATCAGTGTGATGCAGTTGTGTGAAATCAAAACTGAAAAAAAACTGATCAGGCACTAAATACATTGAAAGTCAATGGGTGACGGATCCGTTTTTTTAGTGTCCTAAAAAACTGATCCGTCACCATTAACTTAGGCTACTTTCACACTAGCGGCAGTCCAGATCCGGCAGGTGAAGGGTGCCGTCGGATCCGGACTGCCGCAGGGACATGTGTGGGGCCGGAACCACGTTCCGGCCCCACACATGTCACACAGTACCATATACAGACATACATACATACACACACATACTTATATACTCCAGGCAGGCCGCACATCTTCACGCCCAGGAGGCGCGCAGCTATGACGATTCCCCACAGCGCCCTCTGCTGGGCGTTGTAGGGAATTGTCATAGCGGCGCGCCTCCTGGGCACGAAGATGTGCGGCCTGCCTGCCTGGAGTATGTAGGTATGTATGTGTTTGTGTGTATGTATGTATGTCTGTCTGTCTGTCTGTATGTATGTGGTGACGGATCCGTCCTGAACTCCATTGAAAGTCAATGGAGGGCGGATCCGTTTGCCATTGTGGTCACACCAAACGGATCTTGACTTGCATTGGGGGTCATTCCGGATCCGTCTTGGTGCGGATGCCTGGACCGGAGAGAAAACCGCAGCATGCTGCAGTTTGTTCTCCGGTCTGAAGACGGAGCAGAATGATTTCAGGAGCATTCCGTTGTCTTCAATTCAGTTTTGTCCCCATTGACAATGAATGGGGACAAAACTGAAGCGTTTTTTTCCAGTATTGAGTCCCTATGACGGAACTCAATACCGGAATTTAAAAACGCTAGTGTGAAAGTAGCCTTACATTGGTTTCAGTACCTGATCAGTTTCTTTCAGTTTTTATGACCAGACACAAAATTACAGCTTGCTGCGGTTTTGTGTCTGCTCACAAAACTGAAAGCTGCCTGAACTGAAGACATCCTGAACGGATCTCTTTCCATTCAGAATGCATGGGGACAAAACTGATCATTTTTTTTCCCGGTATTGAGATCGTCTGCCTGATCTCAATACAGGAAAACCACAACGCAAGTGTGAAAGTAGCCTAAGGTTTACAAGTGTGTCCACACCAAACGGATCTGTCCCCATTGACTTGCATTGGGGGTCATTCCGGATCACTAGTGGTGCGGATAACTAGTACGGAGAGCAAACCGCAGCATGTTGCGGTTTGTTCTCCGGTCTGAAGACGGAACGGAATGGTTTCAGGAGCATTCAGTTGTCTTTAGTTCAGTTTTGTCCCCATTGACAATGAATTGGGAAAAACTGAAGCGTTTTATTCCGGTATTGAGCCCCTATGACGGAGCTCAATACCGGAATAAAGAAACGCTAGTGTGAAAGTAGCCTAACTTATCACCTATCCACAGCATTCAGACCCCCCGGTAATCAGACACTTATTACCTATCCTGTAGATAGATTATATGGCAAGTTGCTTTGGTGGGACAACTGCAAGAATATAACATTGACTACCTATCCTTCATTATCATCTCTTTAAAGACAAAAAACAACGGCTATTAAGTTAGTAACAAATTAGGATCATCTTCAGTGGAAAACACATAGTGCAGCTCAGAGGTAATCTCCATACCATGTGTAAGCATGAAGAGCACCAATACTTTTAATCTGCTTCTCCCTTGAGAAAGACTACCTCAAAGGGAGCTACATCTTAATGTGGATACAATATACTTTTATGCATACTGTTGTATTCATTTTCAATACAGTTGTAACAGTCCATTGTATTTTTACGTACCCAACATGTGTACAGTCTCGATATGGCAGCACAGAAAATATGCTACAAAATGATCTTCTCCCACTTAAAAGGACGATTCTGCAAAATCAGAGAACATTCATGTAAATCAGCAAACTGGACAGTTCAGAGGCAGTGATACTATGTTTCAATGTTTAGCAGTCAACCCTGGACTAGGAGAAGGGGTAGAGGTTTGTGGTTCGGGGGCTGTATAACAATAACAGTGAGAAATTGCAGGAATCCTATTGTCAGCCACATGTGACCTTGGACATTTAGTTTATTTCTGGGTGTCCTGCACACAAACATTACACTGTAGACCTAGATTTGGCAAGAAAATAGAACAACTGTATACAAAGCTGTAAAAATTATATGCATTATAAATAGATACATGACAATCACAACTGTGAATTTTTCCTGCATGTTTCACTTATTCTTTAACGCAGTGATTTTCAACCAGTGTGCCTCCAGCTGTTGCAAAACTACAACTCCCATCATGCCCAGGCAGCCTACAGCTATCAGCCTACAGAAGGGCATGGTGGGAGTTGTAGTTTTGCAACAGCTGGAGGCACACTGGTTGAAAATCACTGCTTTAACAGACTAGCATTGTAAGAAGCTGGAACTATGACATAGACATAACACGTCTTAGGTCACCTCAGTATGACTAATTCCTAGGGCGAGGGTGCACTAATTACTGTAGTAGAACGTAAAACCCAGTTAGATAAATCCAGTAGCCAGCATGACTTAGTAATTATTTTCTGACCTTTAATATTTTAAAGACCTGAACAGAAAGCAACACAAAATGTCATGTGCCAGCAGCAAACTCCTAGACATGATGACTACCTGACTTCTAGAATTTATCCAGCACCGGTCTACAGCCACCCAAGCATCTTTTCAGAGTATTGCTACATAATTATGCCTAAGCATAAATACACAAAGTGGTATTAGAGAAGACCATCTTCAGCTTGTAAATATGATCTTCTCTTATAAAATAGACACATGATGTGAGACCGCCATTGCTTTTGAGAGCGAAGGGCTGTATGAAATAGCGTAAAGGGAATCGGTCAGCTCCAAAACTAGAGTGAACTGTGTATAGTGTAAGTGGTGCTGAGTCAGAATATATAATGTGTATCATCATAGTCACTTGCATTCTGACACTGTGTTCTGATGAACAAGCAATGAAATGCATTGAAAAGACGCACATAATGAAAAAGACTCAAAGAGGAGTCTTCTCAATACATTTTACAGCTGGTTTGTTGAAGCACAGCATCTGAATGCAAGTATGACGTTAAAAATTGTATCTTCTGACTCAGCATCACTTACACAGTTTACTCTAGTTTTGTGGTGTTTTGAAGCTGACAGATTTCTTCCCGACACTTCCTTCCTGACAATTTGCCTATACATCGTTCCGTGTAAGGGAACCTTAAAGGCTATGTACACCTTTGGGGGCAATTTTTTTATTATTGCATTATACTTATTTTGACCTAAAAATCACTTTTTAGCTGCCTGTGGATTTTTTCTCAATTCTGGAGCAGACGGACAGCTTATCTCTTCTCTCTGACCTTATAAATACTCACTAAAGCTCAATCCTTACCTTACTGATAAGAATGTGACTTAAATAAGTGGTTATGACCTCTCAGTAGTTTACAGATAAGGGTAATTAGATGACCGGCACAAAAGTGAAAGTACCAGTCACCCAGCTAGACAAACAGTTAACCCTTTGTGACTGAACAGCTCAATATTTTGTAATAAAGACCAATTGAAAATATGATTTTTAGCCAAAAATAAGTTAAATGCAATCATAAAAAAATGACTGCAAAGGTGTACATAGCCTTTAAGTCCTGTGATCACAGAAGCATATGTCTTTGCTCATTCATCAGGTGATCACTGGCTCCTTTACAAAGGGCAATTATTGGCAATGGACATTTCTACAAATGCTTTTTCCTGATAATTGACTCAGTGAAAGTCCTTTAAGAGGACCTGTCACCACAAGATGCAGTGTAATCTGCAGGCAGCATGTCATAGAGCAGGAGGAGCTGAGCAGATTTATACAGTGGCATGCAACAGTTTGGCCACCTTGGTCAAAATTACTGTTAAGGTGAACAGTTAAGCAAGTTAAAGACTTTTCAGCTGTAATACCAGGAGATGAAGAAAATATATCATAAGCTATAACTCATCCCTGATACAACTCACATTCTAGTCACTGTAATAATTGTGGGCATTGAATGGAGTCTGAACATCCCACCCTGGACAGCCAGCATTCCCACGTAATGAGCATCTCACATTCGAGGACTGCTACATCAGTCATATTTGGTATTAAAACAATTAACACGATGAAACGTGTTATTAAAATATGTTGGGTATCGGATATCCATTAGAGTGGATGGGAAGACATGTTTTATTGATATTTCGTGTTTGCAAGCTGAGGGAGAGAAGTGGAGCAGGCACACATAATGAAGGCCTTACCAGAAGGCTGGGTCAAGAATGGGAGGGTGACCCCTCTCAGCTCCACCCTCTAACAAATGTGGATAAAAATGAGGGATTTCAAACCTTTTTGGGGATCTGATTGACATTTGGTTGTGCTCCAAGTTCTTCTATCCCTAGAACCAGAACTGACTCTTATCAAGCAATTTTCTAAGTATTAAGAACTTTCTGTTTTTATCCTTTTTATATCCGTTTTTGCACAACTTTGTCTGTTATTTCTTTTAATTTTTGTAACTTAAAGGGGTTCTCCGAGTTATAAATATTGATGACCTATCCTCAGGATAGGTCATCAATATCAGATCGGCAGGGGTCCGACACCCGGCACCCCGGCCGATCAGCTGTTTGAAGAGGAGGCGCGCGCCATATCAGCGATGCCTCCTCTTCAGTGTTTACATGCTGGCCGACTCGGGGGTAGTGGTGAGTAGGTGTAATTACACCTCACTGCCCCATTCATTTCTATGGGAAGAATCGCTCCCATACAAGTCTATGGAAGCAATTCTATTCATAGAAATGAATGGGGCAGTGAGATGTAATTACACCTACTCACCACTACCCCCGAGTCGGCCAGCATGTAAACACTGAAGAGGAGGCAGCGCTGATAAGGCTCGCGCCTCCTCTTCAAACAGCTGATCGGCGGGGGTGCCGGGTGTCGGACCCCCGCCGATCTGATATTGATGACCTATCCTGAGGATAGGTCATCAATATTTATAACTCGGAGAACCCCTTTAAGTGCTGTACATTTTTAGTACATTAAAGCACATCGTTAATGGTTTTGACAAGTGCCCTGAACGAGCCCAGTAGCCTCTATTTTTATGTTTATGAGTGGGGTTTGTGTTACCGTGTATTTGCTATTAGTGTGAATAGTGCTACTGTGAGCCTGCTTGCGAGTGGGATGCTGTGTAGTTTTCTATGAGCCCCTAACTAATTAGCATATTAATTTAAATATCATAGATGGTGGCAGCATGTTGGGGTGCATGAAATGCTGTGCAGGGGTGTAATCTATATTCAATCTGTGGACTGTGTGTAGGGGAGTGAGAGACTGAGTGCATGAAATAGGTCGAACCTTGGCAGTCGCACCTGGTTCATGTGACAGAGTGGTCCTCAACGAGTCCTCCATGTTTGGAGAAAAATGGGGGAGAGAATTTCATGAAAAGAACACCTCTCCAACCATTAAGCATGGCAGTGGATCAATCATGCTTTGGGGTTGTGTTGCAGCCATTTCACGGGGAAAGGGAAGAATGGATTCAATAAAATTCCAGCAAACTCTGGAAGCAATCATAACACAAATTGTAAAAAAGGTGAAGTTGAAGGAGGATGGCTTCTATAAATGTATAATGATACTAAACACTCCTCAAAATTCATAGTAGATTACTTCAAAAGGCACAAACTGAAGGTTTCACCATTGCTCTCACAGTCCCCTGATTTGAACATCATTAAAAATCTGTGGATAGACCTCAAAAGAGCGGTGCATGTAAAACGGCCCAGGAATCTCACAAAATTGGAAGACTTTTGCAAGAAAAATGGATGAAAATCCCTCAAACAAGAATTGAAAGACTGTCTACAAAAAGTGTTTATAAGCTGTGATACTAGCCAAAGGGGGTGATACTAGGTACTAACCATGCAGGGTGCCCAAATTTTTGTTTCCGGCCCTTTTCCTTTTTTGATATTTTGAAAATGTAAAAGATGAAAATAAAACATTATTTTGCTTAAAAAACAAAGGCAATGTGTCATCTTTAACTTTATGACTTTTGGAGATCATTTCATCTTCAATTTGCTTAACTGTTCACAGTAACAGTAATTTTGACCAGGGGTACCAAAACTTTTGCTTGCCACTGTATATAGTTTAATGGGAAAATATTGAGTAAAACTTGTAATTTATACATGTATATCTCTCCTCTTTCTGACTTCATTGTACATGGGGGAGGTGTTATCAGTGATTGATAGCTTTCTCGGTGTAAGAGTGTATACAGAGACAGCTGTCGGTCACGGATTACACCCCCCCCTCCCGTGCTGAGAGCTGTTCTTCCTTAGTCTAGAAAAAAACTGAGAATTAAATTTGTAAATTACAAGTTTTACAGAGTCTTTTCCCACCAAACTATTCATCAATCTGCTCAGCTACTCCTGCTGTATAACATGATGCCTGCAGATTGGACTGCATTTTGTGGTGACAGGTCCTCTCTAAAGCACCAGGTATCTCCAGTATTAAACTGCAAATACCTCATTGGGCAGAGACAGTATGTAGTAATCTCATATTGTGTGGCAGAATTCAGATATTAAGTAATGAATGTTTCTGAATGGTCAAGGAATGATTTGATTGGATTTCTCAACAGAAAAAAATTAAAGTTTTAAAGACGTATTCTCAGGCCATCCTCTTGTAGGTTTGTAAGTATTGAGATATGGAGTTCATAACCATTCAGTATCATTCAATTAAACATACCTAATTCAATATCTGGCTTTTAAGACTTGATTATTAATTTATCTCATTATTCACAGTATACGCAGTGACAGCGGGAACCTTAGAGAGTAGCCAACAATGCAGCACAATAGTGAAAAACAACACACAAGATACTGCACCATGGTTCTTCGGATTACAAATGGAGGAAGTGTGTGTTTGTGGTGTTACCTGCCACTCCTTGTGTCGTGCTGTCTCATGCTCTTAATAAAATGAACCTTCTTAAAGTTCTTTGGTCTGGGTGAACCGGACAGAGTCCGACATCTGAAAAATAAGTCAATTAAAGCCTGAAGTGAGATCTTTCATGGCATCTCCACACAAAGACAGGAAGGAAAAAAATCAGACAAATGGCTGCAGTCTAGTCACAGTTCACAGACGGTACAAGTGTATTGCACAAAGCCACAAGAACCAGGAGAGAACAATTAGAATTCTTTAACATTGTAATATTTTTACAAACAGCCAAGGATTTTCCTTTTATTCACTGTAATGACTACACAATAGAAAGCAAACACATAAAAGTAAATCTTCTGAAGCTGTAACAGCCAACCATCTAATGTGTATGGGGGCCTTCTGAGTCTCCCCTGATCCTTGGGAAGATGAGTGGCTGCCACCAGCAGTACTAGAGTTGCACGGGGTATCGAAGTATTGATACCCAATTGATACTTTTACACCCCAATCAATCCGATATCAGGTTTTACTATTTAACGAAACTAGTATCAGTTAGAGAGCTCTCAGCGCGCGCCATATTTTCTTCAGCCAGCACAGTGGAGAAGGAGGCAGTCCCTCCCTCCCCCCTGTGACGTGCGGCCACTGCCACCAATGAGAAGACAGCAGAGGAGAAGGGGGAGGGGCTTTGGCCACTGCGCCACTAATGAATATAATTTATAAATGTTGGGGGGGGGGGGGGCGCACTGCACCACCAATAATTATAATTAAGACATTAATTCAGTTGCTGGCGGCGGTATCACATACCCGGCCTCTATGACAGGGCACTGCAATCCCCGTCAATTAACCCCTCAGGTGCGGTCAATTAAACCTCCCAGTATTATAGTCATTGGTGGCAGTGGCTACAGGACACCCCCATTGGTGGTGCAGTGGTAGCTTCCGATCAGAGCCCCAGCAGTGAAATCGCGGGGCTTCGATCAGTTACCAGGGTACCCAGGATGCTACTGAAGCCTTGGCTGCCACGGTAAGCTCCCTGCTGCCGTGTGCAGAAAGCCTAGGGCAGCAGGGACAGTGTAAAGTCCTATTAACCCTAATAAAGCTCTATGAGGGTGAAAAGGACAAGGATTCTAGCTCCTATGGGGGCTAATAGTTAACTAAAAAGTAAAAAAAAAAAGTTTAAAAAAACACCAAAAAAAGTTTAAATCGTCCCCTTTCACAATTTTACATATCAAATATATAAACAATAAAAAATAAACATATTACGTATTGCCGCGTCTGAAAAAGTGCAAACTATAAAAATATTGAAATCTATTTCCTATGCAGTGAACACCGTAACAGAAAAAAAAATAAAAATCTTGCTATTCGCCAGTCTCATTGTCCCCCAAAAATTAGGATCGGACTGTTCTATAATGGGCCAGACGTACCATGTGGAATACATCCAGCTTTTTTGGTGTTTATTTTTTTCGTGTGGTATCGAGAATCGCAATACTTGTTTATAGTTATAATATTTTGGTATCGTGACAACCCTAAGCTGTATTGTCCTCTCTACCTGTTCAGGACAAATCAGGACACATGCATACTCAACCGAGCTAAGCACGCATATGTATCTGGGAAGGGGGGTTTAGGAAAATTAGCTTTGGCCAAAGAGTATTATTCAGCCGACTTCTAATGTGTATGGCCAGTCTAATTCTCTTTTGCTGTTCCCCCCGTTGTAAGTTATAAGTAAATGCCTTTAAAATACTATTGGTTTGGCCCTGGCAGAAGAGTGAAGCCTTGCTTCAGAGCCGAGATTGTGGCAGGCAGATAAAACTGAATCTGAATGGAAAGATGAATAGATAATAACCATGGTTAACATTAACAATGTACATAACTCATTTCATAATACCAGCGTAATTATACTAGTGTCAGATAACCGCTGATGACAGATACGTGTATATACATATTAAACTGCATTAGAATGATTGAGATCAATACTGTTTTTGTTCTGTATACACCAATCACTGAATCGGCTGTTGAATTTAAACATTCACAATCCTTTTGTTCTCGGGGACATAAGCCGCTGTCTCCTCTCTCTCCATTCGCTGCACATGTATGCCTGGCCGAGCCAAACATGCAGGTGTGTGGGACAGTCGGATGATTGTTCACACAACAGGTGACTCGTGTATGGTTAGCGTTCAGATGTTCACATACATTAGATGCATGCCTGGAGAACCTACCGAATTTGTCCAGCCCGGGCATCTATGTTTTGGGGGACCTCCCAACTCTCCCCTAATGGCAGATGTTGGGGGAGATAATCATCTTCCAGATGAGTTTGGCAAAGGCTTCCTCCCCTCATCCTTCAGAGAATGCATGCAATCTTGGCCAAGTCATGCATGCATGTGTATAGGGAGAATATCGGGAGGATAGCTGTTGTCCAGCCTTCGTCTACAGTAGGCTCACAGCCTTCTGTGTTATCAGTGACCACAGGGCACAAAGGATTGTCAGCTTAGGCGTTGGTGATAAAGAGAATAAGCTTATTTGCCCCTTCCAGCCAACATGCACATTCAAGCAACTTCATTTCAAAAAGCGTACAATAGTGCAGTAACATAGGTTGCATATGGTAGGTATACCACCAGAACCTCAATGGAGAACTGATCTTTTAATCGAAAACTTTACTGTAGACCTCACCATGGACCCAAAGCCTACTGGCAAAAAGTGACACTATAGTTGGGGTACCCAAAGAAAGATTCATGTATGTCATCATCGGCATAAATCCTGATGTTTGACAGATTTTCAGTTCAACAACTGCTCTGGTTGAGGGATGCATCCAATAACAACCAAAATCAAAAATGAAATTAGAAATATTAGGAAGCATACCTCCGCAAAGGTGCATTTTCTTCAATGTCTTCAAGTGTTTCCAGTGAAGACCGCTGAGAGATCAGTCGTCGTCTACAGAAGGCAATGCATAGTATTGTTTAATGGGTAATAAAAACCAACATCAAACATAGAAGTAATATTAGTACTAATTTTTATTAATCATAATAAAAATCACCATAAACATCACCATTTAGCGATCTGTTCTTTTGATCGGTCAGTTATGATCAGTTTGTGTCTCTTCCGTTCGAGATCAGTTATTTTTGACAGAACAAAAAGTCCGGCATGCAGTAATTTTTCTCCTATCAAAAATAACGGATCTGTCTATCAGCCCTAAGGCTACTTTCACACTAGCGTTTCTATTTTCCAGTATTGAGGTCTGTCAATGGGGACAAAACGTAACTGAACAGAACGGAATTCTCCAAAATGCATTCCGTTCCGTTTTGTTGCGTTCCCATACCGGAGAGAAAACCGCAGCAAGCTGTGGTTTTCTTTCAGTCATGGAATGCGGAGCAAAACGGATTCGGCATCACCCACAATACTAGTCAATGGGGATGGATACTTTTTCTCTGACACAATAGAAAACGGATCCGTCCTCCATTGACTTTCAACGGTGTTTATGACGGATCCGTCTTTTATGTTAAAGATAATACAACCGGATCTGTTCAGAATGGATTCAGATGGTTGTACTATCAGTAACGGAAGCATTTTTGCTGCACCCATCTGGATCCAGCAAAAATGCAAGTGTGAAAGTGGCCTAAGGCTGCTTTCACATCTGTGTTCTCCTTTCTGTTCTTCTGCTCCGTTACAGGAGCAAAAGAATGGAAAGGACAGATTCGGCACATAACTGAGCCTACGGACCCCATAGACAAGGGATGAGCAACCTCCGGCACTCCAGATGTTCTGAAACTACAACTCCCAGAATGCTCCATTCACTTCTATGGGAGTTGTGAGAGCAGCCAAGCAGGTTTGCATCCTGGTAGTTGTAGTATCACAGCAGCTGGAGTGCCAAAGGTTGCTGATCCCTGCCCTAGACTATAATGGGATCTGTTAGGTTTGCGTTCAGGGGGAAGGTTTTGCAGCGGAGACAAAAGTCATGCATGCTTCACAGATGTGAAAGCAGCCTTACAATGTTTTTCTGAAAGTTTGTGATTTATAAAAGATAGTCATATCTCTTTCAATCCAGTTGATATAAGAACATGATGCTATTATTGAACGTTACTGGCCTCTTTCCACAATTTACTGTATAAACTCCATCTGGAATACACTTAATTACTGTAATACCAGAACCATCTTTTGTCGCCTAGTCCCCATGTTTATATAGTGTACTGTGACTACAAACAGACTTCCGTATAATACAGTGTGATGAGATATTAAAAACAATCGCCCTCTATATTTCAGCAGCGCAGTGATGAATGTGAAAGGCCTTTATTATGTAAGAGTACCACACTTATTCCATTTGCCTCTGTTTAATGAGAAGGTGAAGACACATTTGCTTGTGTTGCACTTGTGAAAGCAGACAGATCTAAGCCAGTTCTTCCAGTACTAGTCTTTATTTTGCGCTCGCTCGTACGGTCCTGTTGTCACATGTTTTCAAGTCGACTATGTACACTAGGGACAATTAACTACTGAAAATGATTGGCTGTGAGTATTTGTATTTTATTCAAGCGACGCTGACAACCCTTTCACTGTAAAGCTCCAGCTCATCTTAAACAAAACAGCAGGGCCAAGCTGTGAAAAGCCACAAAAGTCTGATGTAATACCAACAATAGATGTGGAAACACTGTTACAGAAGGTGGCGTCCATTTAAAGGGACACTAAACCTAAAGCCTCTATTATCGCCGTTTCCTTTGTAGTCATATACAGTCTATTGTACCTAGTAATCAGCCATTTCAGGCTAAGCAAAATGGACTTATACGGGATTTCTAGCAGGAAGTCCAGAAAACCGCTTTGTCTCTTTCATAGTCTCCTGTAAATGTGTGCTGTTATGTTGTTGTCCGCTGTGTGCTAACTGACCTGAGCTCTGTCTGTTTCTCATATTGACCCTGTGCTGCTCTAGCTGACCTCAGACTGGTTTGCATGACTCTGACTACCCCAACCTCAACTCGTTCCAGACTACAGACTTTCCTGACTCGCCGAGGCTCTGTACCTGTGTCTCTTAACCTCCGTGGGGTCAGTAGTCAACTGAACAGAGACTACTCCAAGAGGTAGTAGCCTGGTGGTTCCCCTGTAATGAAGTCCAGATCCCTGTACAGGGCTCAAAGGCTGAAGACCAGGGAGCTGACAGTATAACAACCTTATTAGTAGACCTAAGCCAATTCTGTTCACTGGGCACAGCGGGTCCACAGATTCAAGAACAGTTTTTTTTCCTGCAAACTGTTAACTGGTCACACCAGCAATACTAACTAGAACATGAATACAGACTGGTGCTGATCTAAGCATTCTCCTTACAGTTTCACTCAGCTCATACATACTGAGCTCTACTGATTTATGGGACTGTAAGCACATTGCACTTAATTGAAATTATGTGTACCGTATTTGTATATTTAGCTGTTCACTTCCATACTGAACTTAAAGAGCACCTTTCACCACTCCTGACATGCCTGTTTTAATAGCTCCATGCATTCCCCACGTACTAACAATTCTGGAACATCTATTCTTATGTCTGTATGTTGTGCTATTCCTTTATTATTTGTACTAGAAGTTATGAATGAATTGCTATTTGTCTTCAGTAAAGGAACAGAGGGGAGGTGACCAGTTGGGGGTGTGTATCTGCACAGACTGACTCTAGCCAATCAGTGCTGCCATGTTCAGTCTGTGCAGGGACACACCCCCAACTGGTTACCTCCCCTCTGTTCCTTTACTGAAGATAAATAGCAATTCATTCATAACTTCTAGTGCAAATAATAAAGGAATGGCACAACATAGAGCCATAAGAATAGATGTTCCAGAATTCTTATTACATGGGGAATGCATGAAGCTATCAAAACAGGCATGTCAGGAGTGGTGAAAGGTCCTCTTTAACTTAAGCAGTTTTTTGTGCTTTTTTTTCTTTACTGCACTGGAGAACTTGCCTGATAGTGTTTCTTTATACTGTACCATTCTGGTATTGGTATAACAACAAAGTTGAATTGAATTTAAAACAGTCTCACACATGTATGCTCCTTTAAGGCCAAATGCACATGATAGTGTACAGTCCGACAAACGCGTCCTGTGTGTCGGCCATATCTCCCAGACTGTTGGTGACTCATCTGATCCAGACTTAGGGCCCGTTCACATGATTGTGTGAACGGGTCCGCACCTATTCTGCAAAATTGCGGAATAGGTGTGGGCCCGTTCACTTCAATGGCCGGCACGCGATCTTTCCGAGCCGCGGCTCCGCAAGAAATTATAGAACATGTCCTATTCTTGTCCACAATAGCGGACAAGAATAGGCATTTTGAACGGGGAGTCCGCCCATGTGTCCCACAATTTTTGCGGATCCGCAATACTATGGCGGTCTGAATGGCCCCTTACTGTTTTCTTCACAAGTCTACTTTAGCGTACTCACGGACTTAAAAAACATTCTATGATACAGTATGTTTGGGCCAGATGAACCACAGTTGGTCCTGGAGAGGTGGCCAACGATCGTGTGCATGTGGCCTAAAGTGTAGTGATTGAAAGATAAATTCTGGTAACTACTTAATGTTTTATCGAAAAAAATATTAAAAATATATATTAAAAAAAACCTCTTATATGACAACCTTCTGAAAGTAAAAATCCTAGATATTAAAATGATTGTTGTCTCAAAGCCAACCCCATCCATATGAGGACATATGGATGTCGAAGGGTGAAATAAACTGCAATGTGTGGATGAGATTTTCTATAATCTCATATGGTTTGCTAATATATGCTGCTAATTCTCTACCCGGAAATGTGATCAAAAAATCCACTGCATAACCCTAAAAACTGATCCTGTATTGGGCCATGCCAGTGCATTAAATAGTCAAACATTACTCAACCCAGGTAAAAACAGCCAATTGTCACACTGGCTAAAATACAAAATATGTTAAGTTAGTGAAAAAACCTGTACAAATTTACCGTAATTTTGATTAGAAAAGTTGTCTGAGCATGGAATAATTCTGGAGAATCTTTTCCTAGAACTCCGCTTTCAGCTTTGTTACTACTTCTGGAAAGTTGTGGATGCATTGACATCTATGCATTACCATTCCACTTGTTCATAGTTTGTGTGCCTACCAGGGCTGTGGAGTCAGTAGACAAAACTTTAGTGACCCCTGTCCAACTCCGATTCCATCTCAGACCCTGCCCGCCCCAAACTGACTTTGACTCCACAGTCCTGCTAGTCATCACTGTTTTTCTGAACATTTTTGAGTGCACACCTATGTTTATTTCATATTGTTCGGAGGTGCTGGTCTAACTTTGTTTTTTTGCATCGTACATTTTGAGGAGTGGCTGCCTCCACGTGGGTTGTGCACTCCTGCCCATCTGTCTAAGACTCTTAATTAGAGCATAATATAGCTGGAGAAGGTTCCCATCTACAGAGGCCACCTTGTTGTTGGTAGATGTTTGATTTAAAAAATGTGCGTAAAGTTCCTCATATTTTCATGTACGTACATAAGGCAATTCAGAATAATTCATGTTTTCAATGTCTGCTTATATTGTTGTGCATGGAGCAGTGTGCTGCTACATGTAATGTTAGTTTGCTTTTTTAATAAATAGGGGTCTTAGACTGACATAACATAACATAAATTCATATGATTAAAATTTCTAAATTTTCGTAAATATCTATGAAAGTAAATATTTAACAAGCTGTGCATTTAATAAATCATATAACATTAATAATAACATTTTTGAAGCTGGCTCAACTATCCAGGTCCCCACTCAGCCTAAGGTTAGTTTCACACTTGCGTCTGCCGTCCTGGTAGGCTTTTCTGGCCAGGTACAGCCTGCCGGATCCGGCATTCCCAGATGCTGCCGGAATGCCGTCCAGCCCCATAAACCATAATGGGGTCCAGCAGTGATCCGGCAAATATGCTGAGAAACAGCTGGACAAATACCTCTTCACACAGTGGTTTTTAGTTCAGCCGATTCCCGGCATTCTTTGCTGGTACAGCCTGCCGGCCGTGTGAAACAGGCCTAAGGCCTCATGCACATGACCGTATTTTTGTTCAGCAACCGATCCGCATTTTTTGTAAATGTGGACCCATTAATTTCAATGAAACCACAGAAAAATGCAGACAGCAAACCATATGCCTGTTGGCGCTGTCATGTAAATAAACAGAACATGTCCTATATTTGTCCATTTTATGGACAAGCATAAGGCATTTCTACAGAAGGTGAAAAGAAAATGGCAGCACGTACATGGCCGGTATCTGTATTTTGCGGAACACAATACACATATGGTCATGTACATGAGGCCTAAGCTAAATAAAAACACAAAATCTGTAAATAGCTTTACATGGGGAAAATGATTTCCTTTTAGTATCACATTCACTAATGTTTTGCAAAAAAATCTCCTCCATCACATATCCAGCCAGGACAGCAAAGTTCTCCTTATCATTGGTTCCTGGAGATAACACACAAGAAAACAGGAGACAAATGGCTTATTTCCTACATATAATGAAACATACATATATTAGTGCACACTCTATATTTAGTTCTTGTCCTGATAAGGGTCCATGACTTGGAAAGACCGAGTTGAACAACTTCACAAAGCTTGTAACATCTCTGTTTTGTGTCAACACAGAAGAAAACAAACAGCTTTTGGCTCATTGCCCAAGTTATTCGGGTAACTTGAGGAAAGACAAGGTCAAATGTCAAAAAGAGCTGAAAAGCTTAAACAGAAAAAAAAACTCCTGACTGCTCTACAGCTCTGGTCACACAATCAGGAGTGCAACTGGGCTACTTACAATATAAATTGGGGGCCATTACCCCAGAAGTGGGGTCCACTTGAGATGCAACTTTTTTAAAAACATCATTTTGGTAAGAAACAAGTAATATACATTATGAAAAAAAAAGAAAACATTGTAAGGCTGAATGTGCGCCCAATCCATGCTTTTAATGCTATGTTCATCTCTCCGTTTAGGAGATCTGGTTGCCTGATCCAGATTAAATGGCGTTTGTCAGCCGGACAAAAAACTATTGCATGCCTGGATTACCGCCGGACCTCAATGCAGTCAATGGGGATCTGGCAGTGAATTACAGGATCTTGCAGGCTGCTCTGTGCGGGAACAGCCTGCCGGATCTCCTAACAAAGAGGTGAACGAGGCCTAACATAACTTAACGTATTTTTCACACTATAAGACGCACTGCCCCCCCAGGTGAATGCAGCGCGCCCCAGGCTCTGTACTCACCGCTTCCTGGAAGGACGTCAGCATGCTGTGACCTCATGCTGTGCGTGTGGGGTCAGAACACAGCAGGCTGAACTAGAAGAGTGTAGATGTGAGGAGCGACAGCTGTCTCCAGAGCAGGAGAGGTAAGTTAATTGTTTTTTAATGTTTGCTCTAATCCTGGGGGTCTGATCTGAGGTCTGCTTGGGGGGAAAGGGGGGGGGGGTATTCACATTGGGGGTCTGATCTAAGGTCTGCTTGGGGGTTATATTCACATTGAGGGTTTGATCTGAGGTCTGCATGGGAGGGGTTCTTATTCACATTGTGGCTGTGGTCTGAGGTCTGATTGGGGCTCTAAGCTGAGGTCTGATGAAAAATATTTTTCTTATTTTCCTCCTCTAAATCCTGCATCTTAGAGGGTGGAAAATATGGTATACTTTTTAAACAGCTACTGGAATACATGTTAATGTTTCAATAGGCCCCCCATTCTCAAGATGGAGAACAAAACGGCATTCCTTTTTTCCTTGATTGCCAGTATGCATTGTACAGTAAAGTGCAACAGAAGATATTTCCTATATAATGGAGCACTGCAAAAAAAAAGTGCAGTTCAGTATACATTTTTTATTTTTTTTTACCATGGTACACCATGGGTGATGGATGCCAGCATGACTCAGGCCTCCGCCAGACATATATTTCCTGACAACATTTTGTATGTCTGATTGTAGGCTTAAATGTAAAAAAAAAAAAAAAAGACTATATATTGTGTTATACAAGTGTCTCCACTTATAGCATAGCCTCAAGTGGCCCATTGGCCGATTTGCCTCCAAAAAAGACTGGTGGTGCTAAATTGAAGTACACTGCTGTTAAGAAATGATGCTAGCGAAATCCTACATTTCACATTTTTGCGGATATGCACTGAGGAAACATGGGGCCGACTGAATACTATATAGTCAAACAGAAATTCCTCTTTTAACAAGCATGCAGACTAATGAAGACTGGAGTGCTAGTGAAAATAGGTCTGAAAATATGCATGAGTTGGGATGCTATGTGGGCACAAGACAATTCCACGTTATAACTTTTGTCACAGACCTAAGTCACCCCTATAAGGCCTCATATGCATACAACCGTATCTCTTTTTGCCATTAGCAAATTGGATCTCCATAACACAGATACTGGCTGTGTGCATCCCGCATTTTACCCTTCCGCAGGTCACACACTAGGTAACAAATTAGCTATTCTTGTCCGCAAAATAGACAAGAATAGGACATATTCTATCTTTCTGCTGGACTACGGAACATTGTGTGCTGTCTGCATCTTTTGTGGCCTCATTGACATAAATGGGTCAGATGCAAACCAAAAATATAGAGGGCAAATTTAATAATACCAGCATTTTAGACGTCCGTCTTAATAAAGGCCCATTGCTGGTGGTGGATCTGCCGAAGCTATGAAGCACCAGTTCTAAATATAACACAGCTTCCTTGATGTCTTACATTTAGACCTTCTTCTACACTTGAAACAGGAGTAGAAAATGGTAAATGAGATGGGCCTGGCGGCCCATCCCCTTTTCCCTGATGCCACACCCACAATTTTAGACCTGGCGTGAGTGGGAAAAGTCGCAGATAGCGGTGCAACGATTAGGCATATTTCAGATTAATAAATGACCCCCATAGTACTTGTTGCATATTAAGGATAGAGAAATTGCTGAAGCTTTTAGGAGCCAGTTTAATTTGTTTTGTAGCCAAACAACAAGGACTCACATGGACATTTTGAGGACTGGGAGCAAACCAAAGTGCCACTCGAACACAAACAGGCGTACCATAAAATTATCCAGATGCTGTCCTGGCCGTATTCAGATTCATGGCTTGGATGTTGGATTCCAACACCTCTGTGCTGGTGACTAATGTTTTTATACGTGGTAACTACAGAAACAGGATTTCTAAATATTTCCTCACGAAACCTATAGCTTTTTCACAAAATATGTCTCAAATGCCTTGTCTTTTCCTCAAATTTTAAAAATACTTGCCAACTTCTTCTATTGGTAGGCCATGCCCTTTTGCTTCTTTGCGGCACTAACCTCTGAACGTGAGTTTGGATGCTGGGGCCAAGTTGATGATGAAGCATCCCAGCACTATTCACAATAAACACGTGTTCTGAACTGCTTCTCAGGAGGCTTCTGTACTGCTTCTCAGGTTTGTGGTGCCCGGGAGACTTGTCAGCTCTTCTGGGAGTCTGTGTAATCATCTGATAAATGGCATCACTAAAAGAATCCAGCTCCTGTTTTTTGTTTTTGTTTTTTAACTTTGGCACCTTTTAGTGACTATATAAATATATTTATCCAATATTTTGCTGCTGATGACTCTGTCCATTTTCTAAAAAGGGGCGAATTTCTGTCCTGAAATGTGTTACAGAAGTTAATTATTCAATAATCTGTCGTTACGAGGATCTCAGTACCCAAATGCCATTTCTGAGGAGGGCAGTCCGGCTATTGTCCTTGTGTTTGCACCACATCCTGGACGTTTCACGAGAGATGACAAGCATACCATCCAGTAAACCTTAAAACAACTACAACTATGAATGTCAAATGCGGTAAAAGGTCTTAAAGGAGTTGTTTGAGAGCACAAAAAAATGTAATAAAACAAACAAAAAATAACCTGTTAAATCCCTCACTGTTTCAGCACCAATTATCAGGTAATGACCAGGTGGTCCTCAGAAGTCTTCTGCAGCAATGATGATGTGCTGTGCTGGGATGCGACTACTTAGCCAGTCACTGAATCCAGTGGTCACATGCTGTTCTCACTTATATCAGCCAGTGGTCACACGCTAATGCTGCAAGTTATTGCTGCTGGAATATGAATGAAGCCTAACAGAGGACCACCGGAGCACTGAGGTTTTAACAGGCGGGTAATGTTTTTTTATTATACAAAATTTGGATATTTCCTTCAATATCAAATAAGGCAATATTTAACTTGGACCCTGAACAGCAGCATTTCCTGTACTTTAATCCATCAAATCTGACACTGAAGATAAGCAAGGCACACTGATCTGTCTGCACATAGGCCCGGTGTCAAAATATGATCCATAGTTGGCTGACCACCTCATAGTCAGAGAGAGAGAAGTGCATGGTGTCTTTTTGCTGTAATAATTGTGGCAGCGAGCCACTGTATAAGCTTCTTGGCTATGACATATATGACATTCGGAGTGAATAAACCTCATTTAGGCTACTTTCACACTGTGTTTAACTTTCGGCAGAGGATCTCAATACCGGAGAAAAAAAAACGCTTCAGTTTTGTCCCCATCCATTGTCAATGTAGACAAAACAGAACTAATCAGAACAGAATTCTGCATGCATTTCGTTCCGTCTGCTTGTGTTCCCAAGCTGCGGTTTTCTGTCCGGCATGGGTTGCAGAGAAAAATGTATCCGGCAATGCAAGTCAATGGGGACAGATCCGTTTTCTAGGACACAATAGAAAACGGATCCGTCCCCCTTTGATTTTCAATGGTGTTCATGCCGAATCCGTCATTGCTATGTTAACGATAATACAACCGGAACCGTTCATAATGGATGCAGGTGGTTGTATTATGAGTAACGGAAGCGTTTTTGCTGATCCCTGCCAGATCAGGCAAAAACACAAGTGTGAAAGTAGCCTTACACTGTAATTTCCTGTTATTACAAAAGAAAAAATCTCAAACCATAAACATGTCATAAAAGGATAATAAAACTAAAATATTTTCCTGGTAATCCTGAAGTAATACAAGTAACAGATATTGTGCTATGTGGCTACTTTACACTCTCCTCTATCACTTAGCAACTGTCTAATCAGAGGAAGTCTGCTGCAATCCAGAACACATCAATGTGAGCTGGAGCTGCTTTTATCTCAGCTCAACACCTGCCAAGAGGTGGGGCTGGCCTGGAGAGAAGCGGAGGAGGGTGCTCTGCGCTGCATGGGAATTAATCGCATGCATGGACAATAGGCCTGGCAGATAAGTGCAGGCTGAGCCCAAAGACAACAACCTGTTTTCCTGTATCACGACAAACTGTCAGCACTGCGCCGCGCTTATGCAACCGAGTCCTGAACATCCAGGAGCATCTGACAGATTAAGTGCTGGCTATTAACACATCAACAGCTTTTTATGACTACACCAGCACTTTTGTATTTTGTGGGCGTTATTACATAACTAACCTGTAACAAGGTAGATTCTGCTAGCGCTGGTTTATGTTCGCTCATTCAGTTAACCCCTTAATGACGCCTAGTCTCCATTTTTTTCATTTTTGTTTTTTTATTCCCAGCCTTCCCAAAGCCATAACTTTTTTAATTTCCCATTCACATAGCCATTTGAGGGCTTGTTTTTGGCGGCACAAGTTGTACTTTCTAATGGCACCATTTATCATTGCATACATTGCAGTGGGAAGCAGGAAAAAAAATTCCAAATGAGGTGGATTTATAAAAAAAAAAAAGCAAAACAAAAAAAACAACATAACTCTGCCACAGTTTAAAGAGGCGTAGAAAATGCTGTCCCCTTCCCCGCCCACTTTTTTAGACGTGGTGTGAGCAGGGAAAAGTCGCAGATTGTGGTGCAAAGGACCTTTGTGCCTCAGTTTTTGCTAGAAATACGCCTAATTTAGGCATATTTCTGTTTAATAAATGACCCCCTAAGTTCCTATGTGTGGTAGTTGAATACTGTGGCAAGGATAGCAGTAATTGGTGCTGCACTGTGGTATTTGGTTCTGCTGAAGCAGTATTCTGTGCCTCACTGTGATGTGATGTGATATTGTGCTGCACTATGGAACTGCAGGCCCCACCTAAGGCCCCTTTCACACAACCGTATGCCCTCCGAGACATACGGTCCGCGAGCGGGCCATAAGTCCCGGAGCGGCATCGATCATGCGCATGGGAGCGCACAGCACAATTGATTACAATGATGCTGTGCACGTTGGGCCGCCCGGGGTACTATTGTCCCGCACTCATAAAATCATGAGTGCGGGACAATAGTCCCGCAGGTGGCCCGACGTGCACAGCATCATTGTAATCTATGATGCTGTGTGCTCCCGTGCGCACGATCGATGCCGCTCCGTGACATATGACCCACTCACGGACCATATGTCTCGGAGGGCATACAGTCGTGTGAAAGGGGCCTAATTCTGTTGTCCCATCTTCTGGCATTTAGACCAGCCTACAATATGGGGCCACTTTTAGTTCCCAGTCACATCACATGATGAACACTAATAGTGGTGTCTGTCATTTTGCTAGAATTAATAATAAAGCACGCAGTGCTGTTTTAGGCTACATTCACACGACAGTTGTTTTTGTGTGCTCCGAGCCGCATACCTTGCGGCTCAGATCCGGACCCATTCATTTCTACGGGGCTGCAACAGATGCTGACAGCACACTGTGTGCTGTCCGCATCCGTTGCTCCGTGCTGTGGCCCCGCAAAAAAAAAAATAGAACATGTCCTATTCTTGTGTGCAATTGCATTTCTACGATAGCCGCAGCATGTGCGGTCCACAAATTGCGGAACACTCATGTGCCAGTACCAGTGTTTTGCGGATCCGCAAAACACAAGGGTCATGTGAATGTAGCCTTAGTCTGTAAAACGTTACAGAATATAAGACAGATGCTTTGTCAGATGACACAGATTTGAACATAGCCTAACAATGTGTATCATTATGCCACTAATAAATAAAAACTAATAAATATTCCTTTCCATTTCATTCTTCTTTCTTAAAGGGGTTCTTCGGGCATTTCCCCTAATTAGTGCTTATTACTAACATGTGGAGAGAAGATAGTTTACATAATACTTTCTCTCCCTCACTCAGATGACGCCGCCGTTTCCCCTGCATTCACGCATGCTGCAGGCTCTACCACCTGGGTCCTGATGTAGCCGCTTTTTTTCCGGTTAATAGGCACTGACTACAATTCAACTGAACAGGAAAAAGAAGCAACCACGTCCATTAGGGACCCGGGTGGAAGAGCCTGCAGCATGCGCTGGGGAGACAGAGGGAAACTACAGTCATGGCCAAAAGTTTTGAGAATGATACAAATATTAATTTTTACAAAGTCTACTGCTTCAGTTTTTATAATGGCAATTTGCATATACTCCAGAATGTTATAAAGAGTGATTAGTTTAACAGCAATTACTTGCAAAGTCAATATTTGCCTAGAAAATGAACTTTATCCCCCAAAACACATTTCAACATCATTGCAGCCCTGCCTTAAAAGGACCAGCTAACATCGTTTCAGTGATTGCTCCATTAACACAGGTGTGGGTGTTGATGAGGACAGGGCTGGAGATCAATCTGTCATGATTAAGTAAGAATGACACCACTGGACACTTTAAAAGGAGGCTGGTGCTTGGCATCATTGTTTCTCTTCTGTTAACCATGGTTATCTCTAAAGAAACACGTGCAGTCATCATTGCACTGCACAAAAATGGCCTAACAGGGAAGAGTATCGCAGCTAGAAAGATTGCACCTCAGTCAACAATCTATCGCATCATCAAGAACTTCAAGGAGAGAGGTTCCATTGTTGCCAAAAAGGCCCAGGGCGCCCAAGAAAGACCAGCAAGCGCCAGGACCGTCTCTTAAAAGTGTTTCAGCTGTGGGATCAGGCTACCAGCAGTGCAGAGCTTGCTCAGGAATGGCAGCAGGCAGGTGTGAGTGCATCTGCACGCACTGTGAGGCGGAGACTCTTGGAGCAAGGCCTGGTCTCAAGGAGGGCAGCAAAGAAGCCACTTCTCTCCAGAAAAAACATCAGGGACAGACTGATATTCTGCAAAAGGTACAGGGAGTGGACTGCTGAGGACTGGGGTAAAGTCATTTTCTCTGATGAATCCCCTTTTCGATTGTTTGGGACATCTGGAAAACAGCTTATTCGGAGAAGACGAGGTGAGCGCTACCACCAGTCTTGTCTCATGCCAACTGTAAAGCATCCTGAAACCATTCATGTGTGGGGTTGCTTCTCAGCCAAGGGAATCGGCTCTCTCACAGTCTTGCCTAAAAACACAGCCATGAATAAAGAATGGTACCGGAATGTCCTCCGAGAGCAACTTCTCCCAACCGTCCAAGAGCAGTTTGGCGATCAACAATGCCTTTTCCAGCATGATGGAGCACCTTGCCATAAAGCAAAGGTGATATCTAAATGGCTCAGGGAACAAAACATAGAGATTTTGGGTCCATGGCCTGGAAACTCCCCAGATCTTAATCCCATTGAGAACTTGTGGTCAATCATCAAGAGACGGGTGGACAAACAAAAACCTACAAATTCTGACAAAATGCAAGCATTGATTGTGCAAGAATGGACTGCTATCAGTCAGGATTTGGTCCAGAAGTTGATTGAGAGCATGCCAGGGAGAATTGCAGAGGTCCTGAAGAAGAAGGGTCAACACTGCAAATATTGACTTGCTGCATTAACTCATTCTAACTGTCAATATAAGCTTTTGTTACTCATAATATGATTGCAATTATATTTCTGTATGTGATAAAAACATCTGACAAACACACATAAAAACCAGAGGGCAGCAGATCATGTGAATATATAATATTTGTGTCATTCTCAAAACTTTTGGCCATGACTGTACTATGTAAAAAAATCCTCCCTCCACAGGTTAGTGACGAGCGCTAATTAGGGAAAATTACTGGAGAAACCCTGTAAAAGTTGTTACAATACTAAAGGTACACACTCTTTTTGGGCAACATTATCTGAGCTAAATTATATACCAAAATTGCCATATATTACTTGTTTTTCACAATGGCTCATAAAAAGGATCTGTCCAGATACAAGCCCTTTAAAATAGGTATTATCTATCATAATGTATTATGAGATAAGCAGACAGATTGAGAAACCGGCGGATGCTTTCACGCGGTGGTCTCACGACTGCATATGGGTCCAAACTGTCCTACTCTAAGAGTATGTTCAGACACAGTTTATAGGATGTTAGATTCAGAGTGGATTCGGTACCAAAAACCGAGCTGAATCTGCGCTGAAACGGCCTCTCATTGTTTTTGCACTACAGTCCATGCAGCCAAGGATTCTGGCCCCGTGGTTTTCCAGATCATGACAAAAATATACAAGTCCATTTTTGGCATGGTTACCGCACTGATCCCTTCCAAAGCCAGCTCATTGTTTAGCTCCATTCAATGGAGATAAACCTAGAGCAGGTCCACACCACAAAAAACCACGGCAGAAACCAACCAAATAATGTTTATGTTTTAAAGTAAGACATAATACAAGGAACACAATCATCCTCAGTTCAGCACATTATCTAATCAACTGGTGAGCATATTCATTCATGCAGTTTATAACCTGGATCTCAGGACGACTACCCCTGTGCATATTGTCTATTAGGGATATGGTTGTCAATGAGATAGGTACCTGCTCAGACAGGCCCAGAGTGATAATACATTACATGGGCTGCAGGGGCCTCAGAAAGAGAAATGTATGCACAGATGTGGTTGCTCTGGGAATGATAGAGGCCAGTTTAATTTTAAAATGGATTGTCATTGTGACAACCTCTTTTAAAGCCACTATTTTTAAGACAAAACCAGTAGAACCTACAAAGAAATGCCTCTTCTGTGTTATGAACTCACTATTGGTTTACAAATACTGACCGTGTGAAAGTGGTCCAAGGGTTTGTCCCACAAAAAGTATGTATCCCCTACAAAGGATAGGTAACACTGGGTGTCCGACTGCTGCGAGCCCCAGCTATAACTAGAATGATGGGGGTCCCCTCTCTGAATGAAGCGGTAGTCAGCAGACATGTCCTTTTCCCCTTCATTCAGAGAGAAAGCTCTATATACCCTCTGTACTCCGGATCACTGAGCGTTCCAGTGGCTGGACCCCGAGCGACCCAACATTTGTCAACTATCTTGTGGATAGGTGATAAATACATTTCAAGGGATAACTCCTTTAGGATAGATATCAGGGAGATGCAATTTTCTGCATATAAAAAAAACATGGTAGTTATACTTTAGAGTTCCTGTGGACTCTGAAATCTTTGGGGGGGGGGGGTTACTGAAGGGATTCAGGAACACCAACTGCAGCAGAGTTCTGGTGCCTAAAGGGGTGCCAAATGCCCTTTTGCCACACAAGAAAAGAACAGTTTTGTAAATGGCATAATTACAAGAAAGGGAACCCCATGGAGCCCCCTGAAGTGAACAATGAGGCTGGTCGGCATGCACATGGCCCCTCCATTCACTTCTACGAGAGTAACACCTCTCCTGAAATTACTCAGAGCTGCAATTACAATTCTGCATTCTTCAGGGCTTCTGTAAGGGAGTTGGTAATTTGCATTTTGGGAGTAATTGACACATAAATAGCATCTTCTTAGAAAAATAGGATAAATATGAGTGTATATAATCTTCCATCAACATCTCATAAAAGAATAATCTTTGCTCCACCAAGACAAGCAGGAGTAAAACAATGGCTGAAATAAGCTGCTGTGTCACCTTCAGCCGTTCCTCACATAGGGAGTCCAGTTGACTAGATTATATTTTTCTAAGAGGCTGTGACCTTTTATAAAATTAATGAATACGGCTACTTAATGTAATCCGGAAAAGTATCAGCCTGCCGGAGTTCACAGTATCCAGCATACTTTCACATTAGCGGCAGGGGTGTCCGGCAGGCTGTTCTGGCCGAGCATAGTTCCGGCCGCAGACTTGAACTAGCGGCAGCACGGATCCAGCAGGCTGTTCACCCGCTGGAACAGCCTGCCGGACACCGCTAATGTGAAAGTAGCCATAGTCGGATAAGGCCAGGAACCTCCAAATCTTTATTGACTACAATGAGATCCGTTGGGGATAAGGCAGACTTCCGGCATAAATGCCGGCTTTCATCCGGATAAAAAGTTGTGTATGCAGGACTTTTTGTCAATCCAAAAGCCAGCATTTATGCCAGAAAGAGGCCAAAACCCACGTCGGATCCCATTGTAGTCAATGGGGACTTGGCGGTTCCCAGCATTATACAGCTATGCTGGATACAGATTTCATAATGCTACTGTGAATGTAGTCTAATATGTATCAAATTAAGAGAAATATTCACACAGCACAAGCTGCACCTAAAGCTAGACAGTGGTTGTTTGTGAAAGGGGCAGCTACTCAGGTAAACCAAAACTGGGTTCAAAATGGTTGCTTTTTTTATTTTTGCAAATGGTAGCAGGTGTGAAACATTAAACATTAAATATGCAACAATTTATATTTTACCCTGTCAAAATACTCCCATTAACCAATTTCAAGAAGCCTATGCAGGCGAGTGTTCAGACAAGAGACTGAAGGTCAAACAAGCATCCATATCTGCCTATACAAGCACAAAGAGCTTTTATTTTTCACAACTAATGCTCAGGCTGCCAAAGCCTTCTTCTGTCCTTACAAAGACATAAATCAGTGAAAAGAAAACACATTTATGTCTATAAATAGACCATTACACAAAAATGAAAAAGTCATATTCTAGAAAAACGAGTGAAACAACTCATTCCAAGAAAATGAATCCCTCAGGCTACTTACACATATGCGTTTTTTTCCTTTCCGGCATTGAAATCTGGCAGAGGATCTCAATACCGGAGGAAAACACTTCTGTTTTGTCCCCATTCATTGTCAATGGGGACAAAACTGAACTGAATGGAATGCATTCCATTCCGTTTGGTTGCGTTCTCATACTGGACAGAAAACCGCTGCAAGCCGCATTTTTCTGTCCAGAATGGGATGCGGAGCAAGATGGATCTGGCATGAAACACAATGTAAGGGCTCATGCACACGACCGTGTGCTGGCCGTGCCCGTGCTGTGGGCCGCATACGGCAGGTCCGCAATAAACGGGCACCGGCCGTGTGCAGCCCGCATCACGGACCCATTCACTTCAATGGGTCCGCGATCCGGGAGATGCGGAGCGGAGGCACAGATCGGAACACCACGGAAGAACTACGGTGTGCTTCCGTGGTGTTTCTGGCTGTGCCTCCGCACCGCAAAAAAGTAGCGCAAGCACTACTTTTTTGCGGTGCGGACCCTCGGATGCGGATCACGGACCCCATTCAAGTGAATGGGTCCACGATCCGCATGCGGTGGCCTCACGGTCAGTGCCCGTGCATTGCGGACTGCAGTTTGCGGCCCGCAGCGCGGGCACGGCCGGCACATGTTCGTGTGCATGAGGCCTAAGTCAATGGTGCCGAATCCGTTTTCCCAAACACAAAAGAAACCGGAACATGGTTTTAATGCCGGATCTGTCAAGGCTATTTTAAAGATAATACAACCGGATACGTTCATAATGGATATAGACGGTTGTATTATCCTAACAGAAGCGTTTTTGCTGATTCATGCTGGATGCAGAAAAAACGCAATGTAAAAGCATCCTTAAACAAATGCTACATGTATCTAATCTGTAGTTGTATTTACACACAGAACACAATTTACTGTATTTACACTACTCAATGGGAGTGATTTACTATGCCAAAATTTCTAATGCAAATTGCATTCTCAAAAAATGGTGTATATAGCCTGTGCCACATTTAAAGGGGTTTTCCAACACTCGGTTGTCATTTACATCAGTTTCCTGGTGTAAATGGCAACTGAAATCTACTCTAGTCAGGGGCTGGGGTAGATATCAATCTAAGTGCACGGGTTGCACGAGGACCTAATTTATATCAGGCCAGAGCCTCATCATAAATTAAGCGGATTCTATGGCAGACTGACGTAAGACGCTGGTATTTGATAAATGAGCCCCTGTCTGTCAAAACGGAGCCTAAATGTGTGGCACAAAGTAAATCAACCAATAGATGGTGTAAAGTTAGACAAAGTGTCTAACATGTTAAGATGCACCAAATTTATCAACCAGCAAAAGCTTCTGTCATCAGTCTGGCGGATCATTAGACTGGTATACATGGTCTAATAATACATAAGATTAATAAATCTGCTTTTGCTCTCTCTGTGGATTCCCCTCCCTCAAAATCTTGATTTATAATTCAATTGATTATACAGAAGAAAAAGGGTGCAAGAGACTCTACAGAAAACATAGATAAAACATATCACGCAATCGGAAAAATAAGTCATACTTGCCTCACCGCTCCCCCAACACTCCCATTGTACTGTTTCCCAGTCACCCACCGGTCTCTACTTCAGAGTCGCTCTCAACATACAGGAGATGACCGGTAAGGCAATCACTGGCAGCAGTAGTGACCTGATTGAATGGTTACATTTAGAGAGGGACAGCGAAGTAGAGAATGATGGCTGACTGGGAAGCAATGGAATGGGCGTTTTGGGGGGGGGGGGGAGGATGAAGAGAGAGTAATGACATTACTTTATATTGTTCTGAGACATGTTACTTTAAAGCTCATACTCACATTCTTTTACATATGCTTCATTAAGAACATGACATCATTAAGGAGATACCTCATGTTACTTCTTAGGCCTCATTCACACGTCCGTATTTGTGCACATCCTGTAAAACGGTCAGTTTTTTGCGGATCCGTTGTTCCGCAAAAAACTCAGTTTTTCCAGGACATCCGTTCCGTTTTTCCGTAAAAAAACGGAAAGGATGTATCCATGTGTCATCCGTTTTTTTGCGGAATAACATCTGTACCTTTTCTTTTTTTTTCTCCCCTCCTGGAACGGAATCCGCAAATACGGATGACATGCGGATGCCTTTCCACATGTCTTCCGCATTTTTTACGGATCCATAGACTTTCATTGTACTACGGACCGCAATTCAGGAGAAAAGTAGGACAGGAGGGTTTCTTTATGCGGACAGTCGGAACGGACACACGGATGTGGACACCACACGGTGTACTGTCCGCATTTTTTCGGGACCCATTGAAATGAATGGATCCGCATCCTAACCGCATAATTGTCCGCAATTGCAGAAACGGATGCGGAAAGGATGCGGACACATTATATGGACGTGTGAATGAGGCCTAATGAAGAGGGGAGGGGGTTGTTGTTCTTTGGAACCTAGTGTCACGTACAACCATCTCATGCCTTGCACAAGATGTCACACACTATATCTGTTTTGCAGGAACTGTTCCAGTCAATATTAGATTATGTAGTAAAGGAATTTTTAGTATACAATATATCTCACTTTAGCTTTCTGATGACTTCAGTTTGGCAAATACTCTATGTATCTAATGTAACTGTGTACTTCAGTCATAATACTCTGCATCAGGTTTCTGAATAGAACATGCACGGCTGGATACTGAGAATACATGCAACCACTATGCAAAAATGCAAATGAACAAAAGGAAAAAAGCACAAAAACAAGGATTAAGACAAGTTTTGAATATTTTTGTCACAATGTCAATATAACAAGAGTTCACACTTTCAGTAGAATTATGGGAATGGGCTGAAAATTAAGGCCCCAGACTACTGTTTTATTGCTTGGCCAAAAATGTTAATCTTCATCCTTGCATTCTCCTTTCTAAAACTACACAAAGCTATTTATTTATCCACTAGTTAGTGCTTGTCCATGTTTCATGAAGTACAGCCAAGTCTAAATGGCACGAAATATTAGAGAACAAAGCACGTCAGTGACTTTATAAGATCTCCAGTGACAGTGTTGCCGTAGAAAGATGGAACTGGTGCAAGAGCCATCAGGCATCAAAGGGGTCACTGTGCACTCTCAACCTCTTTGGAGGGAAACGACTTGATGTTAATTTGAGCCACAATATTTTTCTTTCATAGATGGGCAAATATAATTCTAAAAAGACATTACTCACAAAAGACTGGATACTGGGAACTTTGGGAACCAGTAAAAAAGGGTTATTAGAAATGAATGATATAATAAACCATTACAGTTGAGAAGAGTTGCAAAACTATTAACTAGGTAGGACAGAGCTGATGAAGGATAGATGTAATTCTACAAATAGGTAAGTATTCATTAAACACAGGAATATGGTACCAACAGCAGTCAGGGATGCAGCTGCTGGTCTTAGGGAGAAGTGTATCCAGCAACTTAACCCCTTCACGTCAGCCATCTGTGTATATACGTCCTATCTGCACATCCCCCGTGCAGATAGCACGTATATACACGTGCAGGCGGCACTTTAATTCCAGCACTGATCAGCGCTGGGATTAAAGCTCCTGCTCCCGCAATCTAGCAGGAGCAGGTCGGGTCCCGGCTCACAGGCAGAGCGCAGACCCTGAGGAGAAGACAAGAGCGGTTTATTACCGCTTCTGCCTTCTCCTGTGCAGGAGGAGAACGGTACCTGTGGCCATGCTGGAGGAGGAAGCTCTGCCTGTGTCTAATGCCCCCACAGGGGGCTGTTTTCCCCTGTAACTGGGGCTCCTGTGGATGCCCCAGTTACAGTGAAAACAGTGAAAAAAAAAAAGTGTTAAAAAAAAAGTAAATGTCCTCCAGAGGTCTTTTAATGACCTCTTGGGGGACATATTATGTGTCCAAAATAAATTAATATATAAGTAAAAAAATAATAATAAAAATACAAATAAAAAGTGTAAAAAAAAAAAAAATTAAAAACGCAGTCGCCAACGGAAACAGTCACCAGTCGCCCTGTTCAATAAAATATATACATGTTATATATCAAAACGATCGTCATGAAATAAGGAACCCATTACAATAATTAATTTGTGTGGCAGTTTTTATATTTAAAAAATAAAAATCTATAATTAAAAAAATGACTTTTTTAATAAGAATTAGCGGTTTTCGTTCAAATTAAACCTAAAAAATCTTTTAAAAAAAAAAAACATTCTAATAAAAAGTCCTAAGTGTCAAGTAAAAAAAAATTGCAAAAATTATTTTGGTATTCAAACAAAAAAAAAATTAGGGTCACTAAACCACCATGTGCCCAAATCACAAAAAGTTGCCTGGACATTCAGGCCTTTTATAGGTCCGGTCATGAAAGGGTGTTAATCTGTTTCCTAGGAAAAGACATTCTGGGTAAGCCAAGACAATGGCTCACTAGAGCCATATGAGGTCCTAGATGTGGGCCCCTCAGAATAAACTCAATGCCTGGCTCAAGTTGTCCTAGCTGCAGCCTCACAGCACACTTGTCTATGGGTTTAGCAGGATGTGAAATTATGTAATATGGTCATCTGAGAATGAATGTAATCATTTTCTACACCAAAGGAAATCTTTGCTTTGGCATAGAAGGGTAAGTACCTATTCCAGCTTATGCCATACTGGTTAAATGTCATGCAGAAAACTAGGATTCTCTTACATAAAACAAGTTTTCACAGCAGACAGACCATTTCTGAAAGCCAGGTATGGCAGATGATAAATGCATTCATGAGCCACAAAATCTTAATAAAACAGTATCATAACAAACCATTGCATAATTCTGTACTTCATGGCAAATCTAATAAAAATTCCTAATCACATTATAAAAAAAAAGAAATGCCCACAATAAATGGCTTATTACCCTGATATTAATGTTAGTTCCAGATTAGTAATCAGGACAAAGTGAATGAGGTATCATGACTAGGTACGCCCTACAAATACATAAAGTGGCTCTCCAGCAATACATCAAATGTGGTATATTTCATAATTCTTAAAGAGCCTTTGTCAGCATAATTAACCCTATTAAGTCTGGTATACTGCTTGGTATGCCTCATCATGCTGATTATATACCTTTCATTCCAAAAATAGAAAACCACTTCTCAATACCAGGAGAGAATTCTATATATTTTTTTCTTCAGTTCATTTTTTTCTCCCTAAGTTAACACATAATAAAAAAACTATAACCTTACTATATTGAGATTGCAGGTTTTCTATACTTAGAAAGCTAATACATATCACAGATGCCTTTATGATCATGTATTGTGCCTGTGAATAAGCATGGTACAGCTATAGTAAGTAGTGTATATGATATGTACATGCTAGGACACAGCTCTGCCCTCAGCATGCTGATGTCTAGCCCTGTCAATAAAGGAGAGAGGGGAGCATGCAGAGGGGTTGTTACAAAAGCAGTGCTCCAAGGATTCAACTCCGCCCCCTGGTGCTCCAATGTGCTCATTTGCATATGAATAAAAATGCAGATATGTCTGCAGCTGTTTAACATGCAGACAAAAGAAAGGTATCACTTTAACAGAGGCTCTTTAAAAATAAATCTGGCAACAGACAGACCAACGTAATTTCCAGCATCTATAGCATACTCTTAAAATGTGTCACGTTCAGAATGCCATCCAAAATCGTATGCTGTATTCTCTTTACTTCCCCTCCCAGTTGATTTGAGTATGTACATTATTATGATCACATATTAGTATTATGATCACATAGGGCTGAACTTACAATCATAGGTTGATTTTACATTTATATCCCAGGTCATAAGCTTTGATGAGCAGAAAAGAACAAGAAAGGATTAAGGAGAAACAGGAGAGAGAACAAAAAAGGAAAGTGTCTGGCCAAAACCTGACATTTATGCCAGAAAGCAGCTAGATTACTGTCATATCCCATTATAGTCAATGGATATACAGTATGGTGGTGAATTTAAACCAGGACCCACAGTATCCTTGATACTGAATAGAGTATAACCTGTACCTACTGAAATACCCCTTTAACGTCCTCTCACTCTCTCTATATATACACAGGATGAAAAAAATCTTATTGCACTGTTATCTTCATGACAGTCCTACATGAATAATGTACACCGTCATTTATGGTATAAAAAGATTTGAAGAAATCATCATAATAACCAAACTGGTTTTACAGCTCTGCATTAATCGGTAAGAAAAGGCGTCATAAAAACAGGAGTGCCGGCAAAGCACATCTGCAATCACCTGATGTTTGTCTACACAGCGAGTCTGATGTAATGTTGACCTGTCGGCATTAACCCTTTCCTGACTGGGCGATATTTTGTTTTTGCATTTTCTTTTTTTACTCCCTGCCTTCCCAGAGCCATAACTTTTTTATATTTTTCCGTTCACATAGCAGTATGAGGGATTTTTTTTTGCTGTTCAAGTTGTACTTTCTAATGGTGCCATTTAATTTTGAATATGATGTAGTGGGAAGCTGGAAATAAACCCCAAATGAGGTGGAATTGAAAAAAAATTCAATTCTTACTCAGTTTTATCGGTTTATGTTTTTACGGCGTTCCCTATGCAGTAAAACTGAGACTGTTCTCCTCATTCTCTGGGTCAGTACGATTACAGCGAGACTGCATTTATATAGCTTTTCTTGTGATTTAATACTGAAAAAAATTAAAAAAAAAATTTGTAAAAAAAAGTTTTCTGTGCATCACCATATTCTGAACCCCATAACCTTTTTTTCTTTATACAACCCCTGGCAAAAATTATGGAATCACCAGTCTCTGAGGATGTTCCTTCAGTTGTTTATTTTGTTCGGAAAAAAAAACAGATCACAGACATGACAAAAAACTAAAGGCATTTCAAATGGCAACTTTCTGGCTTTAAGAAATACTAAAAAAAAAATCAAGAAAAATAATTGTGGTAGCCAGTAACATCTTCAGAACAAGCATAGGAAATAAATTATGGAATCACTCAATTCTGAGGAAAAAATTATGGAATCACCCTGCTAATTTTCATTACAAACAATAACACCTGCATCAGATTAAATCTGCTCGTTAGTATCCAGGTAAAAAGGAGTGATCACACCTTGGAGAGCTGTTGCAACAAGTGGACTGACATGAATCATGGCTCCAACACCAGAGATGTCAATTGAAAAAAGGAGAGGATTATCAAACTCCTTAAAGAGGGTAAATCATTACGCAGTGTTGCACAAGATGTTGGTTGTTCACAGTCAGCTGTGTCTAAAACCTGGACCAAGTACAAACAACATGGGAAGGTGGTTAAAGGCAAGCATACTGGTAGACCAAGGAAGACATCAAAGCGTCAAGACAGAAAACTTAAAGCAATATGCCTTGAAAATAGAAAATGTACATCAAAACAAATGAGGAACAAATGGGAGGAAACTGGAGTCAACGTCTGTGACCGAACTGTAAAACTGCCTAAAGGAAATGGGATTTATATACAGAAAAGCTAAAAGAAAACCATCACTAACACCTAAACAGAAAAAAACAAGGTTACAATGGGCTAAGGAAAGGCAATCGTGGACTGTGGATGACTGAATGAAAGTCATATTCAGTGATGAATCTCGAACCTGCATTAGGCAAGATAATGATGCTGGAACTTTTGTTTGGTGCCGTTCCAAAGAGATTTATGCAGACGACCACAGTCATTGATGATATGGGGCTGCATGTCAGGTAAAAGCACTGGGGAGTCATTACATCTTCAATAAATGCACAGGTTTACATTGACATTTTGGACACTTTTCTTATCCCATCTATCGAAAGGATGTTTGGGGATGATGAAATCCTTTTTCAAGATGATAATGAATCTTGCCATAGAGCAAAAACTGTGAAAACATTCCTTGTAGAAAGACACATAAGGTCAATGTCATGGCCTGCGAACAGTCCGGATCTCAATCCAATTGAAAATCTGTGGTGGAAGTTAAAGAAAATGGTCCATGACAAGCCTCCAACCTGCAAAGCTGATCTGGCAACAGCAATCAGAGAAAGCTGGAGCCAGATTGATGAAGAGTACTGTTTGTCACTCATTAAGTCAATGCCTCAGAGACTGCAAGCAGTTATAAAAGCCAGAGGTGGTGCAACAAAGTACTAGTGATGTGTTGGAGTGTTATTTTGTTTTTGTTTGTTTTTCATGATTCCATAATTTTTCCTCAGAATTGAGTGATTCCATAATTTATTCCCTGTGCTTGTTCTAAAAATGTAACTGTTACTGGCTACTACAATTATTTTTCTTGATTCCTTTTAGTATTTCTTAAAGCCAGAAAGTTGCCATTTGAAATGCCTTTAGTTTTTTGTCATGTCTGTGATCTGTTTTTTTTTCAATAAAATTAAACAACTGAAGGAACATCCTCAGAGACTGGTGATTCCATATTTTTTGCCAGGGGTTGTACCTATGAAGATTGTGCACAATCTGTAGTTTTTAATGATATCATTGTGTGTATAACTTTTTGACCAACTTTTGGGGGCGAATTAAGCCATGAAAAAAACGGCAAATCGGCCATATTGTATTTTTTTTCCATTATGCCGTTCACCGCACAGAATAAATACACTTAAATTTTAATAGTACAGGCATTTTGGGATGTTGCAATGTCTATGATCTTTATTTTTATTGTTTATCTTTAACACGGGGAAAGGGGGTGCTTTTACTTTTTAGATTTTTTGTGTTTTTTTAATTTTTAAAACGTTAAGACTTGAACATATGATCATTATATTGTTTGCCCCATAGACTGCAGTGAGTTATCACTGCACTCTATGGAACATTCAGTATGTTTCTATGGAGCCATGCCATAAGAAACTTTGTAATGTATCTTATCACTGAAAAATACATCTATCTAGAATTGTCAGAATTAGACCAACTGTAATTTTTTTTTTAAACACAGAAATGTTAGCCAAATGAAAAGTATGTACAGTAAATGCACTCAATACTTGGTTGGGGCTCCTTTTGCATGAATGGCTGTATCAATGCGGCGTGGCATGGAGGCGAGCAGCCTGTGGCACTGCAGAGGTGTTATGGAAGCTCAGGTTGCTTTGATAGCAGCTTTCAGCTCATCTGCATTGTTAGGGTCGGGTGTTTAACATCTTCCTCTTGACAATACCCCATAGACCCCAATACTCCGTAGACCCCAAAAAGTGAAACACATTATATAGAGTCATTACAAACAAGAGTGAACTTTTTCAAGTGTTTATTTATGTTAATTTATTGAGATGCACTTGTAAGTAAGGAAAGGAGAGGAATGAGCAGGAACCAAGACAGGCACAGCAAGTGTTAAATTTACATCAGTACTCGTCTGTATATCTCTGTAACGTCCTCCATGATCTTGGGGCTACTTCTGAGATTGTGAGAAAGCTAGGAAGCAGATTGTCCTCTACTTTCTGTGTGCAGTGTTTGTGAGTTAGGCCTGTTTCACACTTGCATTGTGGCATTCAGGTTTTGAGATCCGGCAGAGGATCTCAAAACTAAAATTAAACAGATCTGTGCCATTTAATACATTCTGATGGCTCGGTTTCGGCCAGATCTGGTTGTTTGAAATCAAAACTAAAACTAACCGGACCCGGTATGAAATCATGGTAAGTCAACAGGCGCCTGATCTGTTTTTTTCGCTAAGAAAAAAAAAAAAAACGGATCCTGCACCATTGATTTTCATGCCGGATCCAGTTTGTTCTGTTTCGCAGACTGGACCAAAAAAAACACAGATTGCAGCAGTTTTGTGTTTGGTCGAAAAATGCAACAAAATGGAATGGAATTCATCCAGTTTTGTCTCCATTGACAATGAATGGGGACAAAACCGATCCGTTTTGACCAGGTTTTTAGACCCTCTGCCAGATCTCAAAACGGGAATGCCACAATGCAAGTGTGAAACAGTCTTCACCCCCCAGATCTGAGAGAATTGCAAACTAAAGACAGAGCTTGCAGAGAAGAAAACTGCTAAAAATGCCAAATACAAGTCATATGACAGCCAGAAGTAGTGTTATTCCTCATTTACCTACACATTATTACAAAGTTTGTTGAAAGGTTGGGAATGCTTTCATATCTCCTTGCCTGATATGTTACCATTATGCTGTATGAAGACATAATTGCTATTACTATTGCTAACCTTGCTATTACTATATTTGCGCTCTCTTATTTTTGGAAACATTTAGAGAAAAAAAAAATATTACCTAGAGCCTGGACAACACTTAGAGCTGAACCCGGACATACCCCTAATTTCACCCAGGCAGCCTGCCTGATGTTAGCATCGGAGCATCTCATGCTCCGATGCCCTCCCTTGCCCTGCGCTGGATCGCGCAGGGCAAGGGCTCTTTTGTTTACATTATACACACTGCCGGTGTGTTCAGTGACGTCACCGGCTCTAATGGGCCGGCTTTAGCGCTGTAATAGCCGTTTCACCGGCTAGGGCAGCTCTAAAGCCCGCCCATCAGTGCCGGTGACGTCACTGGGCTCACTGCTGGGAGGAAGCCTCCGCCTGGCAGAGCCCAGTTCCTCACAGGAACCGGGCAAAATGCCTTTGCCCTGCGCTAATTAGCATGAGATGCTCCGATGCTCTAGTCAGGAAGGCTGCCTGGGTGAAATTAAGGGTACAGTACTTAACCCCTTTAAGTAACACTTAATTCAAAAAGCGGTTACGGTTGCAGACAATGCCGCCCATTTATTTCTTTCAACTGAGACATTGTCTGAGATGATGCATTGTATGAATGATACAGTCATGTTCTGTCTTGACTTTCACAGTTTCTTTTGATCAAGGATAAAAGAAAACCTAATCTGTTGTTAAATTTGATGCACATTTAGGAGTGCAGTGTACTTCACCGTTTCAGTTACTTTTTTATATTTGTATTTTTACTTTTGAATGTTATTTGCACATAATAATTTGTATACAGTATAATATATATATAATATATATATATATACACACACACATACATATATATATATATATATATATATATATATATATATATATACACACACACACAAAAGTAGTGCACTCCTGCACAAGGGCTCATGCACACGGCCATTGCCCAGCCGTGCCTGTATTGAGGCCTGCAAGCAGTGGGTCTGCAATACAAGGGCACCGGCCAAGTGCACCCCGCATCACGGATGCTGACTCGTTCACTTGAATGGGTCCGCAATCTGGAAGGTGTGGTGCGGAACAGAGGCATGGAACCCCATCGAAGCACTAAGGAGTGTTCCGTGGGGTTTCTCTCTGTGCCTCCGCACCGCAAAAAATAGAACATGTTCTATTTTTTTGTGGTGCAGACGGATCAGGCTAGTCTTAGTAGAAGACAGGGTGGAAGGGGATGCAGCTGCAGCTTCATACTGTGTGACTGAAACCGAGCTAGAAGTGGGCGCAGCAGTGAAGGAGACATCCAATTGGCTCAGAACAAACAGTGCAGCCCGAACATCACACCCAGTAGATCCCATCCACTGAGCAAGCATGACAAAACATAAACATAAGCATTTCTAGACCCTAGCAGGGGTTTGGAGGTTACACACAACATGTTGAACATGTTAAGGAACCTCTTTGTAACGCCAGCTACACTTTGAAGAGGACCTGTCACCACTTCTGACCTGTCTATTTAAAGGGATTTGCCCATCTCAGACACTGATGGCATATCGCTAGGATATGCCATCAATGTTAGATAAGTGCAGGTCCCACCTCTGGGACCTGCTCCTATTTCCAGAACAGGGCCACAGAAGTGAAAGAGAGAGCACCATGCCATTCACTGCTATAGGAATTTTGAAAACAGCGACCTCACCCATAGCTTAGGCAGTGCTCAGCTATTTTCGCAACCCCCATAGCAGTGAATGAAGAGGTTGTGCATGCACAGCTGCTTTCTGTTCACTTCAGGGGTCCTTTTCTGGAGAAAGGAGCAGGTCCCAGAAGCCTGGACCCGCACCTATCTGACATTGATGGCATATCCTAGCGATATGCCATCAATGTCTTACGTGAGACAGCCCCTTTAAGTAAATATTTGGATTCTACAGTCATGGCCAAAAGTTTTGAGAATGACACAAATATAAATTTTTACAAAGTCTACTGCTTCAGTTTTTATAATGGCAATTTGCATATACTCCAGAATGTTATAAAGAGTGATCAGCTTAACAGCAATTACTTGCAAAGTCAATATTTGCCTAGAAAATGAACTTTATCCCCCAAAACACATTTCAACATCATTGCAGCCCTGCCTTAAAAGGACCAGCTAACATCGTTTCAGTGATTGCTCCATTAACACAGGTGTGGGTGTTGATGAGGACAGGGCTGGAGATCAATCTGTCATGATTAAGTAAGAATGACACCACTGGACACTTTAAAAGGAGGCTGGTGCTTGGCATCATTGTTTCTCTTCTGTTAACCATGGTTATCTCTAAAGAAACACGTGCAGTCATCATTGCACTGCACAAAAATGGCCTAAGAGGGAAGAGTATTGCAGCTAGAAAGATTGCACCTCAGTCAACAATCTATCGCATCATCAAGAACTTCAAGGAGAGAGGTTCCATTGTTGCCAAAAAGGTTCCAGGGCGCCCAAGAAAGACCAGCAAGTGCCAGGACTGTCTCTTAAAAGTGTTTCAGCTGCGGGATCGGGCTACCAGCAGTGCAGAGCTTGCTCAGGAATGTCAGCAGGCAGGTGTGAGTGCATCTGCATGCACTGTGAGGCGGAGACTCTTGGAGCAAGGCCTGGTCTCAAGGAGGGCAGCAAAGAAGCCACTTCTCTCCAGAAAAAACATCAGGGACAGACTGATATTCTGCAAAAGGTACAGGGAGTGGACTGCTGAGGACTGGGGTAAAGTCATTTTCTCTGATGAATCCCCTTTTCGATTGTTTGGGACATCTGGAAAACAGCTTATTCGGAGAAGACGAGGTGAGCGCTACCACCAGTCTTGTCTCATGCCAACTGTAAAGCATCCTGAAACCATTCATGTGTGGGGTTGCCTCTCAGCCAAGGGAATCGGCTCTCTCACAGTCTTGCCTAAAAACACAGCCATGAATAAAGAATGGTACCAGAATGTCCTCCGAGAGCAACTTCTCCCAACCGTCCAAGAGCAGTTTGGCGATCAACAATGCCTTTTCCAGCATGATGGAGCACCTTGCCATAAAGCAAAGGTGATAACTAAATGGCTCAGGGAACAAAACATAGAGATTTTGGGTCCATGGCCTGGAAACTCCCCAGATCTTAATCCCATTGAGAACTTGTGGTCAATCATCAAGAGACAGGTGGACAAACAAAAACCTACAAATTCTGACAAAATGCAAGCATTGATTGTGCAAGAATGGACTGCTATCAGTCAGGATTTGGTCCAGAAGTTGATTGAGAGCATGCCAGGGAGAATTGCAGAGGTCCTGAAGAAGAAGGGTCAACACTGCAAATATTGACTTGCTGCATTAACTCATTCTAACTGTCAATATAATCTTTTGTTACTCATAATATGATTGCAATTATATTTCTGTATGTGATAAAAACATCTGACAAACACACATAAAAACCAGAGGGCAGCAGATCATGTGAAAATATAATATTTGTGTCATTCTCAAAACTTTTGGCCATGACTGTACATGAAATAATTCTGGGGCATCTTTTCAAAGTGCTGCAGAATAAATTGGTGCTATACAAATCCAGAATATAATCTGGATGTGCTCACAATCTACATGCTGCTAAACAGGACGATGCAGGAGCACGCCTGGGCCAGGACTCCAGCAGTAGACCCACAGCCAGTTGAGCACTCACATGATCACAGTCGATGTCGCAAACTGGCGGTACTGCTGAAACTCGCTCCTCCACAGATTAGGCTGAGTTCACATCAGCCTTTCCGTTCTTCTGCTCCATTATAGGAGCAGAAGAACGGAAAGGATGGATGCGGCACCGAACTGGGCCGAATGGAGCCTACGGAACCCATAGACTATAATGGGGTCCGTTAGGTTTCCGCTAAGAGGAAGATTTTTAAAGCGGAGACAAAAGTCGTGTTATGCAAACCAACCTTGGATCTCTTCTCAGTGATTTCATGTGGCGGTTTTGTGGTACTTATGTCATAGTTTTCTTTTGGATTTGAATGGGGAAATAGCATGGAGAACTTTATTTAATAACAGCAATTTCTGTATGGCAATTACAGTTTTCCATAATTCTGGGATTACGTAGCTTGAAAAGATTCCTTTCTAGAACTATGATTGTGGCAATACCACAGTGAGAATGTCATGTATTTCAGTACATGATTTTTGTCATGGAGTAATAGAGCGACTCTCCTGCAACACCTATCAATTTTTTCAGCTGGTTTAAACTGGATGGTGACACCTATGCCTTTTTCTAATCTGATATTTTCTGATCTTAGATTTTTTTTTTTTATTCAATTGCTTGAACATGATTATGGGGGGAGCCATCTTGGCTGAGCTATTAACAGCATTTAGAGAGAGGCTTTACAGCAACTACATGGGCCCCATACACAACGGCCTGGAGTGAACTCAGTGACTTCCATGGGAGAGCGTTCTAGGCATGTTCTGTGACCTGTGCAGAGGACATTGTACGAGGAAAGAACAGATAAGATGTGACTTACTGTGAATGGTGGGATCATATGTTATCTATATATAGGTGTTATCTGTCACTGTAAACTGGCCTGTTATGATAATGATAAAACTGTTCTGTACAGACTAAGTGGCATCTATTCTTAGGCTTAGTGGCCAGTGCAAAAACTGAAGGATTTTAGGATATTTTGAAATGTAGATAGTGATATGGAAAATTAATAATAACATCAAAACTTCAAAAACACATTTAACCTAAAATCTTGATTTAAAGAGTAGGACATTTTCTGATGACACATTCCCTATAATTTCCAGGTTAGGCTACTTTCACATTAGCATTTATATATTCTGGTATTGAGTTCCGTCATAGGGGCTCAATACCGGAATAAAACGCTTCAGTTTTGTCCCCATTCATTGAACTGAAGAGAATGGAATGCTCCTAAAAGCATTCCGTTCCGCCTTCAGACCGGAGAGCAAACCGCAACATGCTGCGGTTTTCTCTCCGGTCTGGGCATCCGCACCAAGACGGATCCGGAATAACCCCCAATGCAAGTCAATGGGGACGGATCCGTTCGGTGTGACACAATAGTAAACGGATCCGTCCTCCATTGACTTTCAATGGAGTTCATGACGGATCCATCACCCTGCACTTACCTGTCCTCGCAGCTCCCTCCAGCAGGGGGCGCTGTGGGGAATCTTCCCATTGTGCGAGCTGCGGGGACAGGTAAGTTTAACCCCCTCCTTCTCAAAATAGTGTATGGTGCAGGTGTGGGACCGGAGCGCGGTTCCGGCCCCACACGTGCACCTGCGGCAGCACGGATCCGACGGGACCCTTCACCCGCCAGATCCGTGCCGCCGCTTGTGTGAAAGTGACCTTATAAATATTAATGACTTATCTTTAGGATTCATCATCAATATCAGATTGGTGGGGGTCTGACACTTGGCAGTTGTCTGCAGCAGGCGCCAGAGAGGGGAGATGAGCTGCAGTAACCCGTCATGGCCAGTACATAGAGAACGGTTCTGTGCTCAGTACCTGCAAATTCAGGACAGTTGACAGCTATGCCATCATGGCTGAGCAGCCTAACAGGAAAACTCACCAATATGAAGTAAATGCAAGTGCCAGAGCATAATGTGCAATGAGGTCCCTCACCTAACCTTCCCCTAGGCAGGTCTGCAAGTAGAGGCAACCAGTCCTGCCCACATTTAAGGATAGTTTGTTGGTGGCCATTTTAAATTATTTCCAGAAAACCCCTTTAAGTGGGACTTGAAAACTGTTGCAGCCGATTCATTGATATCACATATGAACATGAGACAATTTAAATTTATTTACATGGCCTGTTTTTAAGGTGTTTTTTGTGGGATTTCAGAATAAGTTGTGGCCAAAAAAGACCGTTAAAAGGCAAAACAAGGGCAAAAAACCATCACTAATCCTACTACTACTGTAGATGGCGTCTCTTTAGCCAGGCTGTCGAGACATACATCACACTAATCTCAGGGGCATGACTTTATACAAGCTACTGGATGCCTTACTCTGCAACAGAATTGCGACAATTTTTTGGCACAACTTTGGCAAAAATGTCACATATTGGGCTATGTCCCTCGCCTCTAGGCCACCCCCATCTCCCCACTAAGCCACCCCCCATGAGCTATAACGCTACAACTTTAAATCTCCATATTCTTCCAGAAATCAGCCAATTTTTGAGGCAACACATGACAAGTGCACTCACATTAGTAAATGTGGGCCACTGCATACCTCCCAAGTGTCCCTCTTTTGGAGGGACAGTCCCTCTTTTTGACCTAAGTCCCTCTTTGCTCCTTAAATGTCCCTCTTTTTGACCTGGAGAATTAATGCATAAATGTGCATTAACAAATTTACTAAATTGCTCCTTACTAAACTATCTGTATGGTTTCTACCTGTATATTAGAGCAGAACTTCATTATTTGGTGCAATTTGGACCTTAAAATATCTATAATCTGATGATTTATGAGCTCATATTTAAATGGACATTGAAGCGCAATAAAAAAAATGCTGCAAGGGCTCCAGTAATTATTCTTTGGGTGGAGTTAGAGGTGTGGTCTAGTATGAAAAATACTGCCGTGATGCGTGCTGCACACATTGTCTCTCTTAGCAATTTTTAAAAGTTGGGAGGTATGCCACTGTGTTTCTGCCACAATTGTGTATCCGCAGTATTTTTTGCCCACTATTTTGTCACATCTCTACAAAAAATGCACACTGAAATACATGCGACCATCAAAACTTTTTTATAGATAAAGAACAAAAAGGCAGGCATGTCTGTATGTACTGCAGGAGCTAAAAAGGCTACAGGGATACAAGTTTCATTGAAGATGCTGTATGGGAAATTAAGAAAGCATTAGCCTATCAGCAAGCAATGTGATCAAATAGAAACAAAACCATTACTCCCCTGTTAAATATCCAGGGGTCTCTGCCATTACTTAATTTCCCTGCAGCAATGTGAACACTATAGCCAATTATCAATGGCGATGCTCTTATGCCATACACGTACGCATCACCGCTGTGGCTGCAGCAGTCAAGTGGATGGGTATGATGTCATCGGTGCAGGACAAGTAAACAATGACCAATCCATCAAGGACCACACTGCTGGGCTGCAGTGGCAAGGGAATTTAACAGGTAGGTAATGGTTATTCCTTCATTCTATCACATAACCTGCTGTTAGCCAACTCCTTATTGTACAAGCTTCTATTTCTTTGGTCGTTCTCTTAAAAGAAAGGCCGTGTACCCAGTACTTTCACTACCTACCTTTCCAAAGCCCCTATGCAGTGATCTGTTACCACTATGGGTCAGTGGCATTTTTATTAAAAACCAGCATGCTGACTGCATGACATTCTTCATAGACATTTTTCTCTAAAGGCTTATCAACAGGGGCGTTCACTGACCTCACAGGGCCCCGTAGCAAAACTTAATATGGCTAACCAAGTTTCCCAGTACATGTGCAAAAAACACTCTCAGGCAAACCACCCCCCCAGATTTCTGCCGAATCTAAGTTTTTTTTTTTATTATAATGGAAAAAAAAATCGTCTCACCCACTTTATCTGACTTCTATGTCAGAAAAAGTGAAGCAGCTGCTTCAGAAATATGCTGCTTGTTCTGAAAGCCTTATTTCTCAATGTATTTACAGCAACCAACTGGCAGAAATACATTGATAAATGTCCTCCATACAGCTTTATGTCTCCTACTTCCCTTACACAGTTTATTATAAGATTGCCTGCCTGAACCCACCACTGGGGGGTGCTCAGTAGTGCATAGCAATTTCTGCAGTTACCATTAACTGCAACAGCTGCAAAATCTCTTAACACTAAGCTCCCCCTTAGTGGCGGATGCATGAAAATACACGGTTATGGAAAAGAATTAGACATGTTCTATAATATGTGGAATGGCCACTCGGCTGAAGACAGCACACTAGTGACATCCATATTTTTTGCAGTCCCACCACAGAAATGAATGGGCCCTTGTGCAATAAATGTGGATCGGGTGCGGACCCAAAATGTGTGAATGAGGCCTGAGACTGCTGAAATTATTTGACACAATGGGGGCATCTAAAGAGTGACCTGAATGCTTATGACCTCAGTCTTTCAATTTCTAAAGCAGATATTAATTTTGTTTCACAAAAGGGCAAAGTGCTCCTACAATATATGAGATGGGGGCTGCCAGTTCAAAATGGAGATAGTTAGCATAGGTATGTCATTTTGGCAGTACACAGATGGGGCGTGCACCATCATTCCTACATGTAACCAGGCCTAGTGATTATCCATGATATATTAGTTCTTGGACATGTGGCCTCTTTTATGAAGTTAGCACGCTATGTGACTTATTGGCTAATTGTAATTCCCAATTACCAGGGTATTCTATGAGCCAATGGCAGGAAACGGCAGCTACATACTTATGGACCTGTTCTATACATCTGAGGCTGTCCTTCAGCACCATCAAGCTTTGATTTGTATTCTCCACAGGTTTTGTAGCAGTTATCATCCTGTATGACTTAGCCTGCCACCAACATAAAGGCTAAAAGGTGTTGGCTGGTTTACAAAATGTACCCTATAACAGAACATTGAGTTAATAGAAGAGGGTCCCCTTTATTTTAGGATTCTTATTTTTGGCCAGAATAGAGATTGGCCAAAAACTCTTCTTGCTCTGAAGGCCCTGTCCTGCATTACACAGAGAACACATTGTTTAGAATGGGCACTATGTAATGCTTCATTTGGCCTGTGGTGGCGCTGCAGAGAAACTGAACACTTACTGCCAGGTTTCCTCCCCGATTATGACCGATTGATTGGGGTAATGGCCATTTAAAAAGTCAGGATTTTCAAAAGTGGAAAACCCCTTTAACGTTACCGAGTTGTATGTCATCCCAATCTGAGCTTCATGAATGGCTGAAGAAAGCAAAGGCAAGACCAACACAGACATTAGAAGCGTGACTGTGGAGCAGCTGGAGAAGGGTCACCTCCAAGTTTTGGCTAAGTATCGCCAAAAAGACAAATGTTATCAAAATCATGTTTAGATTTCAACATTAAAATGTTTCTGGAAAATGTCCTGCAAGATAATATATGTAATAATAACACCAAATATTTTACTATAGTCATTAATAGTTCCTTACCGTGACCTCTGGATTTCAAAGGCACTGCTGCTTCCACATGGTATCTGGTCACTGCAGCTGAAAACAGGGGCAGGAGAAGTCCTACAAAAAGCAGCTGGTAGAATAGCAGAGGTAAGAGAGTTCAGGCGGCCTCTGCTACCTGCACAAGAAAGCGGTACAGAGATACCTGTAGATGCTGGTAGTGGAGCACTGCTGGTAAATGCATCTTCCTCCTCTTCCTCATCATATTCGCATAAGTGTTTTTTTTTCCCCTGCATCTCATGCTCCATCATCTCCTGCCTCCCACCAACTGAACAAGATAATGGTCCTGATGGTGAGGTCAATCCCATCTTGCTGTATTGTGTAAGTATTTGATGATGATTTGCAGGTAATGTATATAGAGATGAATTATGCAATGATTCCTTTTCTGCAAGCTGAGAAGTCTGTCGAATCTTGCTTACTGCACATGCGGTTCCCTCCCTTGCTGCCCCATTAACCTGTAGAGGTCGCCCATCCAGGGAGATGTTGGTGAGGAAGGAAAGGGCAGCCTGTCTCCTGCGAGGATCCATGCGCTGCTGCCTTCTAATGTGATCCAGACTATATGAGCCTGGAGACTGCATGGATCCAACTATCATCCCATTGATACTGCTTTTACTGCTGGTGGCAGTGGCCATGGTAGGTGTCTCAGAGAGATCTGCAGGGTTGCTTCATTGCAGCAGAGCAGGAGAATACACACCAGAGAAAGCGCAAACAGCAGCAGTAGCAGCAAGGCACTGCTTGTTATTGCTGGGTGTGGGGCGGGATCACAGATGACATGCTTCCTCTCTTCCCCTCCCCTGTTTATGTCTACTGCACGTGTGCAATAATGGGATGGATCTCCCCAATTTACTGCCAAATGTGGCCTGTTTACGGATCAACTGCTCACCCTAGTGGATATTCTCGGTACTGCATTGAAAAACATCTGCATTTGAAAAACAGGCGTCCTTCCTCTAGTGGGACTTGATGGATGCATTTGTGTTTTTGAACTATAAAAACTATGAGGAAAACAGGTCTCAAGTCTTGTCGCAGCAACACATTCTGCCTCACTGTACACAGAATCATATTGCTCACATCGCTGCATTAGGTTTTTCTATCTCCCACACAAACACAATATGCATTATCAGGGGCGGTCTTGGCATTTCTGGGGCCCTAAGCGAAGTTATGTCTGGGGCCCCCCCCCCAATGACACCTCACACCCCTGATGACACGGCCTCTGATGACACGCCCCCCCCCCAATGACACACCCCCTACACCTCACTGGAGGGGGGGTCAAGGTTGCCCACAGCCTATGGCGTGTCCCAGACTCCCAGCTCTCTATTGGCTGGGCTGCAGGGGCGTAGCTAAAGGCTCATGGGCCCTGGTGCAAGAGTTCAGCTTGGGCCCCCCCCCCGCCTAATACAGCGCCCCATACCTCTTACATCCAGTATAATACAGCGCCCCATACCTCTTACATCCAGTATAATATAGCGCCCCATACCTCTTACATCCAGTATAATACAGCGCCTCATACCTCTTACATCCAGTGACGTCTCCTCGGATGTAGATCTTCTCTTTCCTCATCTTCTCCTTTCAGACCAGACGCCATTTTTCAGCCATTTCTTATCTCTGCAGTTTGACAGAAAAAAATCTTAGTTTACTACTTTTCCATCATCCTCCCATCTTCTGGACAAATCATCCTACCACCCCAGTACTGTGCCACTAGTACCACACAGATAGTGCCCTTCAATAATTATTGGCACACAGTGTCCTAAAATAACTGCGCCCAGCAAATACTGTCCCGTAATAGTGTGAACATACCGTCCCCCAGAAATAACTGTGCTGATACTGTGCCAGGGTGCCCCCCACAGTAATAGTGCCCCCCACAGTACTAATGTCCCCACTGTGCCCCAGAAGTAATAATGCTTCCAATGTGCCAGTAAGAAGTGCTCCCCACCCATAGATGCCCCCCAAATTATGTGCCAGTAAGAAATGCCCCAATAATGCGCCAGAAGTTCCCCCCATTGATTCCCCCTCAAAACCATGTGCCAGTAAGAAATGCCCCAGTGCCCCCATGTGCCAGAAAAATGCCCCTAGTGCTCCCATGCCATAAAGAAATGCCCCCAGTGCCCCCATGTGCCAGTAAGAAGTGCCCCCAGTGCCAGTAAAAATGCCCCAGTGCCCCCATGTGCCAGTAAAAATGCCCCCAGTGCCCCCATGTGCCAGTAAAAATGCCCCCATGTGCCAGTAAAAATGCCCCCATGTGCCAGTAAGAAATGCCCCCAGTGCCCCCATGTGCCAGTAAGAAATGCCCCAGTGCCCCCATGTGCCAGAAAAATGCCCCTAGTGCTCCCAAGCCATAAAGAAATGCCCCAGTGCCCCCATGTGCCAGTAAGAAGTGCCCCCAGTGCCAGTAAAAATGCCCCAGTGCCCCCATGTGCCAGTAAAAATGCCCCCAGTGCCCCCATGTGCCAGTAAAAATGCCCCCATGTGCCCCCATGTGCCAGTAAAAATGCCCCGTGCCAGTAAAATGCCCTCAGTGCCCCATGTGCCAGTAAAAATGCCCCCATGTGCCAGTAAAAATGCCCCCATGTGCCAGTAAAAATGCCCCCAGTGCCCCCATGTGCCAGTAAAAATGCCCCAGTACCAGTAAAAATGCCCCCAGTGCCCCAATGTGCCAGTAAAAATGCCCCCAGTGCCCCCATGTGCCAGTAAGAAATGCCCCCAGTGCCCCCATGTGCCAGTAAGAAATGCCCCAGTGCCCCCATGTGCCAGTAAGAAGTGCCCCCAGTGCCAGTAAAAATGCCCCTAGTGCTCCCATGCCATAAAGAAATGCCCCCAGTGCCCCCATGTGCCAGTAAGAAGTGCCCCCAGTGCCAGTAAAAATGCCCCAGTGCCCCCTTGTGCCAGTAAAAATGCCCCCATGTGCCAGTAAAAATGCCCCCATGTGCCAGTAAAATGCCCCGTGCCAGTAAAATGCCCTCAGTGCCCCCATGTGCCAGTAAAAATGCCCCCAGTGCCCCCATGTGCCAGTAAAAATGCCCCCATGTGCCAGTAAAAATGCCCCAGTACCAGTGAAAATGCCCCCAGTGCCCCCATGTGCCAGTAAAAATGCCCCCAGTGCCCCCATGTGCCAGAAAAAATGCCCACAGTGCCCCCATGTGCCAGAAAAAATGCCCACAGTGCCCCCATGTACCAGTAAAAATGCCCACAGTGCCCCATGTGCCAGTAAAATGCCCACAGTGCCCCCATGTGCCAGTAAAAATGCCCCCATGTGCCAGTAAAATGCCCCATGTGCCAGTAAAAATGCCCCAAAAATGCCCCCAGTGCCCCCCAATTGAGCTCCGATGGGTGACTGCTACAATAAAAAAAAAAAATAAAAAAAAATTAACACTTATACTTACCTCCATGGTGCTAGCAGCGATGCGATGCAGGCCTCTTCCGGCCTGTGTCCCGCGCTGTACGGCTCAGGCGGCGCGATGACGTCATCGCGCCGCCTGAGCCGGCCTCTGATAGGCTGCAGGCCCAGTGCCTGCAGCCTATCAGAGGAACGGGCAGGGGAGACGCCTCTCCCTCCCCTGCCCCAGTACAATACAGGCATCTGTATCGCCGTCCTGAGGACGGCGATACAGATGACTATGGAGATGAGCGCTTCCACAATGGAAGCGCTCATCTCCCTCTGCGGGCGGTCTTGGGCACCGGCGCAAGAGAAGAGCGTGGGGGCCCCCTTGGACGCCGGGGGCCCTACGCAAATGCATAGGATGCGTGGTGCCCAAGACCGCCCCTGTGCATTATTAGTAGTAGCTAGCTTCAACTTATACTATCAGTATGTTTTGGGGAGTTAAAAGAAGAACCTGGAGTACAAACTGGGGCTAACGGGACACAAACCCTACAGGGAAGTTTCCTGATGGGCCAATGCCCAGGGGACCACCGCCAGCTGGGTAGATAAGCTTTACTGCTAGGAGCATCAGGTACTGAACTTTAGTTTTAGTCCGCCCATATGTACAAAGAAGACTCTTATGGAAGTTGGAAAAGAGATCATAGCCATTTCTGGCAGATATTGTCTTCATACAAACACCTTAGAGCTGCCAACAGACATGGCTAACAACTGTGATTTTAGATCCATTTTTAATGAAGTCCTCACCACAAACATTGATGGCACATTGCATCACTGTCCAATAAGTGCTGGTCTGATCACTATGGCGCCTGCCAATCGCTAGAGTGAAGTGGCAGAGGTACTAAGAAAGTGATGTGCCACTTCAGCTCCACTTACCTTTTTTAACAGAATGTGTGCTATATCAAGAGCACTGCGAATACACTAGATGGTGAAAAGCCATGCGGACACCCCTCCTAATTATTGAGTTCAGGTCTTTCGGCCAAACGGGTACATACAATTAAGCACAGGGCCATGCAATCTCCATAGGTGTATAGATCGTGGTAAAGCATTCAGCAACTTTAAAGGCCATGCCATGAACACCTTTTGGGGAAATCACAGTATTTAGGCCTTGTTCATATCTCTTTTAAGGAGATCTGGCTGCCTGATATAGCACAAATGCCAACTGTCATCCGAGCAAGAAACTGTTGCATGCAAGGGTTTATGACCGGATGACAGCCGGCGTTTATGCCGGAAATTGGCCAGATCACCGCCAGACCTAATTGCAGTCAATGGGGATCCCGAGGTGAAGTAGTGGATCTGGCAAGGCTGGATACTGTGAGATCCAGTAGGCTACTCTGTGTTGGAATAGCCTGCCAGATGTCCGTAAGGGAGACATGAACCAGGTCTTACTCATTTTGGGCTAAAAGTAATTATTTCAATTGGTCTTTATTAAATATTTTCAACAGATTTTGTTCTACAGCCGATACTTTCAGTCTATCTGTAGATCATTTCTGTTTAACACTGAATCCATCAGGGAGCAGCTCTTGCAAATTCTTATCAGTTCTTATCAAGACTAATCATCTCTAGAATCCGCCCCGTTCTCACTATGGAAACAACAAATTATCTAATTGCTGCCGCTGATCCTCGATTACTGTAACTCACTATTAATTGGTCTCCCCCTCACCAGACTCTCCCCTCTGCAATCTATCATGCAGCAGCCAGAGTCACCTATCTGGCACAGGGCAGAGGCATCGGAGTAGCGGTTGGACAGTCACTGCACTGGTTTCCCGTACACTATAGAATCCAATTTAAACTGCTCATCCTCACCCACAAAGCTCTCCATACTGCTGTACCCCCTACATCTCTTCCTTCATCTCTGCCTACCACCCTACCCATGCTCTTCGCTCTGTAAATGATTTACGACTGACTTCTACCATAATCCGAACCTCTCACTCCAAGACTTCTCCCGAGCTGCACCAGTTCTCTGGAATGCCCTACCCCAAGAAATTAGGTTAAATCCCAATATACACAGTTTTAGGTGCTCCTAAAAACACATTTTTTTAGAGTAACTCTAACACACTTTAGCCCTACAATTGTCTAATGATCCTCCCATGGATACACCATAAGACAAATTAGGGTTCAGATACATTAGTTTAGATGTTAGGAAGAGGACTGGAAGTTCCGTGAAAAAAAGACAGGAGTAAATATTGAGTTAGGGATAGAGTAGGTATATTGTAGTACAGATTAATAGTTTTCTGTCTGTCCCTCTGTCTCTTTCTACTCTCATATCTAAGCCTGAATGGGTATTCTGGTTAGTAAGAAAGGCCATACACATTCAATAGCTGTCAGCCGAACTTTGTGTATTCAGTGGGGAGAGAGGAAAAAGCTGCTGCCAGACAGTTTTTGTGGTGGCTTATTTCCCAGGAGACCAAAAGGATAGGGCAAAAATATTGTTTTTATCTCGATCCTTCTTAAGCCCAATGTTAATGAATCAATGTGTTTTTAAACATTTATTCAGGCAGTGAATACAATGAAAGTAACTTCGGAACATTAGCTGTGTGTCAAGATCTTCACGATTTTGGTTGTTGAGCATCTGCCCAAAGGCCTAAGATCTCCACGTCCAGTGCCAAGTGTAACAGAGGAAATGTGCTCTCTACAGTGATGAATCACATTTCACTATATGATAGTCTGATGGATGAATCTGGGTTTGGCAGATGCCCACCGAACGCTACATACCAGAATATATAGGTGGAGATTTAGCAAAGACCCGTGTTTTACGCCAGTCTTTGAAATCTGCCAGAGAATGCAAGTAATTTAGGACAAGGCGCTGGCCTCATCTTAAATTAGGCGCACACTATGGCAGTCAGAATGAAAACAAGTGCAAATGAAGGTAAATGTGGCAAATCAGCTGGCCCCGTCGTCACCATGGTTCCTTTTCAGAAAGTGACAAGGGCAGTACAGAAATGCCATTTGTGACAAACTTTGTTGCAAGTGGCGCTTTAAACTCTCAGACACTGGGTTTATTTTTATGGCAAATAAAGAGGCACAGGGAGATGATAAATCATAGTGCCTACAGTAAAATCTGGTGGAGAAGGGATAATTGTAAGTGGCTGTGTCTGAGGAGTTGGACTAGTCCCCTTACGTTATTTTCACTGAAGAATAATTATAAAAATAAGGCTAATAATAAACATGCTCTAAGACCAGGTCCTTGGAAGTGCCATTCTTGCTCTTGCCTAAAATCTTATAAGGCAAGTTCACAGGATTGTGGATGTTGAAGATAATTTCTGTTATATTTCTGTACATGAAATTTCAATTTCTGCCACAGATCAGCATGCAGATTATCTCAGTGAAGCTCAGTAGAACTAAGCTGCATCTATTCAGTGTGGAAACTGCATCAATAATGAACAGTCTGCTGATTGTAAAATCCTGCGGGGCGGTCAGCTGATTTTTTTCTGGAGCATGTAACTGAGGCATAAAAAATCCTACTTCTAAGTGTTGCCAGCACAATCCTTGTGGATTCTGAGACAGCGTTTGTCACATTTCTACTTCAAAAAAGTGGCATGGAGGGAAATAATCAATTCCTCCCATTGATTTTAGGTCCAGGCCGAAAAATGTAATCATCTGTTGAAGGGGTTTCATTGGGTAATTGTCAGCACCTTTTATAGGAGCCAATTATCAGGAACGAGCCTTTTTACAAACACCCATGCCCGATAAGTGGCCTAATTATCGGCCCAATTTCTTTGTTCTTAACTAACCAAACCTCTTTCGTGGCTGTAATTCTGGTCATTGCCTCCTTGATTTTTAGTGGGGTGCTCAACATCCCCTCCATAGTGTGGCTTTGGCTCCATCACAGTCCACTTATTCCTGCCTCTACCATTGTCTACCACTGTGAGCCAGAGTGGAAAGCCTTTAAGAAGCAGGAGCTCCTGCAGTGTTAGACTCCTTCATCTGAAGTCCCACCATGTAATACAACCTTTCTCCTGCAGCTCAGGAAACTTATTAATCACCGAAAATTCAGCTGCTTGCCGAGGAGCCTTAGGAGCTGGACCTAAACATCATCCCATATCAAAGACGTTGCCTGTGAGGTGACAACCTCTTTAAAGGGGTTTGGCCACCCAAAGGATAAGAGATAAATCTATGGTCACTGGGGTCTGACTGCTTGGAGTCAGAGTATGAATTAAGGGGTGGTTACACATGCACAATGCCATTCCTTACAAAATTCATGAAATGGAGGAGATAGTTGTTCCCATAGGGTGAGATTGGGGCAAAACTGCATCAAAATTGGCAAGTATCACATGCAGATTTTGGTGCAGATTCGGTGTGGAAACACAGAGAAATCCGCATGAAAATCCCTGTGGGAATTCTGTTTGTAAACCTAAACATTTTTTTGACCATTTACAAGGGTTGTCCATGCCTCATGATAAATTAGGTGCATCCTCCGGTAGTCCGTGCGCCTGGAGGGACTTGAGTAGTTTTTCACCAACATTTACACCTGCTTCCAGTGAATTTGCGGGGGACATTTTCCTGCACTGTCCCAACCTCTCCCCAGTGGCAAGGATGTAGTAAAAATGCCATGTGCAGCAAAATATTGCTGCAGGGGTGTTAACAGGTTACAAAAGGGGGTCTTGCGACTTTTTTTTACACCAAACTGGCGTTGGTAAATGACCTTCATTGTGTTACGATACGATGCATTTTAGACTTTGTTCACAGCAAGGTGCAAATGTGAGCTTAGGCTTATTTAACAGAGCAGTGAGTGAAATGAATGAATTCTGTGTTTGTAGCCATAAAGCTCAAGGATTACATTTACAGTAGATGTTCAGAACACTGTAAAACCATAAAAAAGCTTGATTAGGCTCTAAGAATAAGGCTGGGGGCTACAACGTGACATGTGTCGCACAATAAGTCTCCGAAACGACATGCAACCAAAAAATGAGAGCAACTTTTGGACTATTTTACAGCTATTTGCAGGCAATTTGGATTGTGGTCTATGATCTAACATATTTTGGATTTTGTGCTACTGTCACATCGCAGTACGTTGCATGTCGTATCGTTACCCCATGGACAATCAATAGATGAGATGATGCAATGCAACGTCACAATTTTCATATCGAGTGTCGCCCCAGCCTAAACAATATGCCAAGCAATACTAATGCAGCCAAGTTATTCAGATCGGTAGGCCAGGTTTACATGTTGCTTTTATGTCACGTTTTAAAACTGCATCAAAAACGCACTGCATTTTTTTCACTATTTTTTTTTTTTTTTTTTTTTTTTTACAGTTGAAACATATTAAATCAATGTGGTAAATGCCTATGGATCCTCCTACTGGATTGAGTAGCATGTTGCGACGTAACATACCGAACCATGCCCACTTGCAGGTTGGAACGTGTAATAGGATAGCAAATTGTCATTTCTTTGGGTATCACTAGCTGATGGACTGACTGATATTTCGGCACCCCCGCCGATCAGCTGTTTGAAGAGGAGGCGCACGCCGTACCAGCGCTGCCTTCTCTTCATTGTTTACCTGCTCGCCGTAACATACGTAAATTACACCCTAGCCCCAGTCATTTCAATGGGACGGTTCGTTCCCATAGACTTGTATAGGAGCGCGTTCCCATAGACTTGTATAGTAACTCACCGCTGCTGATGTTACAGCGAGCAGGTAAACAATGAAGAGGAGGTAGCGCAGGCATGGCATGCGCCTTCTCTTCAAACAGCTGATCGGTGGGGGTGCTGTCGGGTGTCGAACCCTCGCCGATCTGATATTGATGACCTATCCTGAGGATAGGTCATCAATAAATATAACTTGGAGAACCCCTTTAAGTTCTGTTTTATCCCTTTAATTTTCCAAACTGATATTTTGCACTATATGTATATGTCTGTATATTTTATGTTATATTTTTATGATAACCCCATTGTTTGTATGCACTGTCATTTTTTTATATTAAAACTTCACTTTAATAAGAGCCTTCTTGTGTTCTAAGTTGGGCTGTGGAGTCGGTAAGCCAAAGCCCCGACTCCAACTCCGACTCCTCAATTTCCCGACTCCCTCATACATGGCTCATGTTTAAGTGATAACTTTAAACAAACTTTGCATTAATCAATAGTACAGATGTATCATGACAAAAGGAGTTTGTAATATATGTTTTACTAGATATCTTTACTCTGAACAGCTCACTAAGGGCCTGATGTATGAAAACTGTCTAGGTCTAAGACTTTCTTTGTTGCCCATAGCAACCAATCAGAGCTCCCCTTTCATTTCTCCAGAGCACTATATGAAATGAACAGGGAGCTCTAATTGGTTTCTATGGGCAACAAAGAAACTTCTACACCTAGACAGTTTTCATACATAAGGCCCTATGTGTTTTGCATCAGCAGCATATAGAAGCCATCAGAGCAGCTAACCTCTCCAAACATGAGCTCAGAGGAAAACAAACTAAAACATAAAGCATACAGAGAGAACATGCACTGGACAATAGATTTATGCACAATTTAAAGTTGCCTTAAGTACTTGCCTTAAAGTGGTTTTCTCAGCACATTGATTCACTGGCTGACAGGCAGTTTGCACTCAATATGTCTCCTCAGGCCGTGGCGGGGGTGGGGGTCTCCAGCAGTTATTAGCATATAATAACTTACTCTGACAGAGCAGGAGGTTGTAATCTCTAACACAATTACAGGTAAAGCCATGCTTCTCAGTCCTCAACACATTTTGCTTACTGAGGTCACTCCTGCTCTCAGCCAATCATATAACAGTCTTTCTGGTCTGCAGGTTACCATAGAAACCAGTGTACAGTGAGAGACCTGCTGAATTGTCTATAGTTCATGACTAAAGTCAAATCTACTGACCGCTGTATTTAGAAAATGTCTTCTTTTAACTGCCCCTTTACGTAGAAAGCTAATCTTTGTAACTACCGTGTTTCTCCGAAAAATAAGACACGGTCTTATATTATTTTTTCCTCCGAAAAAAGGGCTAGGGCTTACTTTTGGGGTAGGGCTTATTTGGTGGTGTAGTGTCAGTGTGTGTTACTGGCACTCTTTCTCACGTTCTCTCTGGGGCAATTGCACTGTGCCCTATCTCTCTATCTCCTCTCTGCACTTGGGAGGCAGGATTCTGGCAGTGGCACCGTGCTATCTCTATGGTATCTCCTCTCAGGAGGCAGGACATGGAAGGCAGTAGAAGCGTCTCGTGATTGGGTGAGTGGATTCTGCTGTGCCTGCTACAGTGTAAGGCTACAGTATTCCTATTCTCCTTGTTTGTGATATCAGTGATGTCATGCAAAATAACCTAGAGCTGGTGGCGCTCACTGTATCTACAGCTTATACTTGGAGTAGGGCTTATATTTTATGCCTACTCCAAAAACCCTGCAAAATAGCGCTAGGGCTTATTTTTGGAGAAACCCCTTTAATCCTGTTTTCTCTAGATCTGAGATGAGTGCAGCCATTGCTTCCCAGCGCCTCTTTCCTCTGATCTGTAGCAGAGGAGTTTCACTTCTGAGCATCTACATAAAGGGCAGCACACAGTCATCTCAACTAAAAGCCTAGATCCTTAGATCAGGAATAGAACAGACATTTATAGGACATTTCATCAGCTTCCCAAATTCTTATGAAAATATATTCAGCACATACTGCACTGAACTAAATGTACCAATTTATTATATATTTTAGGAGTCGGAGTCGGTCCATTTCATACCGACTCCAACTCCACCAAAATGGTCGCCGACTCCACGACTCCGACTCCACAGCCCTGGGATTCCATCACCTTAGAAGAAGCGTTATCTATATTGATGTATTAACCTGTGAATGATAGGTGTTATTTAATGCAAAGTGTCTCGTCAGCCTGATATGATGAGTGGCTGCAGCTAAGATTGATTAGTTTTTGATGAGGAGTGCTGACAGAGGGAGGTCCAGTGTGACCCTGCAGGCTCCCCTCCTGAATCTAAGTCCGTGATCCTGGATTTCACCATTTGCAATGCAGAGAGTGAAATCCGCAGAGGTCAAATTGTGCACAAATGTTGTTGTCAAAAACGTCTGTAGCACGTAGATGAGATTTGTTGAAATATTTCCATTATTTATTTATTTCTCTACAGGTTTCACTTCTTGTTTTGGCCATTTTTGCAGAACAGAATGTGCTCCCCTCTATATAACTATGCTATTCTTGCCCGTAAAATGGACAAGAATCGGACATGTTCTATTTTTTTGCGGGGCCGCAGAACAGGCATACAGATGCGGACAGTACACAGATGTGCTTTCCACATCTTTTGCGACTCCATTGAAGAGAATGGGTCCACATCTGACCCGCAAAAAAGGCAAATCGGATAAAGACAAAAAAAATAAATAAAATGTTTCGTGTGCATAAGTCCTAAGACAAGTTATCATCCTTGAGGCCTTTCTGGAAGACCCACCAGTGTGGCCATACATGTCACATGACAATGGGGCATATATTGATGATGCAGCAGCCAAGTCAACCATGTCAAACCAGGTGTTGACACGGGGAGACTGGCGATGTGCAGAGGCAGCGAAGGAGCCGGAGCCTAGTGGCTGGGAACAATTAAATATGTTTCCCTCCACAGGGCTGGTTGGGATGAACAACCCCTTTAAGGCACGTTCACATCTGCGTTGGAGGCTTTTTTGGGGCCTCCATCCCAGAGTTTGCCAAAAATAGCAAAGAAAAATGTCCTGCATGCAGAACTTTTATGTTCACTAAAAAAAAAGTTCCTCGTTATAGTCAATGTATGTGTTTGGCTCCGTTCCTGGCAGTTATATGCCGAATCCAACACTTCCGCAATATTCATTGATCTGCTTCTATAACGGAGCAGAACAAAGGAAATGATAGCGCTGATGTGAACATGCCCTTAATGAGATTACGTCAACCTTTGCTCAATGCAGCATATTAAGCTGAAAGCTGCCTTTTAAAACAACTAAAGGAACAACCAGATAGCGTTAAAGGAAGCAAATGATTTATGACCACCAGTCCGTACATCAACAAATTAAGATGGCGCTGCGGTTTCTTGGAATGCACAGCACAGTAATGAGCTGCTTCATCAGCAGGGCGGGTTCACGGAATAGTTCCCCTCACATGTTCTAGTGAACAGGCTAAAAAGTGAGACATATTTCACGTCCAAGTAATAACTACGAGGAGAAACTTCACAATAACTATCGTCATTACCACAGAATAACACACACCATGCTCCACACAAGACTGCACAAGATAAGCTGATGGTCTAATGAAGGTCGCATGAAGAATAATAAAAAGAATAAAATCTCATCCAAATCACACAGGGTGTGCCGAGTACTGCAAACAGCTCAGAATATATCCGGAGCGCCTTATTTTCCCAGTATCCTGGATTTCGCAGTTAAGGACTTTTACAGTTTAGATTAGTTTCACACTAGTGATTTTACATCTCTGCATTCCACGTTGCCATCCGGGCCCATTAACTATAATGGGGACCGACGTGGTCTTCGTCCTGCCAATTCTCATCATTTGCCGGGTTGTGTCTGGATTTTTGCCAGTCCCCTTTATAGTTAATGAGGCCAGTGGGTATCAGGTAGCATCCGGCAATGCCGAATTGAGACATCTCCAGCCGGCTGCTCCCTGCCAGAACAGCTGCTTGAGATGTCTAGCGGTAGTGTGAAAGCCTTAATCGATTGATATGCCACCAAAGTCTGATCAGTGTTAGGTCTTACTTTCAGACCGCCCATCATTTTATGACATAAAAGGGCTCAGTGGCAGTTTTGTGGATCACAACATGCTTGATTCTTGATCCAAACCCCAGCTTAAAAGGGTTGTCGGAGATAATTAAAAAAACTCAGACACACCAGTTAAGAGCCTTAAAGGGGCTATCCGTGACTAAAAAATGTACCGCATATGCCTGGGCCCCTCACACTGAATATACTTACCTGTCTCCCTGCACCGCCGCTTCTGCTTCTCCCCATGCGCCGATGAAAACATCCAGTGTTGGGGAGGAAGCAGCCAATGGCAGGCAGGGACGAGCCTCCCTAGCATCGCAGGGGAAACTCGGCCCCGTCACCGCCTGCCATTGGTTGCTTCACACGAGTAGAGAAGCAGCGGTGTGGGGAGCAGGTGTGGGGATATTCAGTGTGAGGTGCCCGGGCATATGCGGTACATTTCTTAGTCTTGGATAACCCCTTTAACTATTAATGATCTAATACTCCACTGTCTCTGGTCCTGTAAAGATATCTTAGACTGCTGAGGACAGTATTGGCTGCAGAGGTCACATCCCACATCTTGACATGACCCTGCTGCAGTCTGACAAGCAGTGGCAGAGCCTGGCCAGCGACGCATAGAATGGTGCGGGTATAAAAAATATGTAATTATTTAGGCTATTAAAGGACTTGTCCAAGATTATTAATTATCTTGGGCAACCAATTTAAAGAAGTTTTTCCAAAATTAAAATTATCACCATCTTGATTGCTGGGGGTCCGACCACTGGGACCCCACAGACCACCAATAAGTGCACAGACCTCACGCACATAGGTAAATCCATGTACACATAAGAATATATATATTTGTATCTATATATAGAAATGATCATTTATTTAGAGCTCATAAAAGATGGTTAGATCTAGACGGGAAAGCTCACTGATTCTTGTTAAACATCCCCACAGCTCTGCTGCTGCATGTAAACACAGGGGCAATAACAGAACAAGCAACAACAAATCCTGCTTATCTAATGTATATGCAAGACCTGATGAGTTTTATAAGGGTTTATTAATTTTTTTACATATCTCGGATAACCCCTTTAAGTGTTATGTGCTGTCAAAATGACTGAATAGAGGATAGGTTTTATTTTTGGGGTCTGATTTTGACAGCCAAAGGTATACTATCATGTAGCGTTTAGGCTAGGGCTAATTAGGAGAGTCAGGGTATACTCATGTGGTGGAATTTTTCGCCAGATTATCCGCAATATCAAGTCTATCCCTGTGTTGTGTTTACATTTTGCAGCATAAATAATGTTGTGTTGCAGATTTTCTGTATGAGAAACTCTCCATTCAATTCAATGGGAAATTGATTTAACAGAGGAAAACGCTGCAACAAAATCCGTGCGGGTACAGTGGAAATGTCTGCTGCAAATGTTGCTCATATCCAAAACTGCGGCAAAAACCTCATGTACAGTTTTTGCCTTGGAAATGCCTGTGGATTTCACATCTCCATTGCTAAAAGGGAATTCTGAGGAGGAGAGTGCTTTTTGTCTCTTTTAATGCATCCAAGAATGCCTGGCTTGTGCAGTTTTGTTTGCCATTTTCTTTTAGAAGCTTTTGTGGCGTCTTTGGCCAAATAATATATTTAAAGGGTTATTCCCATCTTGGACAATGGGGGCATATCGCTAAGATATGCCCCCATTTTCTTATAGGTGTGGGTCCCACCGCTGGGATCCACACCTGTATCGAGAACAGAGCCCCAAAAGCATGAGCAGTCGCCCTCCATTCATTTCTATGGGGCTCTGGCTTGGCTATTTCAGTCGGCTACATAGAAATGAATGGGAACGCTGGCTGCGCATACGCGTTACGCTCCCACTCATTTCTATGAGCGCAGCGGGGAGCTGGTGGTGGCCGGACCCCGGCAAACCCGCTGTCCTCCAGGCGCAGCGCTCCCCGCTCCGTTCTCGATATAGGTGTGGGTCCCAGCGGTGGGACCCGCACCTATCAGACAATGGGGGCATATCCTAGCGATATGCCCCCATTGTCTAAGATGGGAATACCCCTTTAAGCACAGGTGGTTTTAATGCCCTCACCATGCCTTGCATTTTTAGATAGAAAAGTAAGCGTCCCCTGCAATGCCACTTCCTCTGGAAAGCAATATGCAAAAAATGTACTGGTAAAATACACCCTGCAAAAGCCATTAAAAATGCATTACATTGGCACTGGGACACAAATGGCAGAAAATGAAGAAAAAAATCCATACCCAGAGCGTGCTGCAATTTAAAAAAAAATAGCATTGAACAGAAAAATGTAACTGAAGTGTGAAAAACGCCACTACAAAAAAAATGCATGTTTGTGCTACATTTAATAATGGTCAACATCTGGAGATTTGTTTTTTTCCCCAAAAATGCAGCAAAAAAAGCCAGTAAAAAACAAAAGAGTAAGTCGTCTTTCACATGTCAGTGAATAACGGACTTGTGCTGTCTGTGGTCTCTGTAGAAATAATATTGATGACTATATAATCAATATGAGATCAGAAGGGATCCTACACACGGGACCCCCACCAATCCACTCTTAGAAGAGGCTGGGAGCTCCATGGGCACCGCAGCCTCTTCCTAGGCCGTGTGAAGTCACCGTACATCGGTCACACGACCTAGTTGCAAATCAGCCCCATTCGAGTCAATGGGGCTGAGCTGCAATACCAAGCACTGCCACTATACAATGTATGGCGCTGTCATTGGAAAGTTGCTGGGAGCCTGCCACGCTCACCAGAGCTTTGGTGACCACCGCGGCTCCCTGAAACAGCTGATTGGGTCCCAGGACTCAGACCCCTGGGGATAGGTCATCGTTATCATTTCACGGATAACCCCTTTAATGTGTGGTGGGTCCGTGGTGACACCACTGAAGCATGCCCTATTTTTGTCCATGATTACAGATCCCTCACGCACATTACAGTCTATCGGTCCATAAAAACTTGGGATGAGCGAAGTTCTGTGTTCAAGTTCGGTGTATAAGGTTCGGGTTATCTAAGAGTTCCATTATGGATTCCGCTACCACGGACCATAACTTATCCATGGTAGTGGAATCCATGACGGAATTCTTAGATAACCAGAACCTTGTACGCCGAACTTGAACACAGAACTTTGCTGAACACTAGTAAAAACCACATACACAACACGGATGGCATCTGTATTCTGTCAGTAGTTTTCACAGATTATCGGTAGAAGATGCTTTTCGGATCAAACCCTGATGCTTCATGGATGCACCAGTGACCACCTTGTCATGGATGTCACCACGGATGTGTGAAAGAAGCCTAAGAGTGACACCACTACAAGACATGGGTTTAAGGGTACAGCCACACAATGACATTTTTGTAATGATAGTCAATAGTGCTGCAATGCGATGCGAGTCACACAAAAACCAAACTTTTGCGCAGCATGTGGCATGTAGCAGTGAGACACCATTGACTGTCATTACAATAAAAACAGAAACGCGGGACACAAACATTTTTTTTACTGTTAGTTTTTAATAATTAGGTGACTTTTTGGGTTGCTGACATTTTTTGAAAAACAAACCATGCTGAAGCTTTTCCCATATATTCTGGCGTTTTTACATCTCCTTTTCTGTGTGGTTCACAAAGTGATTTAGAAATAAAACTTCTAAAAAACCCCTTAAAAACTGCATGCGCTATGAAACAAAAAAATCATAAAGCACCATACAAACATTGCACTTTATTTAGTGGCATTTTAAGACTTTTCAGTTTTTTTTTTATTTCAAATTGCAGCATTCTTTGAGTGTGGCATTTTTTTCAAGCGTTTTCCCACTGACTTCTCTATAGGAAAGAAAAAAGTTCTAAAAAAAATGCAAATAAAACATTTTTACCCAATAGGGGGGGAGGGTTCAGTTAGGTACTAACAACCCCCCACCCCCCAAAAAAATAGCTTGTAAAAAAAACATAAAGGTCACCAAATCACAGAATATAGTGTTTGTTTATATATACAGCATGGAATCATATAATCAGTAGTGACGTCACACAGAGTTGCCAGTGACATCACACTGGAGAGTCCTCACCTTGCCCTGGGGATATCCATGGCGCTGGACAGCAGCCCCTGCAGCGGGTCAGGGCAGGACGTTCTGGTGAAGGCAGCGGGCAGGATGCCATAGGTGTAGGAGTTGAGGCGCCCCCTGCTCACAGAGGTGATGGGCACACTACTGAAGGCATCCTCCGCCTCTGTCAGCTCCTGTCCCGAGCCCTGCACCTCGTCCTCCTCCCGCAGCGCTCCTGAACACAAGGACACAAGTTGCGGAGAGGCCCAGCTGGCTCTGCTGTGTGGGACGTGCAGGGGGGTGACATGGAGCGGGCTGCCCGGCTCCGTCCACTGCGGATGCTGCCCGCCGTTCTGCGCTGCACCTGCCTCACTCTGCGCTGCTCTGTACTCCTGCAGAGGGCGCCCGTCCAGAGAAATATTGGTGAGAAAGGAGAGAGCAGCTTGTCTCCTGCGGGGGTCCATGAGCTGCTGCCTCCGGACGTGCTCCAGGCTGTGGGCACCTTGGGACTGCATGGCACCTTCTGTCAGGAGCCCATTGCTGCAGCTGGCAGCCGCCATGGCGCATGTGTGAGCGCAGCGGTCAGCGCTGAGTGCAGCATGCGAGCGGTGCAACGGGACGAGCGGGCAGGAGCGGGGCGGGATTAGTGTGACGGGAGCCGGCCTCCCGTGTGCGGAGCTACCACTTCCTGCCTCTCAGTGCCCTGTCCTCTGCCTGCAGCCACCTACCCCCCTGTAATGGCCAGTATTACTACTAGCACTGACTGTGAATGGCAGCACATGGCACAGTGGGGGCACCTATCAGTCTTGTCATCATGTCACTGGCACCAAACTCCCAAATGGATCTGAGGAAAGAGATGGATCCAGGATGGTGTAATTTATGTAATAACTGCAGTATAATACCACCATTCACACAATCAGTGATTGTGAGCCAAAACCAGATGTGGCTCTAAACACAGAACAGGTGCAGATCTTTCCTTTATACCTTATGTCTGTTGAGGCTCCAATCCTGGTTTTGGCTCACAATCATTGATGGAAATTACAGACCAAACACTGAGGTGGGGGCTGTAGAGCTTTGTATAAGAACAATCCTACACTCAGGCACACCATCCCCCTGAATTATATAATTCTGACTGCCTATAGCTACCTCTACAGTGCTCCAGACTAAAAAAAATACCTAGGAGCCATTGGCTCCTGAACTGAAAAATTTAGGAGCCAAATAAAATTTTTAGTCGCTAAATTTAAATACATATAATAAAAAAAAAAGAATTGGAGGAGAAGATGGAAAGTCCGGCCCATAATAGTTGTCTGCTGTTCTGTAATTTCTCGCGGAGCCGTGGCAAGTTTGCACGCCACCCACTGAAGTGAATGTGGCCGCATCTATTCTGCAAAATTGCGGAATAGATGTGGGCGCATTCACATGGTCGTGCTGTCCTGGGCTTTGTGCACATGGCAGCAGGAATCTTACCATGGCAGCCAGGACTTAAGTAGCGTCCTGGTTGCCATAGTAACCGATCAGAGCCCAGCGATTACACTACCACTGCCACCAATGAAGAGGGGGCGGGGGGGTCACCTGTGGCCACTGCGCCACCAATGAGACTAGTAACGGGGGTGGGCGGGGGAAAGGGCGCACTGCGCCACCAATGAATATAAAGCACATTAATTCAAGTATAGAAGGCAGCGGTATAACATACCCAGCCTCAATAGCAGGACGTGAGATCCACAGCAATTAACCCCTCAGGTGCCGCCCCTGAGGGGTTAATTGCCGCGTTGCCCGGGTAATGAGAACTTTTTATTTACTAAATTTTAGCCCCCTAGGGGCTAGAACCTGGGATCTTTTAATCCCTTGTTCTATTCACCCTAATAGAGATCTATTGGGGTGAATAGGACTTCACAAGCTCCCTGCTGCCCTGGGCTTTGTGCACACGGACTTCAGCAGCGTCCTGGTTGCTATGGTAATCGATCGGAGCCCCGCGACTGTATTATAGGGAGCCCCGCGACCTGTATTATAGGGAGCTGCAGTCAGCGGTTGTCAACCCCTCAGGTGCCGCACCTGAGGGGTTAACTGCGGCATATGGGAGCTCCCTATAATATAGGTCGGGTGTCGGCTATGTGATCCCGCGCCGGCACCCGCTCCTGTACATTTATTAAACAGAGTTAACTTCATTGGTGTTGCAGTGCGCCCTCCCCCTACCCTCCTCTGCCCCTCTCATTGGAGAGCTTCCTTCTCCCCTGTGCTGCTGAGGGAACATGGTGTGCGCTGACAGCTCAGTACGCAATAGCGCAGCCTAGGATCGGTAAATGCCGGATCTAGGCGCAAATGGCGACAAGACTAAAAAGTCTTGTCGGCATTTGCAAATTCTGAGTAGTATTGGCGACCATTTTGGTCGCCATCTGGAGCCCTGCTCTAGAGGGAGCTCACACAATATGCATTTACACAGCTACCATTGAACACAGTTATAATAAGTATGTAGTGATTGTGGCAGTGAGATTAATGTGGATGGAGGAAGTAGAGACTGGCGGGGCATCCAGGAAATATTGGAATGGGAGCGGAAGTGGATTGTTGAGGTATTAAAGGGATTATCCCATGATAAACATAAAATATTAAAATCAGAAACCATATAATACATGACAATCTCTGACAAAGCCAGAACCAGCCTTGTACCTCACATGGATCCAGAGATCTCTCCATTCATTGCTGACAGGAGTGTCTTTTCTGCTGCAGCTAAGGAGGCAGTTTCCATGCTCTCCCTATCACCGCTCAGGAGGCAGATGAAGGATGAAACTGAGCATGTGCGGCCTTCTCAGTAAGCCGCACAAAGAAATAAGAAAAAGAACAAACAGCAGGTGGCGCTATACAGATACATTTTATTGAATAACTCAGTGGCTATGCAAAATGTTTAATTACATGCAATTACAAAAGTATTCAGAGCCAGGTGCTGGTTTGAAAACTGTAGAATATTATTTTGTAGGACAACTCCTTTAAGTCTTTTTTTTTAAAGGGGTTGTCCGGGTTCAGCTCCTTTAATTCCTCCTTAATTTCATCCAGGCAGCCTGCCTGATGTTGGCATCGGTGCATCTCATGCTCCGATGCCCTCCCTTGCCCTGCGCTGGATCGCGCAGGGCAAGGGCTCTTTTGTTTACATAATGCACACTGCATTTTCACTGGCTAGGGCAGAGCTAAAGCCCGCCCATCAGGGCCGGTGATGTCACCGGGCTCACTGCTGGGCAGAAGCCTCCACTTGACAGATCCCGGTTCGTCACAGGAACGGGGCAAAATGCCTTTGCCCTGCACTAAGTAGCGCAGGGCATCGGAGCATGAGATGCTCCGATGTTCTAGTCAGGCAGGCTGCCTTGGTGAAATTAAGGGTATGTCCGGGTTCAGCTCTGAACCCGGACAACCACTTTAAAAGTATTCTGTCACCACATTTTTGCATAGTAAGCTATTTACACATTTGGACTCAGCTAATCATAGGGATTTAAAAAAGGTTATTGTTGTAGGTGATAGAGGAAGATTTGATGCTAAAAAAAAGTTTTATAACAACTGTCAATCACTTACGGAAGGAGCCCAAGGGGATGAGCCCAGCGCCGTTGGAGCCCGGCCATGCCGATTCCGTTGGAGCCCAGGACCGCCCACCTCATCAATATTCACTTCACTACCTCACGGCTGTAATCCCGCGCAGGCGCAGTACTTCTAGCGGTCTGCGGGCATCGGCATCAGTGGACGTTCGTCGCATGCGCGGGGTGTTGTCCCCAAGGGTGAACAACCTCTTTAAGTGCCTTCAGCTTCTTAAATTCATCAATATCCTTCTGTCAATTCAGCTTGGATCATTTTTCCATAGGCTGTGAGACGTATGTGCTAAAAAGTAGCCTCTGATCTGGATACATGCATTGTATGTGACATAGAGTTACCATGTGCACAAAGTACAAAACATCACTGTAATGTAAGTATAATGAGTACCTAGCAGCTTAGACCTACACAATGCTACATAATGGCAAACACACAGGAGTAATCAAGACCTCAATACATGATTTCCAAGATATTAAGGTTACTTTCACACTAGCATTAATATTTTCCGGTATTGAGAGCCATCATAGGGTCTCAATACCAGAAAAACATACTTCCGTCTGGTCCCCAATCATTGTCAATGGGGACAAAACGTAACTGAACAGAACGGAGTGCTCCAAAATGTATTCCATTCTGTTCTCATACCCTAGAGCAAGACGGATCCGTCATGACCAACAATGCAAGTCAATGGGGACAGATCCGTTTTCTCTGACACAATCGGACACAGTAGAAAATGGATCCATCCCCCATTGACTTTCAGTGGAGTTAATGACGACTCCGTCCTTGCTATGTTACAGATAATACAACCGGAACCGTTCATAACGGATGCTGATGGTTTTATTATCAGTAACGGAAGCGTTTTTGCTGAGCCCTGCCGGATCCAGCAAAAACGCATGTGAAAGTAGCCTTAGAAACATATAAGACTAAGAGCAGAAAAAGACCACATGGTCCAATGTAGTCGGCCTTTATATTGTTATATGAGGATAGACGTGTTTATGGCAGGCAGGTTTAAATGTCAATTTCCTAACCACATCTGTTGGAAGTTTGCTCTAAGCCTGAACTACTCTTTTGGTGTAAAAATATTTCCTGATTCTAATGCCCCCGACCCCGATTGTGCCTGCTTGTTCTTGTGTTGAGTTTTTTTTTTTATTAACACTTCCCTCCTGAACCTTATTCATTCCTTTCCCTTCTTTCCTCAAGACTATACAGAATAAAGAGTACCTTTTCTAAAATCTTCTTTTGAAATGCTCTAAATAGCCTAAAAATTATTTTTGTAATGTACTTTATTAATCAATAATAAGGTTTTCCTAATCAAATAGGCACCCAAAGTCCTGGGTCCTATCGTGTCTTAAAATCGTTATCCTAGTTGTATTGTAAGGGTATTTTACATACTTAATCACACCTAGTAAATATCTGTATCACTTAGCCTGTATCCGTTTTCTCTGACACAATCTGACACAATAGAAAACGGATCCGTCCCCCATTGACTTTCAATGGAGTTCATGACAGATCTGTCTATGTTAAAGATAATACAACCGGATCCGTTCATAACGGATGCAGACGGTTGTATTATCAGTAACGGAAACGTTTTTCCTGATTCATGACGGATCCAGCAAAAACGCTGGTGTAAAAGTAGCCTAAAGGCCCTTTTAGACGGGCCGATTATTCTCCCTGCCCGAGCGCCGATCAGCGATATCGGCGCTCAGGCAGGGAGCCTTTACATGGCCCGACGAATCGAGCGCCGGGCCGCACGAGTGATCGCTGTATCGCTCGTGCGGCCGGGAAGCTCCATACTGTCAGGCGCACATCGCCTGTTTACACAGGGCGATGTGCGCCCGACAGATTGGATCTTTTGGTTTCTACAAAACATCCAATCAGCCGACGAACGAGCGTTTTGCTCGTTTGTCGGCTGATTAGGGCCACTTTTACACGGGCCGATTATCGGCACTAGCGTTCCTAGGAACGATTTTTCGCCCGATAATCGGCCCGTGTAAAAGGACCTTTAGAGAGCTCTGCCTCTTTGGCTTTTATCAGCTCTTCTCGGCTTTTAGAGTGTGTGGAGTACAGATCCTTTGAAAGTATATGGAATACTCCACACATGCTTGAAAAACCGGGAAGGAGAAAAACACTCCAGACCCTGTTTTTTCAACAAAAGCACGTGTACATGATCTTTCTAATACAGTATTATGGATTACAGACATTCCAAACTTGAACATAAGACATGTGATCAGAGATGACTGAATTCAAGCTCATGATCCAATGTGTATAGATGCTCCCCACCCCACCCCCCCGAGTCCCTCAACAGTTGATATTGGGGGAAAGAAGGATTTCAACATGCCTGATTATTATTATTATTATTATTCCAGCACAGTGGCTTTTTCTCCTTTTCCTATGAAAATAAATATATGTACTTGTCCAAGGCAAGAAACTTAATTGCCAGTGTTCTCTTTGGCCCTAGAGACCCCACATACAAAAAGATATAAATAAAATAGAATAGGTGCAAAAGAGGGCTACAATGGTGGAGGGTCTGAAGCATAAAACATCAAGAGAGACTTAATGGTATTCCCATCTCACAAATGTAGTTTGTATAGTTAGATATAGCCATACCAATAATATTACTAATAGAATGTATTTATATAAAATGTACCATTTAGAAGATTTCCCTATTTGTATATCCATTGTCCCACACACATCAGTCAGGCCGTTGCCCCTAGTTACGGTAACCGTGGCCATGTAGTAGCGGTGACCGGCTTGCTCCTTTTCAAACCCGCTCTGAGGTAACTGCTATGTTGTGAACGCACATTGCAGGAGCATGTGGAGACACATCTTAGGGTACTTTCACATCTGTGATTTGGACGCTACCAGTCCAAAACGCAATGGTCAGGATCCGTCCAAAACGCAGACTTTATAAATGGATTCTGCTCCATAGAGATGGATTCATCTTGGACCAGGATCCGTTTCTCTGCGTTCTGGAAGAGCAGACAAAAAAACTACAACCCTAAGATGTGTCTCCGCATGCTTATGTAATGTGCGTTCACAATACAGCAGTTACCTCAGAGCGGGTTTGAAAAGGAGCAAGCCGGTCACCACTACTACATGGCCATAGTGACCGTAAGTAGGGGCAACGGCCTGACTGATGTGTGTGGGACAATGGATATACAAATAGGGAAATCTTCTAAATGGTACATTTTATATAAATACATTCTATTAGTAATAATATTGGTATGGCTATATCTAACTATACAAACTACATTTGTGAGATGGGAATACCCCTTTAAGGCTGTATTACACAGCCTGATTTAAGAGGCGATTGTCGGGAAGGAAACGTTCCTTCACGGCAATTGTCTTCTCCGTAGCGGAGGAGGCCGCTATTATTACATGCAGCAATCTCCTCCTCAGTATAGGGAGGAGCAATCAGTTTGCCATTGCTGTTCCCTATGCAGAACCATTGTTTGACGGCAGCAGATCGTGAATAGACATGATCTGCTGCCTGCAAACTATGATTTTTTTAACTTGTTAAAAGTTTTGGATTGCCTGACGAATGTACTTGTCCATCGAGCAATCGGCAGCAGTATTACACTGTAAGATGATCGCAAGCGAGTGAGCGTTACTACGAATGCTCGTTAGCGATCATCTGCCGAAAAAATGGCAGGTGTAATACAGGCATTAGAGAACTTAAAGAGTAACTAAACATCTCTAAAACCATCTTTTAAAATGGAAAATAAATAGCCTAAAATCATTATCCAAGTCCAGTGCTGACATGTAAGGACATAGTGCTGTACTGGTGTATGGATTTCAATGGGGCTGCAGGGAACACTACACAGGCTGGAGCACAGATCACTGCTGCTGCTTGTGCTCCTCTCAAGTTTGGCTAAATTGTGGCACAGCACATCGGTACCCTGTACAGATGTGCTATGTCAGGATTTAGCAGAGTAGGCGCAGGCAGAAGCTCATGGCTCTCTATAGCACATCGGTACACGTGTAGCAATGTACAGGGTACCAATGTGCTGTGCCAGAATTTAGCCAAGCTTGAGGGGAGCGCAGGCAGGAGCAGTGATCTGTGCTTCAGTACACCAGTCCGTACACCAGTCCAGTGCCATACTAGTGTTATAACATGAATTTGACAATTTGAGAATAAATAGGCTTAAACAGGCTAAATAATAAAAATATTTACCAGTGTGATTAAGTATGTAAAATACCCTTACAATGCAACTAGGATAATAATTTTAAGACTCGATAGGACACAGGACTTCAAGTGCCTATTTGATTAGGAAAACAGAATTATTGATTAATAATGTACATTTAAAAAATTATCATTTTTAGGCCATTTAGAACGTTTTAAAAGAAGGTTTTAGAAAAGTTTGTTACTCTTTATTTTGTATAGTCTTGAGGAAAGAAGGGAAAGGCATGAATATGGTTCAAGAGGGAAGTGTTTTTAATAAAAGACTCACCACAAGAACAAGCGGGCACAATTAGGGTTGGGCGGATCAGAATCAGGAAATATTTTTACAGCAAAAGAGTAACAAACTTCCAGCAGATGTGGTTGGGAAATTGACCGTAAGCGAATTTAAACCTGCCTGCCATAAACACATGTCTATCCTAGGATAAGTAATAATACAATGACCGACTGGATGGACCATGTGGTCATTTTCTGCTGTCAGTCTTCTATGTTTCTATGTAAGATATGCTTTATTTTTTGTAAAAAAGAAGTTTTGCAGTAAACATCTGAGCTTTTGCATTTTTTAAACTGCGAGTTGTTGAACATGAACACCAGTAATAGTTCATATACATCCATATTACACATGAAAACGTTTGGACACTCTCACTTTGTCTTTTATCTACTAGAGCAGGTACTATAAACAGGTCATGATTTGAGACCATGACAGAAAGAAATACTACTAGTGAAAAATGTAAGCGTATAAAAAAAGAGCTTGGACTGGAATACCGAAGCACCTGGAAAGTCTCCAGAGGACCAACCCTACCTGATGTACTGTCTTCTGTTCTCCTCAGCTGCTGTTCTGAGATGGGAAAGGCCATCTGTCTGAAACACGTCTAGAGTTCAACTATGTAGAGAAAAAAGTGTACGTATGTGTAAGTGTAGATACAGCATAGCATATACTGTGTATGTGTAATGTGTATACAGTAGATGTGCATATGTGTGCAATATATATGTGTGTTTATATATGAGGCCCGTCTCATTCATCATTGTCTCCCCCTGGTTTAGGCGTAGAAAATGGTCTAAATGTAAGACAGCAAGGAAGCTGTCTTACATTTAGAAGTTATGTAGAGGCCGGTGCTTCTACAAAACTTCAGTGATCCACCACCAGTGCAGAAGCTTGCTAAAGGGGTTTGTCATTTTTTTACATTTGTCATGGGGTAACTCTTTAAGACTGTCATTTTAAATGTGCCCCTATGTGTGTACTATAGCGGCATTATGTGAATAAAATTACAGGAACTTGTTTATTTGTGCTTTATGTCAGCAGCATTTGTGAACTTTATTTTATTTATATTATTATATTTTATTACAACTGCAAGTAAGGGGGTCATTTTTCAAAATTGGTGCAAAGTAGAAACTGGCTTAGTTGCCAATAGAAACCAATCAGATTCCACCTTTCATTTTCCAAAGGAGCTCTGAAAAATGAAAGGTGGAATCTGATTGGTTACTATGGTCAATTAAACCAGTTCTTCTTTACACCAGTTATGATAAATCTCCCCCAGGTCTGTGTTGACATGAGCACACACGTCCATGCCTGTGAATACCTTCTCCCTCTTTGCTTGCACCTGTTTGTGTGTTCACTAATCAGCCATAACGGTAAAACCATTGACAGGTGAAGTGAATAACAGTGATTATCTAGTGACAATGGCACCAGCCAAATGGTGGGACATATTAGCCAGCAAGAGAACAGTCAGTTTTTGGAATATTGGGTAAGCATAAGGATCTGAGTGACTTTGACAACGGCTAAATTGTGATGGATAAATGACTGGGTCAGAGCGTGACTAAAACAGTATGTCTTCTGGGGTGTTTCCAGTATGCAGCAGCTATAATCAGGGACCGACTGGCCACAGTCCTTACAGGGAGATTTCCCGGGGGGCAATGCCTAGGGGGGCGCCCATGCCCTCCTCACCTCTGCTGGCCAGGTACATAATGAGCTCTCAGTGGTAATGCTTGAGAATCAGTTACCCATGTACCCAGCCAGTGACCGCACATGCTCTCTTGAATTCAACTGCTGTAGCCACATCTCACCTCCTAAGCCCCCTGCTCCGTATCCCAATCAGAGAGGATAAGGAGAAGGACAGAAAATGTTATCTATTGATGATCACTACAGAGGGACAGCATTTGGGGCAATATATTCTGCTGCACTGTGGTATGTGGTTGAGATGGAACACTATTTTACGCTATGATATGGATTACCCTGCCTACTTGTGTTGTCCCGCTTTCTGTCAACTTGGATCCCCCTAAACACAGGGCCACTTTTAGTTTTTTTTTCTAGGGCCAGTTTAAGTTCCCTTCCCTGGCTATAGCCTACTAAAAGTAGTGAAAGTGAATTGGCAACAGAGTAATGGGCTCACAAGGCTCAATGATGCATGTAGAAAGAGTAGCCTGTCAGGTCTGGAGCCACAGAAGAGCTAACATAGCATAAATAGCTGAAAAAAGTATATGCCGGCTACTATAGAAAGTTGTTAGCTTACTGCGTATGATGCTGTGTGTCTGCAGACCAGGCCCATGCTGAACCATCCTCTGCCAGAAGTGCCTATCATCTACATGCAAGCATTAGAACTGGGCCTATAAGGAATGGAAGACGCGTCCTGGCCACATTTTCTTTTACACGTGGGAGGCCAGATTTACCTACAGTAGGGATGGCACCAGGATGCAGTATGGGAATAAGACATGCTGATGGAGGGAGTGTGATGCTCTAGTCAATCTTCTGTTGGTAAACCCTGGGTCCGGGCATTCATGTGGATGTAGTTTCAGACCAAGTAGACCCCTTCATGGCACCAGTATTCTTGGTCTTAGTTTAAATACCACAGGACACCTTCAGTGGTCTTGTGAAGTCCATGTCTCAGTTCAAAGCTGTTTTGGCAGCTTTGGCACAAGGTTACTCAATATTAGGCAGGTAGTTTTAATGTTATGGCTGATCGGTGTATTAATGAAATAGTATCTTAGTTGACAAGAATTTTCAACCTGAAAAAGATCCAACAATTTCAAATATCCAGGTAGATTTGATTTCATTTGACCTTTGTACGTGCCTTGGAAAATTATACATCATCAAGGATATTTGACAAGTAATATGTTGAAGTGAAGACTTCATGACCTTGCAGACAGAGAACAGCGGGACACAAACTGATGATTTGGTAGACATTTGCCTCCATCTGCTGGACATACTGATTATTGCAGCTGTTAGGCTGGAAGTGTATGCAGTTTTGCACACGACCGTATTTTTCTTCAGTGTGCTATCTGTATTTCTTGCACGTACCACTCTGACCCATTCTTTCCTATGGGGCCATGCACACATGCACATTTTTTGCAGATCCATGTGGCCATCTCTCATGTCCTATTCCAGTCCATTTGTGGATGAGTATAGGCATTTCTATTGAAGGCAGTGAAACAAATGTAAAATGCACAAGGATTATAAATATGGATAAAATACAGATACAGTCGTGTGCAGGAGGCCTAAATAACAGTTTTCGTCCTTCCTTTACATTTCACATTCTTTTATTAATTCACTTCTGGGTTTGGCTCAAATACCATGAACATTGCATTTGTGAATCCAACCTTAGAGTGGTTTTCCCCATAAGACATATATATGTATAACCGGAGTTGTACAGTCCATGGCCTGTGATACCAAAAGATGACTGCATCGTTCTGATTCAGAGGGCGGACATTTGTTAGCAGAGATGTTCTCTCTTCCCTGCCTGGAAAATACTCTATACGGACAAAAGTATAGGGACACCTACACAGAGGGGTGGGATTCAAATTTTTAACAACAGGTTTCCTACTCAACGGCGGACATGCAGCGTCACGACACAGGTTTACATATACATACACCATATACATGGTACACATACATAAATACACCATATATAGACATACCACAAAACTTAAAAAAAAAGCCTAAGGAACTAAACTACCAGCGCTGCAAGTTTTTGTAAAGCGCTTGCCCACACCTCTAACTCCACCCAATGTCTATCTGTACATGTTCCAACCCTGCCTAGTCTCCATTGTGCCCCCCACACAGTAGTTATGCCAGATCTGGGATGGTTGGGGTTATGCATACATAAACAGACTATATAGACACTACACTCACATAATCACATATAACAGGGCTGGCCAACCTGAGGCTCTCCAGCTGTTGTAAAACTACAACTCCCACCATGCCCTGCTGTAGGATGATAGCTGTAGGCAGACTGGGCATGCTGGGAGTTGTAGTTTTGCAACAGCTGGAGAGCCGCAGGTTGGCCAGCCCTGACCTATAAGATATACACCATACAGTATATAAACATACCTCCCAACTTTGCAAAGAGAGAAAGAGGGACATATTGTGCGGTGCGCGCAGCGCGCCACGGCAAATTTTTTCTGCAGTAGGCCACGCCCCTAACCCCGCCTACTATAAACTAATCTCACTCAGTCCCTTTACTACACAGGGATAATAAACACAGTGATGTCATCGTACAGGGATAATAAACACAGTGATGTCATCGTACAGGGATACTACACACAGTGATGTCACAGTACAGAGATAATAAACACAGTGATGTCATCGTACAGGGATAATAAACACAGTGATGTCATCGTACAGGGATACTACACACAGTGATGTCACAGTACAGAGATAATAAACACAGTGATGTCATCGTACAGGGATAAACAGTATGTCATCGTACAGGGATACTAAACACAGTGATGTCACAGTACAGAGATAATAAACACAGTGATGTCATCGTACAGGGATAATAAACACAGTGATGTCATCATACAGGGATACTACACACAGTGATGTCCACAGTACAGGCAATTTGTTATTTCTGATTATTTTTAAGGCATTCCAGTGCTGGTGGAGTTTCATTAGTTTGAATGAATTTTGAGAACTGCAACATTTCATCGGGCAATGATTTTTCTAAATCATGATGATAGCCTTATCTGCGCCCCCACCAGGCCTTGTTTGCACAGGTGTACTGTGACATCATTGTGTTTATTATTCCCTTTACGGTGACATCACTGTGTTTATTATCCCTGTACTGTGACATCACTGTGTTTATTATCCCTGGACTGTGACATCACTGTCTTATTATCCCTGTACGGTGACATCACTGTCTTTAATTATCCCTGGACTGTGACATCACTGTGTGTATTATCCCTGGACTGTGACATCACTGTGTGTATTATCCCTGTACTGTGACATCACTGTGTTTATAATCTCTGTTACTGTGACATCACTGTGTTTATTATCCCTGTACAGTGACATCACTGTGTTTATTATCCCTGTACAGTGACATCGCTGTGTTTTATTATCCCTGTACAGTGACATCGCTGTGTGTATTATCCCAGTGCAGGAAGAGGTAAGTGGTCTGTGTTTGTGTGTTTGTTTTCTATTTTTCAGGGTCGTGAATGCAGAGGACTACGTCGGATTCGGTGACTACGTCGGAACCAGCTTTTTTTTTTTTTTTTTAATAAAATGGTCAAACAGGGGTCTGGGGGAGTGTTTATTTCAATAAAATGTTTTATACTGGTGTGTGTGTATTTTTTTTACATACTACAGTTTAGTAATTATGGCTATCTACTGACGGCCCTGATTACTAATACTGGGCTTAGTGCTTGCCGGTATGGCAGGCCAGCACTAACCCCAACATCTATTACCTCGGCACCCACCGCCACCAGGGGTGCCGGGAAGAGCCGGGTACCCGCAGGACTGGACCTTCTAAATTGAGGGTCTGGCTCTGGGGCGGCTGCAGGCTGGTACCATTAGGCTGGGAAGGGCCAATAACCGTGTCCCTTCCCACCCTGGTAGTGCCAGGCTGCCGCTGCTGGTTGTATCTGGCTGGTGAAGGAAAAAAAGGGGGGACCCCACGCCATTTTTTAAAAAAAATAATTAAATAATTGTATCACTGTACAGGGATAATACACACAGCGATGTCACAGTACAGAGATAATAAACAAAGTCCAGGGATAATACACACAGTGATGTCACAGTCCAGGGATAATACACACAGTGATGTCACAGTCCAGGGATAATAAACATAGTGATGTCACAGTCCAGGGATAATAAAGACAGTGATGTCACAGTCCAGGGATAATAAAGACAGTGATGTCACAGTCTAGGGATAATAAAGACAGTGATGTCACCGTAAAGGGATAATAAAGACAGTGATGTCACAGTCCAGGGATAATAAAGACAGTGATGTCACAGTCCAGGGATAATAAACAGTGATGTCACCGTACAGGGATAATAAACACAGTGATGTCACAGTACAGGGATAATAAACACAGTGATGTCACAGTACAGGGATAATAAACAGTGATGTCACCGTACAGGGATAATAAACACAGTGATGTCACAGTCCAGGGATAATAAACAGTGATGTCACCGTACCGGGATAATAAACACAGTGATGTCACAGTACAGGGATAATAAACATTGATGTCACAGTCCAGGGATAATAAACACAGTGATGTCACAGTCCAGGGATAATAAACACAGTGATGTCACAGTCCAGGAATAATAAACACAGTGATGTCACAGTCCAGGGATAATAAACATTGATGTCACAGTCCAGGGATAATAAAGACAGTGATGTCACAGTCCAGGGATAATAAACATTGATGTCACAGTCCAGGGATAATAAAGACAGTGATGTCACAGTGCATTATGCGACGTTCTCTTTTCTCATCTTCTCCTTTCAGACCAGGCGCCATGATGATTTTTCACCCATCTCTTGTCTCTGCAGTTTGACAAAAAGATATTAGGTTCCTACTTTTCCATCATCCTCCTACCTTCTGAACAACTCACCCTGCCACCTTCACTGCTTAAAATGAGCACCAGTACAAAGAATGTCCCTTATAATGTGTGCCAGTACAAAAAAATCCCTCTTAGTGCCCCCAGTTGAGCTAATGTCCCCACAGTGCCCCCATAATGCAAGTATAAAATACCCTATATAATGCCCCTAGTAAATGCCCACATAGTGCTCCTCTCCTCTTCCCGACAGTGCCTCCATAATGTGCCAGTATAAGATTCCCCATAGTGTCCCCTAGAATGCGCCAGTATAAATGTCCCTTCTTAGTGCCCCGATAAAGTCCCTATATAATATGCCCCCATAGTGTTCTTCCCCCCTCCTACACCATAGAGTCCCCATAAAGCGCCAGTTTAAGATGCTCCCATAGTTTCCCCTATGATGTGCCAGTGGAAATGCCTCAGATGTGCCAGTATAAATGCCCCCAGCAGATGACCCCATAGTGTTCCCAATAATGTGCCAGTAATGCCACCAATGTGCCAGCATGCCCCAGTAATGCCCCATAGTGTTTCTTAATGATGTGCCAGTAGTGCCCCCCAGTAGATGTCCCCATAGTGTTCCCCATGTGCCAGCAATGCCCACAGTAGATGTCTCCCATAGTGTCCCCCATGATGCGCCAGTAATGCCCTCAGGATGTGTGAGCAATGCCCCCAGGATGTGCCAGCAATGCCCCATAGGCTCCTCTATGATGCACCAGTAATGCCCCCAGTACATGCCCTCCATATGCCAGCAATGCCCCCAGAAGATTCCCCCCCATAGTGTCACCAAGGATGTGCCATTAGATGCCCCCATAGTGTCCCCATGTGCCAGAAATGCCCCCAGTAGATGCCCCCATAATGTCCCCCATATGCCAGCAATGCCCCCAGTAGATGCCCCCCATAGTGTCCCCAAGGATGTGCCAGTAGATGCTCCCATGGTGTGCCCCATAATGTCCCCCATATGCCAGCAATGCGGTCGTACTTTTACACCTCAGCACTCACTGATCCTGCTCTGTAACTTTACGTGTTCTCCACTTCATGGCTGAATTGCTGTGGTTGCTAAACACTCACAGTGGCAATGGGACTGAATGAAACACCTGCATTCAATGATGATGATCTATAGCAGAGATGCTCAACCTGCGACCCTCCAGCTATTGCAAAACTACAACTCACAGCATGCCTGGACATCCTACAGCTATTAGAACATGCTGGGAGTTGTAGTTTTGCAACAGCTGGAGGGCTACAGGTTGAGTATCCCTGATCTACAGTGTCAGTGCAGGTCTTAGAAGATAAATGTGAGTGCCCTCTGGTGGCTTTTTAGATATAGGTTTCTGGTCAGAAAAAGAGGAAAGGCATGCCGGGAGAGGTGTGTACTGATGGGGTATTGCCTGGCTGGCACTGTTATAGTGTGCACTGTAAAGTGTATTAGTTATACTGTATGAAACCTAAAAGAGCAATTAAGGGAAAACTGTTAGTGTGTTATGTCTAGTGCTGCATGAATGCAATTCCATCTTTTGGTCATTATGTCATGAATCGCCTACTTAGGCCCTCTGTTCAACAGCCCAGGGAGAAGGACATTTGGTGGGCAGTTGGCCGTGGATGTCTGCAGCTCTTTGTATTGTAGTCTATGGAGTTGCAAAATGCTGATCTGTTTCAGTTAGTCATCTGTAGCCACCTCATCTTCTCTCTGCAGTGCTAAATGGAACTCAAGGGGCCCCCATTCTCCAATCCCAGAAGTGGAACCTCCACCGATCAGTCATTTATGGCATGTACTGTTACTATGGTTTTAGATTGTATTACCTCTTTTGTTATTGTAGCCCTTGGTCCAGAAAAGATATAACAATAGAACAACTACCGTGATCTAAACTGGATACAAGAACACAATGCCATTGCCCCATCCATCTATAAGTTTACAGAATGGGGACCAGAAGACGAGTAGCAGGTGAAGGGAGCAGGGGAGTATGATACAACATACTGCTGCTGCCACCAAAGGTGAAGAAACCCTTCAAGGACTCCCATCTGAAACACATAGGCCAGGCTTCATGGGTTTCTACTATGATTTTTTTTTTTAATTTTGCTTTAATAAAACATTTAACGAAACGGTAAGGCAGGAATCATCTGTATAGTTCTTAGTGCACAAAAAGATGGGGCATGAACAAATATACCAGATGTGCTGTGGGAATATTTGTGTTATGGAAATGCCTATATGTGACTAATCCTTACACCGCCTACAAAAAAAATAAAATAAAATTATACTACTGACAGAAATAATAAGAGGTTACATAGGCCTTATAAACCCTGCAGAGTCAAACTGTGGAATAGGGGGACAAAGACCTTGGTCTAGGCATTGACCAATAACTCAGTGGTCACAACTAATAATTAAAGGGCCTCAGAATAATTAGAGGTGGAATCGAACTCTAGTTTTCCTTTGAATCAGTTCTGATACATGTTTCCCAGTGGTCACAGAGCATGCCCAGAACACTCTCCAATAGAGGTCAATGAGTCATCTCCAGACTATAGGTCCCAATGACTGTGCGGCTGCTGTAGAGCATATACCGGAATGCTGTCAACAGCAGCTCTGGCAAGATGACTGCCTCAATAATCATGTATAAAAATTAAATAAATAAAAAAATTAGTCTACAATCAGAAAATAAAAACAGACAATTTTAGTATCTTGTCCTAATTTGTAAGAAAAATCTAGGTGACAAGTTTCCTTGGGCCAGTTTGCCTCTAAGGCCCCTTTCACACAAGCAGGAGACTCGGACATCTCCCGCATCTTGTGCAGTGTACTGAACTCCCGGCACTGAACGGGGTTACTCTGATTTATGATGCTATGTAACCCTTACAGTTCTGGAATGTGTTGGATAATGCTGACAGTGCTATCCAACACATTCCAGAACTGTAAGGGTTACATAGCATCATATATCAGTATAATGCTATGTAACTCCTGTTCAGTGTCAGCAGTTCAGTACAGGGCACACGATGCGGTAGACGTCCGAGTCTCTCGCTCGTGTGAAAGAGTCCTAATTTAAGACGAGCGCGTCCACTGCTGGAAACACGCTCCATGCAGGAGCGTGATTTCCTGTTATGAACACTTCTCCCGTGACGTGACCATAATGATTTATAAGACTGTATGATGGCATTATGCAAGTACAAATCAGTACGGTGGAGGTCGGGCAGAGACATACAGTATTATAAATCATCCTGTCACAGGAGAAATGTCCGTGATGGTAAATCACACTTCCACACAAAGCGTGTTTCCCATAGTAGACACGCTCATTTGAAATTGGCCCTATACATCTACTCTTGATTATTACCACTGTTTCCTAACCACCAGATTGTCTAGGCATGGAAACTTTCTGATGTCATACAGTGTTAATACAGAACAAAGAGTGGGGAGTGGATTTAAGGGGCAGAGATGGGAGGGTGCTGTAAGTTTGTGAATTGTGTGGGTTGTTCATGATGGGCTTATGGTCTCAATAAAACAGCGGATTATATATGAAGAGTGGTGATGTCATAGGCTTCACATTTCTTATCCAGGAAAAAAGGAATTCACATATTAGAAAGCATGGGGTTTATCTGTGTTTTCTAGGTTTACTTGAGGTTGATTTAGGAGAGGGTAGAGGGGAACCCTGTGTGTCAGTGTCCAGACTACCATTCTTGAAGCATAGTTACTTAGATCTTTCAGTACCATGACAAAGCTTTCTGTATTTACTTGGAACGTGAATGAAATCTCTACTCCGGCTAAAAAAGAGAAAATCCGACATCTTAAAGGGAACCTGTCACCATGAAAATGCAATGTAAGCTGCAGGCAGCATGTTATAGTGCAGGAGGAGCTGAGCAGATTAATATAGTGTTTTCTGGGGAAAACAAATTATTAATGTATATTCATGCTCATTCTGGGCTTTGAAGTCAAGGAGGCAGTCCCATCAGTGACTGACAGATAAGGCCCCACTCACATGTCCGTTTTTTTTATCCGCATCCTCTCTGCATCTGTTTCCGCATTTGCGGACAATTATGTGGATAGGATGCGTATCCATTCATTTCAATGGGGCCGCATAAGATGCGGACGGCACAAAGTGTACCATCCACATCCGCACTTCCGTTCCGCGGTTCCCGAAAAAAAATAGAACATGTCCTATTCTTGTCCGAATACACAGACAAGAAAAGGCATTTCTATTATGTGTGTTCCGCAAAACACGGACAACACACACACGGATGTGTGAATGTAGCCCAACTCTGTATATATAGTCATAGAGGGAAGGCCGCCACTGATAGAACCACCTCCTTGACGTCAAAGCCCTGAATGAGCAGGAATATAAATGAGTAAATTACCAGTTATACTTAATCTTTTCCCACAAAAATACATATCAATCTGCTCAGCCCCTTCTGCTCTATAACATGCTGCCTGCACCTCAAACACCATATTCAATATGACAGGTTCCTTTTAAGTAGTTAGGAGCCCATATAACTCTGCTGAAGGAGACACCTTGCAGCAAAGGAGTTTGTAAAACTTAAAGGGGTTATCCCATGACTAATGTAAAAAATGAAAATCAAAGATCATATACCCTGTTTCCCCAAAAATAAGACCTACCCCGATAATAAGCCCTAGTGCTATTTTGCCCTGTTTTTGGAGTAGGCTTAAAATATAATCCCTACTCCAAAAATAAGCCCTAGGTACATTGAGGATACACTGAGAATAGGGTTACGGTTCAGGCCCGGGGGGTGCAGCCCGCAAGTGATTTTAATGGCCAGTCAGGGACTCTGCTGGTGGCGCTACCTGCGCAATGCTGCGTACTATACTATAGTATAGTATAGTACGCAGCGCTGCGCAGTTAGTTACCTATACACACGCCTATATCCATACCCTATCCGGCGCTGCAAGACCTCTCCCCTGTGATCATCCCGCAAGACGTGATTTCAGTGCCGGGTTTCCCGGGATCACACTGGTTGACGGGATGACACAGCGCACGCTGGATAACAGGATTGGGTGAGAAGAAGTAGTCCGGAGCGGAGTTGAGGTAAGTATATTTTTTGTCTGTGTGTGCACAGGGGCCCGGGGGCAAAAAAATTACCTACTGGTATATATTCAGAGGGGCCAAAAATGACATATATGTTCAGTGGGGGCAAAAAAAGAAATACCGGTATATATTCAGTGGGGGCAAAAATAAGACCTACCCCGATAATAAGCCCTAACCCTTTTTTCAGAGAAAAAAAAAAGAAATAAGACCCTGTCTTATTTTCGGGGAAACACGGTAGTACATGACAATCTCTTTCTAAGGCTTCATTCACATTACCGTATGTATTCCGTGTCCGTATAAAAACGGAACGGAAGACATACGGAAAGTCTTCCGTAGTGTTCCGTAATTTTGTGGACCCATTGACTTTAATGGGGCTACGGACGTGTTTTGCGGCCAAGTATAGAACATGTTTCCTTTTTTTTGCGGGAGAACTTCCGTAATATACGAATGCGGAATGCACACGGTGTGCATTCTGCATTTTTTTTTCTCCTATGGAGAAATGAATGGGTCCGTATGGTTCCGCATCTTATCCGCAAAAATGCAGATAAGATACGGAAATGAACATACGGTAGTGTGAATGAAGCCTAAGGCTACTTTCACACCAGCGTTTTTGCTGGATCCGTCATGGATCAGCAAAAACGCTTCCGTCATGATAATACAACCGTCTGCATCTGTTCTGAACAGATCCGGTTGTATTATCTTTTAAATGGCCAAGACGGATCCATCATTAACTCCACTGAAAGTCAATGGGGGACGGATCCGTTTTCTATTGTGTCTGAGAAAATGGATCCGTCCCCATTGACTTACATTGTGAGCCATGACAAATCCGTTTGGATCAGTTTCTTCATGTGGACACCAAAACGCAGCAAGCAGCGTTTTAGTGTCCGCCTCCAAAACAGAATGGTGACTGAACTGAAGCAAAACTGATGCATTCTGAACGGATCCTTTTCCATTCAGAATGCATTAGGACAAAACTGATCAGTTTAGGACCGTTTATGAGAGCCTGTGACGGATCTCACAAACTGATCTTGCAAATGCAAGTGTGAAAGTAGCCTAACAAAGCTAGAACCATCCCTATACCTCACATAGATCCAGAGATCTCCACATTCATTGCTCTGCTACATTTGTATCAAGCTGACAGCTCAAGGGGAGTGTCTTTTCTGCTGCACGTAAGGGGGCGTGTCCATGTTCTCCCTATCACAACTCAGGAGGCAGTTGAAATATGAAACTGAGCATGTGCGGCCTTCTCAGTGAGCAGGTCAGAGGTAAATAAAAAAATACAGGTGGCGCTATACATATTTTGCTGAATAACTCAGTGGCTATGCTAAATTTTTTGCCAAACCCAAGATTGTCCATTTAGTTCTTTAGTAGCAAAAAAAAAAGTGTTTTGAAATAATGGTGGACATTTATGATAATGGAATATTGTTCACCAAATCAAATGGTGAATTGTTTCACCTCATTTATCAAAAAGCGCATGCTATTTTAAAATGTCTTTTGTAATTGCAGGCCAATAATCCCTCATTTTATAAACAAAACAAATTCAACATTTTTTACACTATTGTGTTAAAATGCGACATTTAATTGTATTTGCGACAATGCGTCCATGTTCATCTGATTTTATGTGATTTCTTTAAGGCCGATATGAGACATTTAATCGCTAAAATGTTGTGCCTTTTAAGCCATTGATAAATGAGGTATAATATATGCCAGTCTGCTAGCCCTGCCCACTTTAACATTCAAAACACTTTTCTGGCGTGTTTCATTCTATCTGATGAAAAGAAGAAAAAAAAAATTGTGGATATATTTGGTGACTTGTTCGCCATTAATTTAGGCGAGAAACTTTTTTTATTTTTTGTTTTGATACAATAAAGAGATACATCATTGGTCATTCTTTGCAATACATTGATCATACATAGGTACATGAAGATGAACACAATGTAGAATACAGTAGATGAATACAGTAGGTAATACAGATCGGTATTACACAACTTACATTTTGGGCAATTGGTTATTCTGCCTGCTTGTACTATTGAGCGGGTGTCGTGAAAACCATATATTGCTCTGTGTATAATTCTGAACGGAGTCTCTCACCAGATCTCATTTGGAATTGATTTTCTGATCGCTAACCAACCCTGGAGGATCTTATCTTGCAAGTTTGGGTTTCCCAAATCCCTCTCCCAGGTCTTAAATATTCCGCCAGGAGGAGTCCCCGAGTGGGTCTTCTGCAATCTAGATGAGTGATCTGCCAGGGACATGGTGGATTATTTATTTGCCCCAGGAGGTCAAACGCATTAGAGGGGAACTCTTTCGAGAAGTCTCTCAGTCTTGGTCTCAAGAAGCTCATGACTTGGTGAGAAGCCAAAAATTGAGCTGAGGTCAATCCATATTTGGAGCAGACCTCCTGAAAAGAGAGATAGCTACCCTCTGTCTCGTGCCACATGTCCTGCACTGTCTAAATTCCCTTACTCTGCCATTCCTCATATTGTTTATTATGCGATCCCTCTTTGAATTCAGGGTGGCCCCAAATTGACCAGTGAGAATGAGAGACTGTACTTCCATCGTACTGCCTTCCAAGTTGCCACTGTCTCTTTTATGAGTGGACTCTTTTTTTACTAGAAGTGGTAAACTAGCATATTTCATATGTAAGAGAGAGTTCAGAGACCACAGCTGTGCCAATTGGGACTCTATCTCATAGTTAGAGTACTGGTTTGTTTGGGATAACCAATCCATACAGTGTTGGAGATTGCTTGCCCAGTTAGATCTCTGAATATCAGGAAAATTGATCCTTCCTTTCTCTCTTACAAGCTGTAATGATATTCGTGGACAACAACCTCTACAGATGAAATATCTAAACACCGTTTCTAGGGGAGCAACATCAGAATGCTCAAAGAAGAACTCTCACAAAAAATGTTATTCCATGTCCTGCTAGAAATGTACATGATTTAATCTGTAGTGAATGTCATTTTCTTACCAGTGTCAGTGTTTTTGAGTTATATCTCCCTGATGTTTCTCATCTGTGTCATGTGACTAGGAATCAGACCCACCAACTCACACAGCATCTTATGTGTGGACAGGAAGTCTAATTCTCTATGTATTCCTATGGGAGCCTCCCTTTCAGTCTCATAGGAACGAATAGAGCAGTAACTGGCTTCCTGACACAGCTACAATTTAGAGATGAGCATGCTCGGCAGAGCATCTCGAGTGCCATTTTTGCGTATGCATTTTAAAATTCCTACGCTATTCATACGCATATTTTAATCTATACGCAAATGCGTACGAATAGCGTACAAATTGAATTCGTACGCATTTGCGTATAGATTAAAATATGCGTATGAATAGCGTAGGAATTTTAAAATGCATACGCAAAAATGGCACTCGAGCATGCTCGCTCATCTCTACTACAATTCGAAGAGAGGGGATAACTCATAAATACAGTCTCTGATGAGAAGATTGCATTCACTACCGATTATATCATGCACCTTTCTAACAGGTCAGAGAATAAAAATTTTTGCGGGATTCTTTAAGTAGTAACGGGATCCTCTGCATGGGGTAGAGAAATCTGGCAAAGCTAATCATCTTTAGGGCTCATGCACCCGAACGTGTGCGGTCATTGCCTGTGCTGTGGACAGCAATTTGCAGTCCACAACGCACGGGCACTGACAGTTGGGCCACCACATTTGGATTGTGGACCCATTCAATTGAATGGGGTTCGCGATCCGCATCTGACGGTCCGCACCGCAAAAAAGTAATGCATGCACTACTTCTTTGCGGTGCAGAAGCACGGCCAGAAACACAGCGGAAGAACTCCGTAGTGCTTCCATGGTGTTCCGATCTGTACCTCCGTCCCGCATCTCCGGACCCATTGAAGTGAATGGGTCCGTAATGCGGGCTGCACACGGACGGTGCCCGTGTATTGTGGACCTGGCGTATGCGGCCCTGTGCATGAGCCCTTAAAAGGTGGCTGTGACCCATGAGAGTGGAAGGTGCATCCATCTCTCTACATCTTGAAGTATCTTCTGGAGCAGTGGGGGCTAATTCAGACTATAAATGGACTCTGAGTTCCTTCCTATAATGATGCCCAGATAACGTATGTAAGATTTAACCATTTTCACTGGTAGGCTAGGTGCATTTAGATCTGCAGTGTGCTTCCCCTCGGTCAGAAACAGCAAGTCGCTCTTACTTGTGTTTATCCTAAAACCAGACGCATGTCCTTATTTCTGCAAGTGCCGTAGTAGGTTGGGTAGATCTCTCTGTGGGTTCTTAAGAAAAACTAGGTCATCTGCAAAAAAAGGGCATGTTTTATCTCTCCCAACCCCATCCTTATCCCCTCAATGTCCTGTGTAACCTGGAGAAAACAAGAGAGCGGTTCTAGTGCTAGATTTAATAGTAATGGCGATAAGGGACATCCCGTGTCTCTCTGTGTAATGTGAAGTGAGGAGATAGGAATCCTGGGGTATTGGCCTGTGGGTTTGAGTAAAGAGCTGCCAAATAGGTCCTGAATGGTCCCTTCAAGCCCATCCTATCCAGCACTTTTCCCATCCACCCCCAGCCAACATTATCAAACATCTTTTCCACATCAATGTTCAGTATGGCCGGGGATGTATGGGCAGCTGGTCTCATTTTTACCTCATCCAATACGCTAAAACGCATCTTATGTTGGTGACATCAGGTTGTGAGATCAGGGCATTCAAGCTGCTCAATTCCTCTGGAGAGAACGTTGGCAGTGAGGTATTGTTGAGCCATTTCTCACCTGCTTCACCAGTGTCCTTGCCCTCTCTATATAAGTCCTTGTAGAACTGTTAGTATTGCATTCATTTTTTTGGGTCATGCTGGAGTTTTCCCATCGGATCTTGTAGGGCTAAGATGTGAGTAGAGGGTTGATAACTCCTCACCAATTTAGCTAAAAGTCCCTGACTTATTACCAAACTTAGAAAGATGAGCATCCGTGTAAGACTGGAACAGTTGCTCCCTTCTTTGAAGCCAGTATTCATATTCTTGTTTCTATCAGGTCTTTTCTATCTCTGTAGAGGGGTGCGGTGTAAAAGTTGTATACGCGTACATCAACGCCTTGCTAAGCTTTGTTATCTGGTCCCCTAGTTTCTTTTTCAGACCCGATATGTCGGAGATCAGTCTACTCCTCAACTCTGCCTTGCCTGAATCCCATGTTAACTGGGGATTGTCTGGGTTATCATTTATTTGTATATATTCGTCCCACCATCCTATTAACTGGTCACGGAAGTCTTCGCTTTAATATAGGTCGGAGGGAAATCACCATATATAATGAAGGCCCCTAGGGGTAAGCTCACGCAATGTTAATGACAAAGGGGTGTGGTCTGAAATCACTAGATCTTCTATATTAGTATCTATGCACCTACCAAATAAAACAGTGGATAACAATATATAATCTACGTGAGACCATGAGGAATAGGCAGTAGAATAATGTGTATAAGCCTGTTCCAATGCGTCAACTAAATCTAACGAAGACAGGAGATCTTTTGAGACTGTCTCTTTGTGTCTTGCAGGAAGCATATTATCTCTATCAGATCTCCGGTCCTCGTCCCAGTCAAGGACTGCATTGATGTCTCCAGCAACCACTAGAGATGAGCGAACGTGCGTGTAACGAGCACTGTAGCGCTCGACTCCCCTGCACTCACATGGGCGCAGGCAGCCGCTTCCGTCCTCCTCACCCGACGGATCCAGATGCCTGCGCACACGTGAGCCGAGCGCTACAGTGCTCGTTACGAGCACGTTCGCTCATCTCTAGCAACCACTTTCTCTGATATCAGGTGAGATAAGAGCCTTCTTGTTACTGACTGGAAAAACTGACCACCAGCCTCATTAGGGCCACGTATGTTATACACACACTTAACTGTCCCGCTGCAGATGTCAGGCTGATTTGGGCAATCCTTCCCTCGTCATCAGCTGAGTGTGAGAGCAATGGATAGGCTACATTTTTCCTTAAAGAGGACCTTTCATTGTTTTAACTTACACTAAATACCTTTATTGTTAGGGCACCCCCTGCTGATGCTGGCACCCGTTCAGGTTTTTCAAAATATCGCTCCTGCGCCCCGCTGTGGCCCCCTGTATATTTCCCGCTCAGTATGCTAATACTGAGCATCGGAACAGGGAGGAGGAGACGCCAGGCTCTCAATGGGCGTCTCCTTCTCCCTGGCTGTGCCGCGATCCAATCACAGCGGAGAGCGACACAGTCAAGTAGTTTTTTTTTCTCCTTGGCTCTGACACTCTCCGATGTGATTGGATCGCGGCACAGCCAGGGAGAAGGAGACGCCCATTGAGAAACCCGGGCGTCTCCTCCTCCCTGTACCGATGCTCAGTATTAGCATACTGCGTGGAAAATATACAGGGGGCCACAGCGGGGCGCAGGAGCGATATTTTGAAAAACCTGGAAGGGTGCCGGCGTCAGCGGCGGGTGCCCTACCAATAAAGGTATTTAGATAGTGTAAGTGTTAGTTTAGTGTAAGTTAAAACAATGAAAAGTCCTCTTTAAGAGTATAAGGCCTATAGCCTTGCATGCAACTGATGCTGAGCCGTAAACTTCTCCCACCCATAGCCGACGCATGCGTGAGAAAGTCTTCCAAGTGCGTTTCCTGGAGAAGCGCAATGTCTGCGTACAATCTATCAAGATGTCGTAATACAATTAACTGCTTCTGTGGTGAGCGGAGCCCTTTAACATTTCATGATATTTTTACCATGGCGTTAATACAACAGATCCATTTGCATTTGCAGTCTTGCACATGGGTGGATCTCAGAACAGAAATGGCTCAAATGGATGCCAAATGTGCAAAACTGATGCACAGGATCCTTTTTTTTTTTTACAGGATCCTGTTTTTTACTGTTCTTCTGATGAATCAGAAGAATAGAAAAATAGCGGTGATGTGAACTTTACCTTAGCTATCTGGTTAATAGGAATGAGGTCTGGACAGACACCTGGGAAAGAGGAGTGAGGAAAGGTAGTCATATTAAAGGGGTTGGCCACTTTCTGGGTACAAGCGACCAATGTGTTTGTGAGAGGATTATATGGCACTTACTAATATAGTCTTTGTTGAAATTCTGCACTATTTTCTATATTTACAAAGTCTTTTCTGCCGTCCATGCAGAGGTCCTGTCTGTAAGATGGCCACTGATGGACAGTCATGTGACCAGACATATCACCTCCATTCAAACATACTGCACCTGCACCAAGCTTCCAACAGAACAAGCGAGTGGCAAGTGAATTTGAATGCAGGAGACATCACATGGTCACATGACCCTCCATCAGCAGCCATTTTATGGACAGGACACAAGATTTGTAAACAAGGAAGCATAACTTATAAAATGTAGAAAATGGTAGAGAATTTCAATAAAGGCTGTATTAGTACGTGAGATATCGTCCTCATACAAACACATTGGTCAGCAGTAACCAGAAAGTGGCCAATCCCTTTAAATGTTGCTGATTACGTTTATCTAATGACAGTTTTTGTATTTAGCAGAAATTTCAATAAACTCAAGTTTATTAAAAAAAAAATAAAAAAAGAACAAAGAAACAGACATAAGGCACAGTTTTATTACTTTCAGATCATTTCAGATTTCATTTATAGTATAGCTATATGCATTCATTCTTCCAGTGCAAACAGGGCACCCTACTCATCAAAAGGTGCAAAAATACAAAGAACGTCCATATTTATAAAAGTAAAAATATACATAATTAAATATTTTTGCAGGTTTTTTTTTTTTGTTTTCAGTCAAACAACATTAAAAGGAACCCATTACCACAACAATTCAGTGTAATCTGCAGGCAGCAGATGGAGGAGCAGAGCAGATTGATGTAAAGTAATTTATTTGTTGAAACCTCTGCATTACCGAGTATACAGGGAAGGTTGTCAATCACTGAGTAGGACTGCCCATGACAGCTATGCATACAAGGAGCAGAGGTTTAACCCCTTTATGATCAGCCTAAGTGACAAAGCAATTTTATATTTCTGTTGATGGAGCCATATCAGTGCTTGTTTTTTCTCGCACTGTATTTTTATGGTGCTCTCAGATGAGGCAAAACAAATATGTGGAGGGGATTTTATTTTTGCAATTTTTTTTTTCCATTGAAAAGTTTTTTTCTATGGGAAACGGTGTTTGTTTTTTAAACTATGAGCATTTATTTTATAAAACATTTTCTAACTTTTTTTTAACCATTTACTAGTCCCACAAGGAGACTTAAACAGGCGATCTTTTGATTACTTCTAAGCTGATGCAATACAGTGTAGTATACTGTCAAGCACCAGTAGAGGAGCAGCCAGATAGGCATACAATGCAGGCAGACCTGAGGCCTTCAGACTGCCATGTGAAGACATCGGCACCCCACAATCTTATTCACAGTGTGCCGATGGGAGACAGAGGGAGTTCCCTTTGAAGATGTGGTTGCTATTGAGATTATACGGCCTGAATCAGTGCTTCTGTCAGTCCGGGCTATTAGAGCAGGAGCCTGGCTCTCATGTGAAAGCGAAGTCCGTGCATCACTTTGTGTAGGCTGTTGTAAAAGGGCGGCGGCCTAGCCTGTGACCCGTTAGTGACCACCAATATGCCACTAACGGGTTAAACATAATTACAAATTACAAGTCTTACTGAATATTTTTCCACAATACTATACATCAATCTGCTCAGCTACTCCTGGTGTACGACATGCTGCCTGCAGTCTGCACTGCATTTTGCGGTGACAGGTTCTCTTTAAACCGTATATAATTTTTGCACCATCAAAAAGTGTGCTTAGCGGGAACCGGATGACATAACAGCAGTGAAGCTTTATATATAAATTCCACATATGCCATCCAGTGCACTGCAGCACGTACAGTCTCCAGGCTTTAATAGGCGTACATATCATTTAAACATATACTGCCTTATTTGCCTGTGCCTAATAAGCACTAAATCCAAGTACAAAAAAAAACACACTTTACGGCTTTAGTCTGAGACTACACATTTACAGAAAGAGTAAATGTGCGTTAACTAGGTCTTCTGTTCCTTGCCTTTCGTGGAAAAAATGGCATTGTATGGTTGTCTTCTCCGTGGTCTCTGACAAGGGGACATCTGCTCTTTTAGGTAACCTTTAGTGGGAAAGCAAAGCATAATCATTAGCTCAAAAGCAGACATGCGCCTGCTGTCCGTGATGCCAATACGTGGCCCATAATCTGGACATGCTTGTTAGCGTCTGCTTACATGTCAGAGATGAAAGGAATGGCGCATAATGTGGGAGCAGGAAAGTGCGAGTACTGATAATTAACTGTGCAGCCATTTGTAGAACCCCTATATATTAGCACAATAGGGGTGACAGAATGGATCAGATTAGGTATTGAGATGGTCATGCAGACTTGTGGTTATGATCACTGCAGTTTATAGAAGAGGTAAAACACTCGGCTAGAGGTGCACACAGCGTTCTGGAGTTCAGCAGAACCATATTCCACTCATGAGAGCCATGTGCATCAGGTTTGCCTCGTTTTCAAAGGGGCAAACAGATGAAAGGGAACCCCCATTCTCCAGATAGGCGAGAGTCTGGGACGTGGAACAGTCTCCTATTTCACATTCATAGTATATTCAGTCCATGTGCCATAAAAGATCTCATATAGTGACAGCCCTTTAAAGGGAACCTGTCATCTCCGAAACACCCCCTGAACTAGAGTAAGTGTTGTATAGTGTAAGTGATTCTGAATATGTAAGTTTTATCTTAATACTCACTTCTATTCTGACGCTGTGCTCCCACAAACCTGCAGTAAAATGCACTCACTGGACTCTTCTTTGAGTCCTCTCCATTATGTGAGTGAGCACTGGAGTCCAGTGAGTGCATTTTACTGCAGGTTTGTGGGAGCACAGCGTCGGAATGGAAGCGAGTATGAAGATAAAACTTACATATTCGGATTCAGCATCACTTACACTATACACCGCTTACTCTAGTTCACGGGGTGTTTTGGAGATGACAGGTTCCCTTTAAGTTTTACTGCAGCCTTTGAGATTGGTTTAAGCTGACCGTGTTGCCCCTCGGACCAGTAAAGGTTGTGCACCCATGTCCCTAAGGCCTTCTATGAGGATCTGGAAAGGACACAACTGCTTTTAGAGCCATTTACAAACAGATTATCACTATAATTCTTGTGTCTGCTGCTAGATTAGGGGAACAAGAACATGAGTTCCATGCTAACACAAAAAGCCAGTTTCTATGAAATGCAGTCATATTAAAAATGGCTGTGCCTTAGTGGGCCATAGCATCGATCCAATGCTTGTTCTCACTAGGATAGGCCATCAGGGTCATATAGGGGACCCCATTTTCTAGTAGGATCCACACATGCATGGCATGCTCTCCATTCATCACTATGGGAGTTACAAAAATAGTTCCATAGTGGTGAATGGAAAGAACACTGCGTAAGCACAACCACCTCTCCATTCACTGCTATGAGACTGCCGGAAATAGCTGAGCCAGGGGCGTAGCTATAGGGGGTGCAGAGGTAGCAGTCGCTACCGGGCCCAGGAGCCTGAAGGGGCCCAAAAACCCTTGTAACGCATAAGAAGACACACAGAGCACTAAGAGGAGGGGGCCCAAGCTGAACTCTTGCACCAGGGCCCATGAGCCTTTAGCTACGCTCCTGAGCTGAGCCAGCACTCGGCTGTTTTTGCAATTCCCATAGTGGTGAATAGAGGGTGGTCACATATGCGTAGAGGCTCTGTCTCTGTTCTGGAGATAGGAGAGGGTCCCAGATGTGCTGTGGGTTAATATAGCCTAACAAAAAGGATAAAAGTAACTCACCTCTTTCTTTGCAAGTCTGGGTAGAAGGAAAGCCCACCTCCCAGAAGTTTTCTGGAGTACTAGGTGGGATGTAACGGAATCTGTGCCTGGAGCAAGCTGCCAATTTTTTGGCTCTCTCTTCTTCTGGAAGGTCCGCATAGTACTGGTAAAAGTGTACAGGTAAATTAATTTAACAGTTAACGGGGTTATCCAAAGTCTAAAACATGCCCCCCCAATGCCTGGGCCCCTCATATAGATTACACTTACCCCACTCCCTGGCACCCATGTCTCTTCTGATCCCTGTAAAACTGCCGCTGCATCTCCCTGCATCAAAACACCCGGCAACAGGTGGAGCAGCCAATAGAAGGCTGCAACGGGAATGCGGGGATCAGGAGAGATGCAGGTTTCAGGGAGCGGGGTGTAAGTACGGTATATTCTATATGAGGGGCCCGGGCATTGGGGGGGCATGTGTTAGATTTTGGATAACCTTTTTAAAGATCTGCTACTATCTGCCAGAAAAAAAAAAAAAAAAACATCTGACATTTCTAGTATATATAGACAGTAGAATATTTAATGTTCACACAATTTGTCTGCAAGTAGTGAAACAGCAATGTTACCAAACATCTTTGTTTTCAATACATTTTTTTTAAATTATAAATTATTTTTTTTTAAATGTCACAAGGGTTTCAGCAATTGGTTTTTAGGATCACATGCCACTGCATCACTATTGATCCCATAAAATGCTAACTGACAGACTAACAGGAGTACTAAAATGATAGCAATGGGGGCCACTGTTAAGCCCCACCCTTCCATAGCAATCATTGGCATCCAACAATCGCTTTGCAGGAGTCGATGGGGTTGTCAATACCCGTCAGTCCCCTCAGATGCCACACTGTCACTACTGACCATGGCATGTAAGGGCTTAAAGGGGTTCTCCAGGAATTAAGAAAATAAAAATACTTAAATATTACTTCATTATAAATATATTCCCAAATATCTTTTATTAGTTATAATGGCTTGTTTTGTCTGGGGAGCAATCATTAGGAGAAATAAAATGGCCGCTGTCCTATTAGTACACACAGAACCTGTCCTAATCACACAGCAGGACAAGTTACTTCACAACACTGAGGTAAAGAGCTGCCTCATCCTCTTCTCTGCTTGTCTGGGATTATGATCCTGAATACAGATCTTTAGCTGAATCTCTGAAGTAATTGAATTCATGAGCAGATGTGACTAATAGACAGCAGCATTTGTATGCAGTCTCCATTACCACAGTCTGTCCTGTCCGTCCTCTCTGTACTTCATGTCTCCTCATGAACTCCTTTCCCACAGAGATTCAGCTAAATATCATATTAAACTGATCATAATCCCTGACAAGCAGAGCAGAGAGGAGGATGAGGCAGCTCTTTACCTCAGTGTTGTGAAGTAACTTGTCCTCCTGTGTGATTAGGACAGGTTCTGTGTGTACTAATAGGATGGCGGCCATGTTGTTTCTCCTGATGATTGCTCCCCAGACAAAACAAGCCATTATAACTAATGAAAGGTATTTGGGAATATATCTATAGTAAAGTAATATTTACCCGGTATTTTCATTTTCTTAATTCCTGGAGAACCCCTTTAAACTGCCAGGATCAGAGGTAGCTGTATGTTTACGGCTGACAGCGCAGGCTCAGCCCTATCACTGCGGGACAGTATTTTTTAGACAAAAAACAGAATCAATTAGTATGCCAATTAAAAACGGACATTTTTAACGGACGTTTATTTCACTGATACTTTTCTGAGAAAAGGACGTTAAAAATTGACCCATTAATTTGTATGGGGGCAGCCTGTCAGTGAAAAACAGACAAAATAAAACATGTTCTATTTTTTTAAAGTCTGTTTTTCACTGACAGTAAAAAAAAAAAAAAAACTGCCATGTGAATAACCCCTTAGACTACCATTGGTCTTAAAACAGACGTGTGCATGTAGCCTAAGTCCTTGTTCTACCACTGACATCACAGTTTTTTATTGTGATGTAAATATTTTGAGAATAAATGTGATATAAATAATGTAAACTTGTAGCATAACAAAGACTGCCATAAAATGCACGTTCCTCATGTAAACTTTCCAGCAGAATCATCAGGCAAGGGACTCTATTAACTTACCAATTCACATTCTTTACAAGTGTGCCCCAGTAATTTCCTCCTCTCTTCCTTGTTTCGCACAACCTCAATATGGGGGAAATCCACTACAGACTTTTTCCTATTTATATTAAAAAAACAAAAACAAAACACCATGAGATTACACAACACTTACTCACCTGACCTCATTGCACACAGAGGCTGTATTTGCAATGAGATTTTTGTTTTATGCAATGTTTTTTGTTATTCACCAAGAAGATCCCTTACCTGTTGGATACATGCTGTGTATGCGGTCACCTGCTTTAGGTTTTTCTGTGCTCATGTGGGTGCACATGTCCCATACAAGTAGGACACAAAGTTCTCCGGGATTTCAATATTGATGGCTCACTCTCAGGATACATCGATACTCTCATCGATACATGATCGTCAGGGGTGTCGGAGACGCTGCACCCCCACCAATCAGCTGTTCTGCAGTAGCGCAGAGACTACACTCACTTCCATGGGTGCAGCACTGCAGTTATCAGCTCTGTGCACTACACAATGGGCAGAGCTGTGTAGTGCCAACACCAGAGCTACTGCAGAAGAGCTGATCCACAGGGGTGTCGGACGCCCTGATCAGATCTTGATATCCTATCATGAGGAGGAGACATCAATTTTAAAAATGCCAGAAAACCCCTCTTCTCTGTAGTTCACCAGTTAAAAAGGACCGGTCACCACAAAATGTGGTGCGATCTGCGGGCAGCAGGTTGTAGAGCAGGAGGAGCTGAGCAGATTGATGTATAATTTTGTGGGAAAAGATTCAGAAAAACTTAACGCAATTTATACATTTCAATCTCTGACAGCTATCTCTGTGTACACACTTACACAGGGGATTCTATCAATTACTAGTATCACCTGCTCTAGTATAACTGAAGTCAGAAAAAGCAGATATTTAAATGAAGAAATTACAGGTTTTACTGAATCTTTTCCCATAAAACTATCAGTCTATAGACAGTGATATGTAAACAGGAGGATCAGAAGGTCTTTTGACATCACAGAGGAAGTACTAGTTATGTCATTCATTGGGATGACCTCCAAGTGTAGACCACACCAGGCTGCATGCTGAGGCACAGGTTACTCTATGACAGTGATAGCTAACCTCCGGCACTCCAGCTGTGTTAAAAAACTATGACTTCCATCATGTTCCATTAATTTCTATGGAGTTCTGAGAACAGCCAAGTAAGTGTACATCTTGGGAGTTGTAGTTTTACCACAGCTGGAGTGCCGGAGGTTAGCTATCACAGGTCTATAGTAATATCATGGTATTCGATTACTAGTATGAGAATAAAAGAAGGGGTCAAGTACTTGAGGGAGTACATATATAAGAGTTTGGTATACTGCAATGTTTTTGTTATGGGTGTGTTTCAGTTATGATTTGTCTTCATCTAGAACATAATTTTCTTAGTACTTTTGAATTGAGTTGTTCCTCTGTTACTCCTCCTAGAATTGCATGAATAACTGAAGTGCTATATAGGAAAACACCAGACGATGTAGGCTTTAGAAGAGATCCATTAGAAAAATGAGATTACAGTATTTTTTGCCCTATAGGACACCCCCAAATTGTGTGTGTGTGTATATATGTATATGTGTATGTGTGTGTGTATATATATATGTGGGGGGGAGGGGGTGTTTGAGGAGGAATTGGCAGTTTGTCTTAAAGGGTGAATACTAATGAGTGCTCATTATTGGAGCACTCGTTAGTACACAAGATCAGGGCAGTGGTGACTGCAGCGCTCTGTGTGCTGGCTCTGTACTCACCATTCCCTGGTCTTCTCTTGCAGGTGGGACCTGTGCCCAGCATGAGGACATAGGCGCAGTCTGTGACCTCACGCTGTGCAACACATGACAGGAGGGCTCTGGATCACCTGAGTGGCAGCATCCAGAGCAAGAGAGGTCTGATCATGGGCGGATTGGCCATAGACCCTACAGGGAAATCTCCAGGTGGGCCGATGCCCAGAGGACCACCTAAGCTCTCCTGATGGCAACAGGCCAGGTACATAATGATCTCATGCTCAACGGCCACAGTTACCCTCCTGAACTCAACTGCATTACCATCCTCAGGATGATGATACAGTTAAATACATTGGAGAGGGCGACTGCACTGTGGTATTTGATTCTGCAGCGGTGGTACGTTGTGCTGCACTATAGCATTACAGCACCTGCCTACTTATGTTGCCCTGCCTTCTATCAATGTAGTCCCGCCTACAACATGGGACTACTTTTAAGTTTTTTTCCAGGGCCACTTTAAGTTGCCAATCCGTCCCTGGGTCTGATTAACAGTGGTGGTTTGATTTGAAGTCTGATGAAAAATAGGTGCACTTATGGATAGGAGAGTCTTATAGGGTGAAAAATACTCTTATTCCTGACAGATCTCCTCTCCCAATAGCAATGAACATCATAGAAAATTTTGGCCATTGGTGCCTAACCCATGGGCTTACTGCCTGGTATCTCACTGGCTGGGGACTTGAGGGTAAAGAACAGGTTTTCATATGCACACAATATAAGTGTTTAAAAGATCTCCCATGACTTTCCAGTATATACCATTTAGAGGATTTCAGCCTATGCAGAGAGGTGTATGGGGACTACCACATATTTTGTATAACAGAAATTCACATATTTACCAAGAATATTACTGTATCTTTCGCTTTATAAGACACATTTTTAGGGGGAAAAATGGCAGTGTGTCTTATAAAGCCAATACTAATGAGCACTTCCATTAGTAAGCAGGAGGCGTGAGGAGCGGTGACTGTAGAACTGCCTGTATTCACCGCTTCCTGGTCATCTTCTGGGCCCGTGCTGCATTGTGTCCTGAGTATAGCATCAGGATGTAGTGCATGTAGATGTGCACTATGACGTGACACTGTGCATCAGTGTAGGGCCCCAAAGAAGACAAGGACAAGTGTGCTGTCTGGAGCAGGAGAGGCAAGTTCATTTATTTATGTCTGATCTAAGGTCTGATGAAAAACATATTTTTTCTGATTTTCCTCGTCTAAAACCTAGATGCATCTTATAAAGCGAAAAGAGTGGTTAATATATACCACACCAGAATTCCTATTTAAAGGGGTTGTCCCTCACAATGTTAGAGATTGCCATTTACCATATGTTGTTTGATTTTCATTTTTTGCAAATATTAGTCCATTAAATAATCCACGTCATCTATAGCCTAGACACAGAATACAACCAGCAGATCTGATGCATGTGGGGAGAGATTTTGACATAAGGTAGACATAAGGGTATATACTGCTGCTGGAGCTCTCTCTCCATTTGTCTGCATACTTAGATATGTGGATCTCTGACAGTTACTGAACCTGACAAGCAGCACGTGTTATACATGGCTTAAAAAACGATAGCGCAACATTGTATATAGGAGAGGATACCAACCATATCAGAATGGATAAATACAGTCCACTGGTTACTCAGGTTGTAAAAAGGAATATATTTAATAAGGGGGGCTCTGTGGATCGACTGCCCCATGGCTGGGAAGACACACGATACACAGTACTGCACTAATTACAAAAGAGGATTCACCAGGACTCAGGTCATGGTGAAATTCCAGTGGCTTGCGTCCACGGTTATTGACTTACATTTCGGCGTCCTGTACATAGGGCTCTACGTATGCCTTCTGCTTCTGGTAAGCTTCTCCTTTTCCTTGGTGCCCTAAACAAACAGCATTGAAAAACAGTTAAGAAAATAATGCCCACCAAGAAATGCATCACAGGTCAGACATTTATTTTCTGTAAATTTGCTGACATCCAGAAAATACTGCAGTTTACGGCTTCCATTTTTCAAGGAATTTCTGGAAAAAGGACCCAAGTTGAGAATTTATTGCTGGTAATGGCCATGAACCGTGTTGTGTAGTGGTCAATGGTTAAAGTTTCCCACATTCACAATCCTTATGTCATCAACATCATAGGGTGGAGCCCGACTCTAGGCAAGACATCCGCTAACCTATTTGAAGGGGGCACATCTGCTGAACGCCACATTTATCATATAAGTAGTGGCACAGCGGTGTACTGAAGCTTTGTCTCATTCACATGACTGGGGCAAAGCTGCAATACACTACACAGCAGTTAGTATGTAGACAGACAGTGTGCAGTGTACACAATGAAGAGGCTGCAGCCATCGCCCTTCAAACAGCTGCCAGGGGTGCCGAGAATCGGACCCCCACCAAACTAATACTGATGACCTATCCTCAGTTGAGCAGTTGTGCAGCATTTATTGTATACCTGGTCTCTGAAACAAGGCAGTAAAGCATGAGTACCAGAAGCAACCTTATTCTCCTAACCTGCAGTGTATAGGGAGACCACTCATCCTTTCCCATATGCATTGAAGAGAATTAAATTGACCGAAAAAAATGCAGTCAGTCACGCACTGGGCGACATACACTTCTGTATACTCCAGTACACAAAGATATGCGGCATGATTTTTATCCTATATCTATGGCATATGAGCTCAACTACCCCCCGCCTTAAATCTACATTATATTAGCCATTACTGAGGGCTCACAATAAGTGCAGATTCATAACCATGTTTGTAGCTGGAGAATCTCTCACCTCTTCCATTTATCGATACTTTCTTGGGCAGAGCAGGTCCATCAGCTTCTTCCTCAAAGTCCAATCTCTGGGAAGGGCTTTGTTCTCGGGCAAATGACACGTACTCGTCACATTCAGTCTTGTCAAACATTTCTGCAAAGCTGTCGTGTCCTTTATTTTCCTCATCTGCAAGATGAGACATGACCAAACTCATCAGCTCAGCGTCAGATACCTTTGGCTACTACAGTACGTCGTCTGCAGACAGGAATGACTTACATGGACTGTCATCCGCTTTCTCCTGTTTTGCCTTTAACAGCATACTTTCACTGACGTAGGTGTAATCCATGTCTTCAAACTCTGGGTTGACGTGGAACCCGTCCTTGTTAAACACAATACATTAAGCCTATTAATCATATTTCCTAAGTAAGATTGATTGCTTAACCCTTTCTACCCTGGAGGTTTTTTCGGTTATGCATTTTCATTTTGCGCTCCCTGCCTTCAAACAGCCAACTGTTTTATTTTTCTGTTCAGATAGCTGTATGAGGGCTTGTTTTTTGGGGGACAAGTTGTACTTTCCAAGGCCACCATTTAATATTGTATATGGTGTAGTGGGAAGCGGGAAAAAAATTCCAAACCGGGGGAAATTGCAAAAAAAACGCTATTCCGCTACAGTTCTACGGGTTTCTTATTTACAGCGTTCGATGTGCATTAAAACTGACCAGTTACTTTCATTCTACAAGTCAGTACAAATCCGGCAATACCTAATATGTATAGTTTTTCCTGCGTTTTCATAGTGATAAAATAATTAGAAAGTTGCCCTTTTTTTTTTTTCCTTGTCACATCTTGACCCCTATAACTTTTTGGTATTTATGTGTACAGAGCTGTATCGGGGCTCATTTTTTGCTGGGCCATCTGAAGTTTTTATTGATACCATTCTGGGGTGTGTATGACTTTTTGATCATTTTTTATTTAAATTTTTTTAGAAAAAAAAGCAACAAAAAACGGCGAATCGCCATTTGGACGCTTTTTTCCGCCACACAATTCGCCGTATTGGAATTTTTTTTTTATATTTTAAAAGTACGGGCGTTTTCGGTCACGGTGATACCCATGATGTCTATATTTATTGTTATTTAGGTATTCATTTTTTCATTATACGGAAAGGGGGGTGATTTGAACTTTTATATATTTTTTATATATTTAACATTTTTTTAATTTTTTTCTGACTATTTTTAAGCTCAAATATGAGCTGATATATTGTGTTTTTTTTTTCTTTATGAGCAATCAGGTATTTACTAGACTGAGATAAATCCATGAATTGCTCATTTCTTATCCTGGCCTGCCATCTAGTGGCCAGAATAAGAATTGCACTTTGAAAACTGTAATCCTCACCAGCAAGGATTACAGTTTTCATATGGTGTACAGACACCCCGATTGGCCACTCGGGGCCACCAGGTTCAGACGCATCCTGATGCCGTGATCACAGCATCAGAAGGGCCTAGAAGACGCCGCCGACGGTAAGTAGCGGCAAGTCTCTGCTGTTAGAAACAGCAGAGACTTGCCGGCCATGACGCCCGCCGCACCCGCGAGCGGGCTTCATGTCCCCACACCGCACCAGCGCCGTACATGTACGGCGCTGGTCGGGAAGGGGTTAAAGGGAACCTGTCAGCTCTGAAACACCCCCTGAGCTATAGTAAGCAGTGTATAGTGTAAGTGATGTCGAGTCGAGTTATATAAGTTTTATCTTCATACTCACTTCCATTCTGATGTTGTGCTCCCACAAACCTGCAGTAAAATGCACTCACTGGACTCCAGTGCTCACTCACATAATGGAGAGGACTCAAAGAAAAGTCCTATCAATGTATTTTACTGCAGGTTTGTGGGAGCACAGCGTCAGAATGGAAGTGAGTACGAAGATAAAACTTACATATTCGGATTCAGCATCACTTACACTATACAACGCTTACTCTAGTTCAGGGGGTGTTTCGGAGATGACAGGTTCCCTTTAATCTACAGTCTTTTCACTTACCTTGCCATCTACAACAGTGTTGTCCAGTTTATACTGAGAAAGGTCTGCTCCCGGGTCAATGCTCCACTGCACATTGCCTACAGAAGCCATGTCTGAATGAGAAAACATTGCTGGAATTAGTGCTGCAGGGATTGTAATCACCATTAAAAAGATTTCAAGCAGCCAAGTTGAAGTTAGACATACGAGAGGTCGGGGTCCTAGGGTGGGAAATGATAGGGAACAAACATTTATATGAACATTCACTCCGATCACTGCCGCTCGTTAGCTGCATTTACATGACGCAGTCATCACTGCTCTATGGGGATTAATGATCATTACTACAATCGTTCATCCCCATACAGTTTACACAGGGTAACATAGTAACATAGTTTATAAGGCCAAAAAAAGACACCTGTCCATCCAGTTCGGCCTGTTATCCTACAAGTTGATCCAGAGGAAGGCAAAAAACCCCTGTGAGGTAGAAGCCAATATTCCTCACTTTAGGGGAAAAAAAATTCCTTCCCGACTCCAATCAGGCAGGGTAATGTGCTGCTAACAAGGATTTTTTTTTGTGCTACATAAACGATCAGATGGCAAACAAGCATTTGGCTTGTTTTTTGGCTGGTCACCGACACATTTACATGGGCCAAATATTGGGAATGGGTGTGCGTATGAATGAGTTTGGGGTGGATAGGGACACAGGGAGCCCTCTCCCTCTAACTGCCTAGATGTAACTCTCACTATTGACCAAAGCATCCCGGGGTGAAGCAGCTCTCCATTTGGCCAGTGATGGGTTCCCACGGTGAACTGTGTATCACTGCAGCCTGTCTGGTCTCTGTTTAGTCCCTGCTAATGACGCCTGTACAAGCATTATAGAGCCCTCTTCTCCCAATCACTACTGAGAGGGGTTGGAGACCAACCAAAGTCTACAGGTCAGTGGGATGTGTCCCTTCAGCTTGGGGACACACAGCAGACCCGTTCTGATGTTGCAGACTGTCTCGCTCACAGTGACTAAGGAGTGGTTGGTACACGGTTTGGCCTTCATGTATTGTCTTGGAAGTAATGTGTTTTCTGTTGGGTGTAAATACTAAGACAATCAGTGAGTGCATTTACTGCGGAAGATGAGCATGAATAGAGAACAAGCACGGCGATAGGAATTAGCCCTTTTTTTCAACCGTATCAAGTACATACTCGGCATAACACGATACTTGTGCGACGCGCATCAGTCACGGACCATTAGCAAAGCTATAACTTTCCCATGCACTACTTCCCCTATTTTGTTACAGTGGCCGCTATTCATTTTCTGTGAAATCTCTTTTAGACACAGGTTATAAATCAAAACTTGACTAGGTTAACAGCGCTGGGTATATCAATGGTATATTACTAGTATAATGAAATAGGCTAGAAATAAGCCGCTATTCTTCACTGGAGGAACATTAATGACTGAATGACTACCAATTAGTATACATCAGACCTATCCATCTCTCCCCTCTAGATTGGTTTGAGCAGGGGTTTAAATGAATGAAATACAAGTTTTCCTGAATCTTTTCCCCATAAAACTATATATCAGTCTGCTCAGCTCCTCCTGCTCTATAATCTGCTGCCTGCAGCTCAGACGCCATGTTCAACGTGTCAGGTTTCTCTTTAAATATTGATGACCTGTCTTCAGCACCTTCACCTCGGTGAGCTTTTGGAAGGGGCCATGGCAAACACTGCACCCTCTTCCTCAGCTTGTGACATCAGTAACATGCCCTTTGTGCAGCTCAGTCCCATTCAAGCTAATCGGATTGAGCTGCAACAGCACTGTGCCTGGGATAGTACGATAAGTCTCAGTGTTGCAGCCCCTTCAAACAGTGGATCAGCAGGTGGTGCTAGTAATAAGCCCCCACCTCATACACTGATCAGATCACAGCTGCTATGAGAATCCTTTGCACATGGCCGGAATGAGGACACAGATGTCTTGGAGGTTTAGATGAGGAGAAAATATAGCCATGATATACCTTTCTCCGTGTCTCCGGGTTGTAGAATGTGAGGATTCGGCTGCAGTACGGACGCGTGCTTGCAGCCTCTGACCATTGATCTATTTAGCCTCTTTGGCATATGGACTCCAGTTTCCTGTAAGGGATCGTGCACAGATTAAAGAACCATACAAGACAATCTAATGTCCGATAGGAAGCATTATTTAAAGGGTATCTGCTGAATGTGCACAAACAATATATATTTTCTGACTAATCTGATTCAGAAAAGTTTGGCAGGCCATACACATACAATAGCAGTTGGCCAAACACTAGTATTTGGCCATGCATGTCTTCTCAGTAGGAAGAGGGGGATAAAGCTGCTGTCCGACTCCTCTGGCAGCGGCTTATTTCCCCAAGAGCAAATTAATTTGGCAGTTTAAATAAGCATAACTGATGATTATCTCACCCAAAATCTGCCGTCAGGGGAGAGCCAGGAGGCCACACACACACACATTAGATGGTTGGCTGATCCTGCTGAAATTGGTGGGTTTGGTCAAAATACATGTAACGTGTATGTCCAGTTTGAAGGGTTTGTGTCATCATGGACAACGGGGGCATATCGCTAGGATATGCCCCCATTTTCTTATAGGTGCGGGTCCCAGAGGTGGTATATTGAGAACAGAACCCTGAAAGTGAAGCAGGGCGCACTGCGAATGCGCAGCCACCCTCCATTCATTTTCTATGGGGCTGGCGAAAATAGCCGAGCACTGGCTTGGATGAAATGTGAGCAGGGGCCGTGCATCCGCAGTGCGCTCCCATTCATTTCTATGGGGAGCCGGCTTGGTGGTGACCGGACAGGAGTCCTCCAGCCACCACCTTGCGGGGCTCCGTTCCTGATATAGACAATAGGGGCATATGCTCCCATTTATCCATGATGAGACAACCCCTTTAAGTCAGGTTATATGATGTACAAATCAGTCCCTGATGAATATTCATAAGTAGCCAAGTTGACAAAGTGCAGTGTAATTTACTGGATGAAAGTCATATAGTGCAGAATATACCGTATTTATCACTTGACTGTAATGATTGCCCCAAAGACAAAGGGAAAAACAGCATTTTGGTGACAGATGCTTTGTTAAGAGACGACCTGTCACCACAAAATGCAGTGCAGTCTGCAGGCAATATGTTATAGAGCAGGAGGAGCTGAGCAGACTGATGTATAGTTTCGTGGGAAAAGATTCCGTAAAACCTGTAATTTATACATTCAAATCTCTGCTCAGTTGTACACGGGGCTGTCTCATCAGTGAGTAACTGTCTATACAGATAGCTGTCAGTCATTGATAACACCTCCCCATGTACAATTGAACACAGAAAGAGGGGAGATATAAATGTATAAATGACAAGTTTTACTGAGTCTTTTCCCATAAAACTATACATGGATCTGCTCAGCTCCTCCTGCTCTATAACATACCATCTGTAGATTTCACTGCTGTTATGTGGTGACAGGTTCTTAAGGCTATACACCATAGAAAAGAATAAGAATACCTCCATCTGTTCAAAGAGCTGACTATTATCCTCAACTCCCTTCATGTCCTCTTGTGCTCGGAGCTCAGCGCCGTCCCCCTTTCTTGCTTTTTTATGATCTGCTGTTTGATGTGAGGATTCCTCCCTGGATTGATAAGAACTCCCCGCAGAGGACTTACTTCTGGGTCCTGATTTTAAGGTTTCCTGTATGGTAGGTTGCTTCATTTTGCTTCTAGGATTTTCTTGCCCTTTCTCATGAGGGCAAAATCCTGAGAACCTGTCTGAAAGATCCAGGGGCTTGTCAAGAGAAATCTCTCCAATGCCATTGGCGTTTTTTACAGGAAAATCATTCTCCTTATTAACAGACGCCATTTCACAGTTTGCTTCTCCTTCACTTTCTACCTTTTTCCGCTTGCCACCTCTGCCTGTGGTTTGCTTATAGATCTCACGGTCCACATGGTCTTTGCTCAGAAAAGCATCATTGGTGTTCACCCCGCTGATTACAGAGTCACTTGGGTTCCTGTCCACTTTACTGCCTAAGCATTGGCTAATTACAGAGTTTGTTTCTGTCCTGTGGCGCAGGGCTGTCACCAGGGAAGACTCTTCAGCCAGTACATGAACAGACCTGTTAGAATAGGAGGACTTTAGCCGGAGAGAAGTGCTACTATCTGTTTTGCCAGTGGTTTCAATTTTGGAAGTGGCCATCCCAAAGACTGGAGAAACCCTCTGTGTGTCCCATTCCAATTCATCAGGATTACTCTGCATATTGTCAGCAAATCTGTGCCAAGAAAATAAAGTGGCATTTATGTACAGAAATATATACAGTATATCCACAAACTCACATGCAATACACGAGCAACAATATAATGGAAAACATTTCGGCATCCAGTTCTGCTTTATGGATGGCATTTAAAAATAAATCTAGTTTGGGGAAAAAAACAGCAAAAATAGCATCAAAACTGTAACATGTACCTGTTATGTGTGTTTTTTTTTTAATTAAACAAGTCCAAACATCTATGCTGATTAAAGGGGCTATCCTAACTACATAATCCTCATCCATATGCCTGAAGAGGGTTACACACAACTTCCTTCCCATTAGCCAGGACGGTAGATCAGGCTCTGGCTGACCTGGTGTGAGAATGGAGCATGTATTGTTTTAGATTTATTAATTTGGATTGGCATGTAATACTACACTTACTCTTCAGTATGCTGCTCCCTTAAAGGGGTATTCCGGTAACGTAACTTAATTTCTGATTAACTGCATTAAGGCTGCAAGCTGTGACCCAACCAGAACCCATATAATACATATAACCAGAGCTTCATTTTACCTTGTAATCCATTTGTCTAGCCCCTGTGTGAGCCTGCAACACACAGAGTATCATGGCTCCTGATCATCCCTCACAAAACTACAATCCCCACAATGCCTAGCTTTCATGCTGTGAGTGTTGATGATTACTGATTGGCTGCCTGACATTCTAGTGCAGACACGCCTCCTCTACTCAGTAAGCTGCAGCACACTGACATTCAGCTAGAGAACTGATAGCAACACACTGAGCATGCCTGACCTGACAAAGGCTCAGAACTACAGGTCAGTGCCATGGTAACGTATGAAGAACACAGTGGTTAGCAGGGGAAGAAAAGTACTTTATAACTACTGAACGGTAAATATGTGAAATAGACATTATATCAGGTAATGATTGATGATGAATTAGTCTAAAACATTATATTTATGGTAACCAGAATACCCCTTTAAAGGGGTTGTCTCACTTCAGCAAGTGGCATTTATCATGTAGAGAAAGTGAATACAAGCCACTTACTAATGTACTGTGATTGCCCATATTGCCTCTTTTGCTGGATTGAATCATTTTTTAATCACATTATACACTGCTAGTTTCCATGGTTACGACCACCCTGCAATCCAGCAGCAGTGGTTGTACTTGCACACTATAGGAAAAAGTGCCGGCCTCTCTGATGGCCTGGGCCGTGGGAGCTCACATAGGCTGGTGCTTTATCCTATAGTGTGCAAGCACGACCACCACTAATGGATTGCTGGGTGGTCTGTAACCATGGAAACGAGCAGTGTATAATGTGATGGAAAAATGAATCCAGCTATTATATTAACTTTATCTACATGACAAATGGCACTTGCAGAAGTGGCACAACCCTTTTAAGCTTCATATACTGGATAACAGAACAAGAAGTATGTTTTAAAGTTAGGAAGAGACATTTTCCTTCTCTGTTGAGGTCATGGGGAAACATCACAATAGGTAATGTAGTTAAAAGAAATGATGGTGTGATCCTGAAATCATGGCTGCCTTCTTGCTCTGCAAGAGAAAGTAAATCTACCACTGCACACTCGGAGGTTTTTTAGATGCCAATTAAATTGTTTTATTTATCTTCTTTTTATGAAGAAAATTGGTAAGACAGTGTGCCTTTATGGCAATGGTGACTTGTGCAAACAGCAGACGTTTCAGTCACACCGGACCTTGGTCATTGAAAGTCACAGAGAGAAGAAGGCACGTGTGTGGAGGGATTCCCCGTGGACAGCGTGTGTGCGCTGCGGGGAGATGGCGTCTATGCGCACCCCAGAGATGTAACATTTCAGCATCAAGCACTTTTCAAACCTGATGCACAGCAAAGCAGTTCTCAGCCATGTAAGTTAACACATGAACACAATGTGGAAGCCATCGACCAAATATCAATTTTCCAGACACAGCAGAAAACAGACACTGAGCAATAACTGTACTACAAAGATCCTGGCTGTGAAAGTGATAAGCAGTGTGGCTGAGAGGAGAAAACTATTGGAATTACATGAGGAGAAGATTTCTGGGTTAGTATATCGTATCAGATTACAGGACTTACTCTAACTCACTGAGTCTTGGAGAGAGCTCCTCGTGCTTAGTAAGTGCTTGGACAACCCTGGCATTGGTCAGTACACTCTGGGATTGCTTTAATAAATGAAAAAAAAAAACAGTATTAATGCTGAATTCCACATTATATGCAAGAATAAAACACTTTATATGGGGTACTCTTTGGTACAGCTGAGTGGACAGCTATGGGGTGGGGGGCGGGAAAGTAATAGGTTTAAAGTGTATGGCCAACTTAACTCGCTCTAGCAGAAACTAGACGTCGGTTGAGGACTTACAGACTCTTCAACAGGAGCTTCAAGGCCAAGGGTTTCAGCTACCACGGCAGCTAAATTAAAGACTGGTTTCTCAGGAGCGCAATCACCCCCTTCCTGCTTTGCTGTTAAAACACAAATTCAAAATATTCTGTAAGTTAACATAAAATTCCATTGTAATCTAGAAGCTATATAACATTAACAAAGATAATTAAAGAGGTTGTGCCACAAAACATATTCTACAAACCAGCACATGGATCACAATACATTTGTAATTACGGTAAATTTCTTTTTTGTTTGTAATTATTTGTTTTCTTTATTTCTCCGTCCACCTCAATGAGGTGGTTACACGCGCTCAGTTTAAACCTTCAGCCCTATCTTTTGTAACAAACTGTGGCAGTAAAAGGGAAAGAGCTACAGCAGAAACGACAAGCACCTTGGGCTGCCAGCCTAAAACAAATCTAGCAGAGCAATTGGAGCAATGAATGGGGAGATCTGTGTCCATGAGAGGTACAGGCTGGTTGTAGCTTTGTTAGAGATTGTCATGTCATCTTACTATATGATGCCTGATTTTTTTTTTTTTTTACATCAATCATGATATAACCCCTTTAAGTTAGTTGAAGACAAAAACATACAGAGGGGCCATCCTCTGCGTCTGGAGGAAAGAAGGTTTGTACATAAACATAGAAGAGGATTCTTTACGTTAAGAGCAGTGAGACTATGGAACTCTCTGCCTGAGGAGGTGGTGATGGTAAGTTCACTAAGAGAGTTCAAGAAGGGCCTGGATGTATTTCTGGAGGGTAATAATATTACAGGTATAGTTACTAGAGATGGGTCGTTGATCCAGGGAGTAATTCTGATTGCCTGATTGGAGTCGGGAAGGAATTTTTTTTCCCTAAAGTGAGGAAAATTGGCTTCTACCTCACAGGGTTTTTTTGCCTTCCCCTGGATCAACTTATAGGAAAACAGGCCGAACTGGATGGACAGATGTCTTTTTTCGGCCTTATAAACTATGTTACTATGTTACTATGTATTATCATGTGTAATTCCATAACCTGCATTAGACCTGGAAATTCCTCCAACTAGAGGCAAATATTAGAGAAACTGCTGATGGAACATTGTTTTAGTGTCAGAAGGTAACAGAACATTTATATTTGCAAACAATGTGGAACCAAATTAATATTCCACAAGGTTAATAAAAATCCTCGGGGCGCTGGTGACGGATTTGCCGGTCATTGATTATATGAAGAACATACACAGCACTCCCAAACAGTGTACAGTTAGTAAAATGCTTTGTGCCCGGTCACCAGGCTTCTCACACTGGAATCTCTTCCAAGAACGAGGAAGGTCCACAGTGGCTGAAACATCTAACCTGAGCCTTGATTATCAACTGCAAACCATTCAGGACGGCTGTGGATTTTAGTTTTAGGCCTGTTTCACATATCTGTGATGACATTTGTGAAAACACGGTCAGTGGTTGATCCGAGAACACGGCTCTACAGACAGTGGAAATTCACTCATGAGTAAACAAATATATTAAAATAAAAGGGTACAGTGGGGAAAAAAAGTATTTAGTCAGCCACCAATTGTGCAAGTTCTCCCACTTAAAAAGATGAGAGAGGCCTGTAATTGACATCATAGGTAAACCTCAACTATGAGAGACAAAATGAGAAAACAAATACAGAAAATCACATTGTCTGATTTTTAAAGAATTTATTTGCAAATTATGGTGGAAAATAAGTATTTGGTCACCTACAAACAAGCAAGATTTCCGGCTATCACAGACCTATAACTTCCTCTTTAAGAGGCTCCTCTGTCCTCCACTCATTACCTGTAGTAATGGCTCCTGTTTGAACTTGTTATCAGTATAAAAGACACCTGTCCACAACCTCAAACAGTCACACTCCAAACTCCACTATGGTGAAGACCAAAGAGCTGTCGAAGGACACCAGAAACAAAATTGGAGACCTGCACCAGGCTGGGAAGACTGAATCTGCAATAGGCAAGCAGCTTGGTGTGAAGAAATCAACTGTGGGAGCAATAATTAGAAAATGGAGGACATACAAGATCTCTGATAATCTCCCTCCATCAGGGGCTCCACGCAAGATCTCACCCCATGGGGTCAAAATGATCACAAGAACTGTGAGCAAAAATCCCAGAACCACACGGGGGGACCTAGTGAATGACCTACAGAAAGCTGGGACCAACGTAACAAAGGCTACGTCAGTAACACACTACGCCACCAGGGACTCAGATCCTGCAGTGCCAGACGTGTCCCCCTGCTTAAGCCTGTACATATCCGGGCCTGTCTGAAGTTTGCTAGAGAGCATTTGGATGTTCCAGAAGAGTATTGGGAGAATGTCATATGGTCAGATGAAACCAAAGTAGAACTGTTTGGTAGAAACACAACTCGTCGTGTTTGGAGGAGAGTGAATGCTGAGTTGCATCCAAACAACACCATACCTACTGTGAAGCATGGGGGTGGCAACATCATGATTTGGGGCTGTTTCTCTGCAAAGGGACCAGGACGACTCATCCGTGTACATGAAAGAATGAATGGGGCCATGTATCATGAGATTTTGAGTGCAAACCTCCTTCCATCAGCAAGGGCATTGAAGATGAAACATGGCTGGGTCTTTCAGCATGACAATGATCCCAAGCACACTGCCAGAGCAACGAAGGAGTGGCTTTGTAAGAAGCATTTCAAGGTCCTGGAGCGGCCTAGCTAGTCTCCAGATCTCAACCCCATAGAAAACCTTTGAAGGGAGTTGAAAGTCCGTGTTGCCCCCCAAAACATCACTGCTCTAGGGGAGATCTGCATGGAGGAATGGGCCAACATACCAGCAACAGTGTGTGCCAACCTTGTGAAGACAATTGGTGGCTGACTAAATAGTTTTTTTACACCACTGTATATGTGCTGTCCATGGAGAACATGGGCAGCACACGTTTGTGATTCAGTGACATTTGAAAAAGGCCTCAAGTTGGCCACACACATTAATGTTGGCCGATTAGGGAGGAAAAGGCCAATACTTTTATGTGTATGGAGGCCTCCCACCTTTTCCACAAAGGCAGAAGGTAGGGGAGATTGTGGTAGGGCAGTTGGATTTTAACATGTCCAATCCTTTTGTTCTTGGGGAGAAAAGCTGCCATCAGAACAGACCAGAACAGCACCTGCAGTGAGTTTCCCAGATTGGGCAGAGATTAGTTAAACAGATGTGTGGATAGCCCCATTGGCACAAAGAAGTATCCAGTCATGTCAATAACAACTAAATCAGTTTTCTATTGACTGCTCTTTTAAACAAATAAGGTTGATACACAAGAGAAAAAGCTATGCCATCATCATGGAAAACACTTCCCTTTAGGACATATTTATTACTTAGGACAAAGTTCAGAAGACAAGTTAATTGAATGTATTAAAACAAGATATTCCAAATTCTGTACTCTGAAAGCTCACAGATAACCGATTGTTTGGTTTCTTTAAAGGGGTTTTTCCATCTTGGACAATGGGGGCATATCGCTAGGATATGCCCCCATTATCTTATAAGTGCAGGTCCCACCGCTGGGACCCGCACCTATATTGAGAACGCGGCCCCAAAAGAGAAGGAGGGCGCACCGCGCATGCGCGGCCACCCTCCATTAATTTCTATGGGGCCACCGAAAATAGCCGAGCCCGCTGGCTCAGCTATTTCCCTCAGCTCCATAGAAGTGAATGAGAGCGCACTGCGCAAGCGCGGCCCGGCTCCCATTAATTTCTATGGTGCCAACGGAAATAGCCAAGCCAGTGCTCGGCTTTTTCCGGCGGCTCCATAGAAATGAATGGAGGGTGGCCGCGCATGCGCAGTGCGCTCTCCTTCTCTTCTGGGGCTGCGTTCTCAATATAGGTGCGGGACCCGCACCTACAAGTCAATGGGGGCATATCCTAGCAATATGCCCCCATTGTCCAAGATGGGAAAACCCCTTTTTTAAATTTACTGTCCCCCAGGTTAGCTGTACCTGAAAAATCTATACTCTATACCTTTCTCCCCGACACTGTTCTGGCTCCCTAAACTGGCTTCCAGTCCCTATCTGCATGACTCTGAAAGGGGACACTGCAACCAATGACTGGCCTCAGTGATGAATGTCCCCAAGCGGCATGTCACAGCTGGATCAAGTACTGTTTGGGGACACGTCGCCACTGAGAGCAGTCATTGGATGTGACCCCATCTGTGCGAAGTTGACAGACAGAGGGCTAGAAGCCTGGTGAAGAGAGCCAGAAAGGATTGGCAAGAATGGAGTATGGCTTTCTCCACAAGTACAGCTGTCTTCAGATAAAGGGCATATTTCTAAAAAAAAAAAATAACTGGACAGCTCCTTTAAAAGTGCCATGATAGGCAAACAAGATAAAGTGTGAGCAGCTATGAGTACACCTGAATCAGTAAAGAGAGGTTGTATATGGTTCCATTAATCTCTACCACCTTCTGTTATCTATAAAATACTATACTGAAGAATACTTACTAGGAAGAAGGGATAACTCTAATGCACAGGTGTCAGCAACCAAGATGGCTTCTCGTTTTCCTGTATTTACTTGTGTGGATGTAAATATTCTTGCTCCAGAGCCTGCAAAACAAATGAATGGCATCAGTAGTTATTATATAAAGAGTATACGTATTACAAGATCATTACAGGGGTTGTCTCACAAGGACAACCATGTCCATTTAAAGTAAACTCCTGCTCAGATGAAATGTACAGCAAGACGCAGCTTCTGCTGGCAATAACAGCTGACCACAGGGATATAGATGCCGGACCTGCAGCAATCAGTTGTTTCTGGGTGAAAAAATAAAAAATAAAAAAAGTACAAACTCTAGACATACTGGATATTTTAATGAATTGGTCTATCATCCGTCATAGTGGTAACTTTATGTCCTTCGATATTTGCACCATATTCCGCGTTTACTTTTAACTTGGATCCCAGAACTTTCACTTCGTTTTATTACAGTCAAATGCCTTCAGTATTTTTAGATCTTATTTGCATTGAGCACAGCGATCACATTCACACTCATCTAAATGTTTCCACTTGACAATTTGCATTGTGTGTTGAAGCTGTTACACAAGTTCAAAGAGCTTATGTCTCTTCAGTTTTCAACCGCATCAATACAGCATGAACCTCATTCCCCCTCTTAATTTAAAAAACAAAAAAACAATTTTTCACCCTATAAGACACCCCCCAAAGTGTGTGGGGGGGGTGTCAATGTGTCTTATGGGGCAAATACTAATGAGCACATCCACTATGAGTGTGAGCCCACGTTGTGCACATTGGGTCACAGCATTGCGTGCGGCAGGCTGAACTAGAAGTGTGTGGATGTGAGAAGTGGTGCCGGTGTAGGAGAGGCAAGTTAATCGTTTTTGGCGCATTCACATTGGGGGTATGATCTGAGGTCCGGTTGAGGCCATATTCACATTGAGGGTCTAATCTGAGGTCTGCTTGGGGGTCATTTACATTGAGGGTCTGAATGTGATGCTCTTATGCACACTGGGGCTGTGATCTGAGGTATGATTTAGGGTCTTATGAACATTCAGGGTCTGAGCTGAGGTCTAACATTGGGGTTCTGATTGGGGTTCTGAGCTGAGGTCTGAAGTATTTTTTTCCTCCTCTAAAACCTAGGTGCATCTTATGGGCAAAAAATACAATACATCTTAAGCAAATGCCTTGTTCCTGCAATATAGATTCTATGTTTAAAAAAACATATATAATATCAATCAAAACTGTGAGAGGGACAAAAGGGACAATGTGTTCCTTTTTTGCATTTTCTGTGAAAAAGAAAAAAGACCCTCATACTGTTTGTGATAGAGGACGAATGCTCTCTGATTGACGGGTGAAGATGGTTTATAACATGCACAGTCCATGTCCATGTTATCCTCCCCCTGGGGACATGTACAGTTACAAAGGGAGACACAATTTATGTCTCTCTCCGTGTAGCCTGTCAGCACTCCCCCACTGGCACCCCTCTCTTCCTCCACACTGCATGACGTTTCAGCTGAAGGTGGGACAGCTGCTTTCTTCTGGCATATCTTGGGCTGTGTAACTGCTAGTGATTCATGCTCTAGCTGCGATACAGCACTTAGAAAATAGGTTAGGAATAAAAAACGCCGGTATATGCAGCTTTCACTGGGACTCCTTTCTAAGAGCTCTAACTCGTGATTTAACATGGCTAGATGCTTGATCTTTGTCTTAAAGGGAATGGGTCATCAGAAAATGACTTAAAGGGAACCTGTCATCTCCAAAACACCCCCTGAACGAGAGTAAGCGGTGTATAGTGTAAGTGATGCTGAATCCAAATAGTGATGCTGAATCCACAAACCTGCAGTAAAATGCACTCAGTGGACTCCAGTGCTCACTCATATAATGGAGAGGACTCAAAGAAGAGTCCAGTGAGTGCATTTTACAGCCGGTTTGTGGGAGCACAGCGTCAGAATGGAAGTGAGTATGAAGATAAAACTTACATATTCAGAATCACTTACACTATACAACGCTTACTCTAGTTCAGGTTCCCTTTAAAGAGGACCTTTCACCACTCCTGACATGCCTGTTTTAATAGCTTCATGCATCCCCCACGTAATAATTCTGGAACATCTATTCTTATGTCTTTATGTTGTGCCATTCCTTTATTATTTGCACTAGAAGTTATGAATGAATTGCTATTTGCCTTCAGTAAAGGAACAGAGGGGAGGTAACAAGTTAGGGGTGTGTACCTGCACAGTCTGAACATGACAGCACTGATTGGATAGTCAGTCTGTGCCAGGACACACCCCCAACTGGTCACCTCCCCTCTGTTCCTTTACTGAAGGCAAATAGCAATTCACTCATAACTTCTAGTGCAAATAATAAAGGAATGGCACAACATAAAGACATAAGAATAGATGTTCCAGAATTGTTAGTACGTGGGGAATGCATGGAGCTATTAAAACAGGCATGTCAGGAGTGGTGAAAGGTCCTCTTTAATGGTTAAATCATGTTTTTATGTTTAACATTTGTAAAGAATTTATGATATTTTACATTGTCCATGTCAATATCTATATTTAAACAAAAATCATTCAATCTTGCAGTTTTCACACTGGTCACTAAGCCTAATAATAGGAACCACTTTTTAGTCTGTACAGATCATGTTACTGCAGTTACTTATCTGTCATTTTAATCCTGCCTGTAATGATATCACCTCTGTGTATAGATAAGACCATTTACAATAGGCGATTGTCAAAGCTTATCTATTCTTTCCTTGTACAGTGAGTGACCTCTGTACAGGTCACAGAGCATGCCTGGAAAACTCTCCCACAGAAGTCAATTAGGTCCCCTCCAGAACAGGGCTGTGGAGTCAGTACACCAAAGGTCCGACTCCAGCTCCTACTCGGACTCCTTCATAAATGGCTAATAATTAGTAGTAAGAAAATTTCTGTAGTAAAATGGCAATATCAGGCTTTTTCTCACATTAATCAATAATCAGGCTGCTAACATGGAAGCAGATAATTTCTGAACAAATAAAATGAACAAATAACTTGAAGGTGAAGTGTCACCTAGAAAACACAAACTGGTGACATGGCTGCATAGGGATGAAAGCAGGGAGACTATATAAACATCTGTAGTTGTCAACGGCCAGAATTACGTTAAAAATACTTTTTATTGCAGCTGCGATGGGTAAAAGAAGCGTGAATAAGGCACTTAAAAGGGTTTTCCCATATTGTAAAACACGGCCACAGGGCTCTCTCAACCTGGGGACACCGGGGGGCTGGAGAAAGCCAAAGTGGCGGAGTTACACAATTTGGTAACGCCCATTGACTTGAATGGGAGTTGCGTAAATGGCGTAGCCCCAGAAGCTATGTTGTTTACATAACTCTCGAGGGCCTCCTGGCGTCCCTGGGTCGGGACAAATAAAGCCAGAGAGAGCCCAGAGGACTTTTTTTTCTCCAAAATGGGAATACCCCTTTAAGTGTCCTATCCCAACGCTTCTCTCGGCCTTCATACCAATAGACAGAGCTCTCTGAGACAGACATACAGTTTACTTGTCAGTGACTGTGCGCAGTAAGAGCGGGTCCAGAGAGGCACATGTGTGGGTTTTCAGCAGAGCTCTGAGAGACCGTGCAGGCTGGGGCACTTCAGTGCCCCATTCATGCTTCTTTGACCATTCACAGTGATGACAATAAAAAGCATTTTTAGAAGGCTCCAGCCATGGATAAGTACAGTAGAGGTATAGATAGACTCACTGCTTCTGTAGCTATGTTGCCATGTCACCAGTTTTGTACGTGTTTTCTAGGTGACAGTTTCTCTTTAAATTCCTGTAAGTAAATATGCAATAACTTTGTTATACTTTTAATAATAGGAAATTAATGAATTTGTCCTCAGAAAAAAGTATTGCCTTAATCAGATCCTCCTTCATGGATGCCCCGAGAGCAGAGAACAACCTCTCGACTACTCTCTGTTGATGGCAAAGCAGTGACCAAACAATACTAAGAGAGATTTTTTAAAAAAAACTGGAATTGGAACTTTTTCTGACTCCAGCCAAAAATAGCCCCGACCCCAGGGGGCTGCCGTAAAGCGAAATTTTGACACATTTCCTTTGAAGCTGAAAATGTCAATCCTCTCTATTTAAAGGAGTTGTCTCACGAAAAATATTCTACATTTTTCAAATCAGCACCAGGATGTGAATTCTTTTGTTATTGCATGTGATTAAAAATTTAGAATAGCCACTGAGCTATTCACTGAAATCTGTCTGTATAGCGCCACCTGCTGTTTGCTCTTTTTCTAATTTCTCTGTCCTGCTCACTGAGACGGAAGCACATACTTTGTTTCATTCTTTAACTGCCTCCAGCTGCAGTAGAAAGGACACACCCCCTGCGAGTGCACAGCCCCTAAGCTGCCAGCTTGAAATAGATCTAGCAGAGCTATGAATGGGGAGATCTCTGGATCCATGTGAGGAACAGGGCTGGTTCTAAGTTTGTTAGAGACTGTCATATACTATATGACAATGGATTTTCATCTTTCACATTAATCATTGGAAAACCCCTTTAAGGGTGGCTGCACACAAACATCCATAGACTTCTATAGATCAAACCCATGCAAAATGGTACACTGCATTTACATTTTTTTCTCAAACAATGAGAGTCAATTGGGGTTTTCAGTTGAGAGGTTTCATGATCTATCGCCACATCCTTTGTCATACCTTTTGATCTCTCACTCACCATTTGCACACTCCGATGCACTGGATTCATCCTGCGAGTGCTCTGTATACCGCACATGTTTGCTTGATTTTTTTCTGCGCATCCTGCTGACCACATTTAGAGGAAAGGAATTAACTGGTGAATCGGGGATAATGCCATCATCACCATCGCCTTCTACCACCTCTTCAGGTATCTTTTTCATTGACCTAAATATTACAGAATATTTCAGTCAAAGCATTAAACACAAGTAAAATTTGAATGATGATTAATATATTTTCTGATTAAACTATTAATGAGATAATAAGAATAGTATATTGTAAATGTGCCAGATTTCATCTCAATCAAAACCACTGATGGCTGCTCATTGGAAGTCCCACCCTTGTCCAGTCTTCTAAGAGTACACAATTCAGCAGCTTCCTGAATGGCTTACACCTAACCAAAACCCAAAAGTCAGTATCTCAGACAATTAGAATATTGTGAAAAAGTTCAACATTGTAGATTCATGGTGTCACGCTCCAATCAGCGCAAAAAAACTGCAAAGGTTTCCTAGGCCTTTAACCCCTTCCCAACATGTGACGTAACAGTACGTCACATCAGGTCTTTAGAAACACAGCAGACACCCGGGCCTAAAGCCGATTGCAGACTTTTAACCGCTGAGATGCCCTGGTCAAATATGACCACAGCATCTGGAGGCACAAATAGGAATACAGTGTATTTCTCATGGACTGTAATGAGAGAAGCAATTGGATGTCTGCTGGTTATAGTTCTCTACGCGAACTACAAAAGTGTAAAACAATTTTTTGAATCATCTCCCTTTCCCCAAAATAAAAAAATAAAAATAAAAAAAAAACCATCAAGGGAGGGCATCGCTACGTGCGAATGCCCATACTATTACGATGTTAAAATATTTATCCTGTATGGCAAATGGCCGATTCGCCATTTTTTGATCGCTTCAACTCACAAAAAAAAAAAAAAATTAAATAAAAAGAATAAAAAGTGATCAAAAAGTCAAACACTCCAAAATGGTATCAATGAAAAGTATAGATCGCCCAGCAAAAAAAAAAAAAAAAAAAAAAAAAAAAAAAAAAAAAAGAGTCCTCACAAAGCTCTGTACACAACTACAAAAAAAAGTTTTTATTTTCTTTCAGTATTAAAACACAAGAAGTCTATACATATGTGGTATCGTCGTACTTGTACTGACCTGGAGAATGAAAACAACAGGTTAGTTTTAACATATAGGGAGCACCGTAAAAACAAAAGCCATAAACTCTTGTGGAATTGCGTCCCCCCACCCCAAATTTCTCCCCGTTTGGAATTTTTTTCCATCTCCCCACTACATTGTATGCAATATTAAAAGGTGGAATTAGAAAGTGCAACTTGTCCCGTAAAACAAAGCCCTCATATGTCTATGTGAACTGAAAAATTATAATATAAAAAAAAAATTATGGCCCCAGAAAGGCAGGGAGTGAAAAGGGTTAATTGGTCCCTCAGTCTGGTTCAGTACGCTATACAATCATGGGGAAGACTACTGACTTGAAAGTTGTCCAGAAGACAGTTATTGACACACTCCATAAGGAGGGGAAGCCACAAAAGGTCATTGCTAAAGAAGCTGGCTGTTCACAGGGTGCTGTATCCAATCATTTTAATAGAAGGTTGAGTGGAAGGAAAAATGTGTTAGAAAAAGGTGCACAAGCAACAGGGAGAACTGCTATTTGGATGAGATACACAAGGAGTGGACTGTGGCTGGAGTCAGTACCTCAAGAGCCACCACACACAGATGTATCCAGGACAAGGGCTAGTCACATTCCTTGTGTCAAGCCACTCATGAGCCAGAGACAACGCCACAAGTGTCTTACACGGGCTAAGGAGAATAAGAACTGGACTGTTACTCAGTGATTCAAAGTTCTGTTTTCAGATGAAAGTAAATTTTGCATTTCATTTGGAAATCAAGGTCCCAGAGTCTGGAGGAAGAGTGGAGAGAAAACACAACCCAAGTTGCTTGATGCCTGTGAAGTTTCCACCAAATACCAAAGTCACTGCAGCTGTCTACCAGGAAATTTTAGAGCACTTCATGCTTCCCTCTGCCAACAATCTTTATGGAGATGCTGGTTTCATTTTCCAACAGGACTTGGCACCTGTCCACACTGCTAAATGTACCAGTATCTGGTTTAATAACCACAGTATCACTGTGCTTGATTGGCCAGCAAACTTGCTATTGTCAAGAGGAAGATGAGAGACACCAGACCCTACAATGCAGATGAGCTGAAGGCTGCTATCAAAGCAACCTGGGCTTCCATAACACCTCTGCAGTGCCACAGGCTGATCGCCTCCATGCCACGCCGCATTGATTCAGTCATTCATGCAAAAGGAGCCCCAACCAACCATTTCTGTATTAAAAGTCATTTTTAAATTGGTCATATATATAATATAATAAGAAAATCTCATTTTCTGAGATACTGACTTGGGTTTTCAATAGCTGTAAGCCATGATCAACATTAAAAGAAATAAACGCTTGAAATAGATCACTCTGTGTAATGAATCTATATCAGGTGTCAGTAATTTCTGCCACGCCAACTGTTGTGAAACTACAACACCCAGCATGCTTCATTCATTTCTATGGGAGTTCCAAGAACAGCCAATCAAGTATGCATGCTGGGAGTTGTAGTTTCACCATAGCTTGAGTGCCGAACATTGCTGATCCATGATTTTACATTTTTAATTGAATTACTGAAATATATTTCGATGATATTCTAATTTTTTGAGATGCACTTGCATTTTCAAAGTTGCTTACTTTTTATTTTGAATGTTAACATTTTTATTTTAAATTAAAAAAAAAAAAAAAGATTGGTTGCCAAAGTGTACCTAGCCTTATCTGTCAAAGACATATGTAATCATTTCTGTGACTGGAATAGAAGCTTAGAATCTTTAGCCTTCAAATGAGAACAGAAAAAGCAGTAGGTGCAATATTCGGGAGCATGCACTTGTTTGAAGCCATGGATACATTTGATTTCCAGGTTTTGTGTGTAAGGGAGGGAGGGATACTGAACAAAAACTGCAAACAACATCAGGAAAACTGATCACGGCCTATTATTGTACTGCCCCAGTGACCACTTACATGGTTTCATCCTTACCCACAGGAGACATATGCTCTCTGACTGCCGGACAGTATATAGGGAGGCATTTTTCCTACTAAATGGATAAATACCCCCAAAGCATAATCTTGCAATTTGTTGAGCGCTTACTGAGCTTTTTGATGCATATATAACATATATGAACTTTGTATATTTGATAAGGCTGAATAAAAGACATCTGTCCATCCAGTTCGGCCTGTTATCTTGCAGGTTGATCCAGAGGAAAGAAAAAAAACCCCTGTGAGGTAGAAGCCAATTTTCCTCACTTTAGGGGAAAAAATTCCTTCCTGACTCCAATCAGGCAATCAGAATTACTCCCTGGAGCAACGACCCATCTCTAGTAACTATAACCTGTAATATTATTACCCTCCAGAGATACATCCAGGCCCTTCTTGAACTCTTTTAGAGAACTTACCATCACCACCTCCTCAGGCAGAGATTTCCAGTACATCTAAAGTTGTGTTCACCCCTGTGTCTCAATTGCAGAAAACATAAAAAATATGGAACAAAATAGTATAGCATGCTGGTGTCCGGTAACGGAACTGAAACTCAATGAACCCCGTTATAATCAATGGGGTCCATCTGTAGGTTTCAGCTATGTGCCAGATCCAGCACCTTAGGTATGTTCATTGTCCTACTTGTTTAATGGAACAGAGCAATAGAATGTATAACGGTGTGAATTTAGGCTTGGGTAAAAATTCATTCAATGCTTACAAAATGTTACACTTTATGCAAAGTTATATAAAGGCCCCCATAAGAATAAAGTGCTGAGGGGGTGGCGTAAGTAATGATTTTTTGTTTTATCATTTAGATTTCATTTGTGGATGTCAAACGTGTGAAAAACCTTTGGCAGTGAAGGAGTAAAGATTATAAAATATTTTAATTTGAGAGGTTTGGATAACATTACTATCTGGTAAAATCTCTAGAAAGCAAGGTTCTGTGTGTAAGCTTGACGTGTAACACTTGACCGGAATACTCACTGAGCCGCTTTCTGCAAATGCTTAAGTTGCTCGGAAAGCTTCTTGTTCTCATCCTGCAGTGTGTTCTTCTCGTCCACTGTAGCAAGACATTAAGAACATGTTGCAGCACAATCTGGATTATTCAGTCATTGCATGCACACTTATAAACATTAGGTAAGGAGAGAAGGCATCCTGAAGCACAATAAAAATCACTGCCAATCTGACAGATGAGGACAGGATATTACTGAAATATTACAATAATATCATAGTTCTTACTCCTGGGGAGTGACGTACTGCACTGAATGCCCTTTTCTCCCACGCGCATATCACTAGTATGGCTTTACAGAATATTGGTAAAATGGCAGGTGTAAGTTCTGTGGATTCTTGTAAATCCCTATGAAATAGAGTTAGACTGGACATGCCAAATCACTGGCTGTGGCAGGTCACCACTACGGCCAATGCCTGGCTCAGTGGGCATTCCCTGTATATTGACAGAGACAAAGATGCATTTCCTGTGTGACAACAGCGAGGACCTTGACAGAGTGGGAACTGAAGGTGGGGGCAATCAGCAGAGGTGAGTATGACCTTTTATTGTGCCATTCAGCCTTTAACAAAAAAAAAAATAAAAATTAACCTGTAAAATGCAGCCTGTACCTTTAACCCCTGATCTCTGCTGTACAGGTAGTACAGGAAGTTGGGTCTTTAAACATGGCGCCCGCCCAGAAGCTGAGCCCTGCCACAGCTCCTATGAGCTACGAAGTAATGGGGGAAAAAAAAAATCAAAATGGCCAATTTGCAGTTTTGTTATTTCACCTCCCAAAAATATGGAATAAAAAGTGATCAAAAATCCATACTCACTCAAAAATGGTATCAAATGAGAACTAGATTGCCCCACAAAAATAAGCCCTCAAACTGCAACATGGACGTCATATATAAAAATTTTATGGGGGTGAGAATATAGCGATGCAAAGAAACATTTTTCAAATTTTTTATTTTTTAAGTATTACAACACAAAAAAAAGCTATATAAATGTGGTATTGCTGTGATCGTACGGAAGTGGAGAATGAAGGGAACAGCTCAGTTTTACCACGTAGGAAACACCATGAATACGAAACCCATTGCCTTTTTCCCAATTGCACCCCCATTTGTAATTTTGGTCATATGCAAAGTTATACGGTGCCATTAAAAACTACAACTTGTCCTGCAAAAAAAAAAGCCCTCATATGGCTATGTGGAAGGAAAAATGTATAGCTCCAGGAAGGCAGGGAGTAAGAAAAAATTGAAATGTGAAAACAGAAAATCGCAGGGTCTTGAATCGCATATTACACTATATAAAATAAAAAAACAAACAAGGAAATCATATTCTTACTAAGTTCTGTGATAAGTTTCAGGTTCTGTTGTCTGATATTTTCAAATTCCAGCTGCTTCTTCCTCATGTGCTCCTCTGTTACTGCACACCGGTCACAAAGCCCAGCCCGTAACCTGGATCAAAGAGGAAAAATAATTATATCATCAGCACAGAAGCCACACATGTAAGATTGGGAAATGCCACTTTCAGACACTGCTGCAAATAGAGGGTTAACACAGTTGGGACTGGAGATAACTCCAATCCTGGCTTTAGAGCAAAAGGCTTTTCTAGGAACCGGATCTGTTTGTTAGGGCTCATGCACACGATCACAGTTTGCATCCGCATCAGATCCGCATTTTTTGCAGACCGCAAAAACAGCTACGGCCGCGTGTATGAGCCCTTACAGTTCATTTGTAGAGCAAGAATGATCACAAACGAGTTCAACTCCCTCTAAAACAACGACGGCAAAAGTCAGAGGGAGTGGTCTTGTACACAAAACTATGGGGGACACGTCTCACTTGCGCCAGAAAAGTGGCTTTAAAAAGGCACAAGCTGTGCGATAGCCTTTACCAAAACGGGTTGTGGCAAGGTCAGGAAAGGAGCACGGCAAACAGCGAAGACAAATTTATCTTCATTTACATCAGTTTTCTGGGGCAAATGAAGCCAGAAATCTACGGCAGCTCAGGACTGTTATAGAGCAGGAGTATCCTCAGACTGCACTGCATATCATGGTATTGAGTTCTCTAACCTTTGCTGCAATAACATCAAAACAACCATTAGATTAATAAGTATCAAACACTGCAAATGCCTTCATACATACATGTTTGACTATTCAAGCCGGTTAGGAAATGAATAATGATATGGACGGCGATTTACATCCACCTAATGTTCCTATAACAACCAACCAGCAGGAAGTGATTTTAAGGAGGCAGGAAATCTACAGTCTTCATTTTGCAATAATTTTGAGAAATATTTTGCACAATAAATGCAAACTTGATGCATCGGGCGCTGCTGTTTCCTGCCAAGTGACGGATCCGTCATGAAGAAGTGGCTTCCCTTGTAAAACTCTTCAAGAATGTATGACTTTTTTACCCAAACAGTCAGACAACCAGATTCAAACATGCAAACCAAAGTATTAAAAAAAATGAGTCATGGCAGCAGGTGGCAAGCAGATTTATACTAAAACCAACTTGTAAAAAGAAGTCCTCTGCCTGCATATCTTTAAAAAAAATAATAAATAAATCAAAAATATTAATAAATAGTATTGGATCCAAGCACTGATAGGGGTTTACATGAAAAGAGAAGCTCTTATAAAATTCCAGAAACAATGGGAGAATTGGATAGTGAAATCTGGATTGGCTTCTCAGGACTTGACGAGGTCTTGGGTGGTGGATAATATGAGAATTGTCAATCTGGGTCAGAGAGGTAGGACTGCTCACAGGTGAACATTGAAGGGCACAGTTATGGCTGTAGATAAGTACTGTTGCCAGGACTTAAACATAGATCCTAATGGGGTTTGGGAGGACACTGCAGGGGGGGGGGGGGGGGGGGGGGGAGAGTGTTAAGGGGGGGAATGAGTACTCTGTAGGGGGTATTGTTGTACATGTTTTGTACCTTGTACTTTTGTACTTGTATTACATTAAAAACCCTAATAAAAAAAAAAAAGATCTGATTAAAAGCAAAAAAATTATTTAAAAAACAAAACACAATACTCCTTACCGGTCTTCAAGGACTTTGATAGTGTCATGAAGCGCCTTCTGCTGCTCCCTTAGCTGTTGGTTTTTAGCGTAGAACTCTTCAAGTCTCTGAGCATCCCTGTTTAAACAAAAATATTTGCTAAGTGTATTGTACTTCTCAAATTATACTATAATTTTTCTACTGAGTAAAAAAGAGATGGGAATGGGAGCTATTGACAAAATAAACTGATTTAGCCGGCAATTATCAGGAGCAAACAAAACAATGAAGCAATCGTCTCCTGTGTAAGGGGACGAGCCAGCGATACAGCGACTGCTTGTCCCATACACGTTCATTGTTTCTGGGCAGCAGAGCCCGCTTACACAGGCTGATCTGCAGGACAGAAATTAGGATTTTAGGTGCCGACCCAAGATACTATCTCCCAATTAATGAGTGTTTGCTCTTTCATCAGGTGAACGCAGGCACCTTAGGCCTCTTTCACACTAGCGTTAGCACGGATCCGGCACCTAAAGGGTGCCAACGGATCCGTGCTAACGCTGATACATATGTGGAGCCGGAGCAGCGCTCCGGCCCCACGCATGTTGACAGACATTGGGACAGCAATACATACATACACACTTACATACTCCAGCCCGGGACGCCGGCAGCACGTCTTCACGCGCCTCCTGCGCGCAGTGATGACGATTCCCCACAGCGCCCTCTGCTGGGCGCAGTGGGGAAACGTCATAGCTGCACGCAGGAGGCGCGTGAAGACGTGCTGCCGGCGTCCCGGGCTGGAGTATGTGAGTATGTATGTCTGTATTTCTGTGTAGCCGGATCCGGAATGACCCCCCCATTGCAAGTCAATGGAGGACAGATCCGGATTACTGGTGTGTCACACCAAACGGATCCGTCCCCATTGACTTGCATTGGGGGTCATTCCGGATCCGTCTTGGTGCAGATGCCTGGACCGGAGAGCAAACCGCAGCATGCTGCGGTTTGTTCTCCGGTCTGAAAACGGAACGGAATGCTTTCAGGAGCATTCTGTTGTCTTCAGTTCAGTTTTGTCCCCATTGACAATGAATGGGGACAAAACTGAAGCGTTTTTTTCCGGTATTGAGCCCCTATGACGGAACTTAATACCGGAATTTAAAAACGCTAGTGTGAAAGTAGCCTAATACACATGGCAAGTGTTTCCACAAAAACTTATCCTCTACAGTTGGCCAGATTGGCGGACCAGTCAAGATGTAATCTTGCAGCTTGCTATAGTGTCAACACTAAGGGCAACCCTCTATATTGGTACAATACCACCATTATGTGCAAATAGAAAGGTGCCCTCTGAAGTACAGCTCCACTGTTACATCTACTTTGCTAAAATGATTAGGAAATTCCTTATAAGGAAGGCAAGTTGTGGGAGAATCTACTCTAGACCTAACAAATGAACCGCAGTATGCAGGCTGCTGCTAAATCAATACTGTTAATTGTAATGGGGAATGGATATACAAGCAATTCACCAATATAGATCAGCTCAGCACTCCTGAGGTGGAGGTATGTTTAGAGAGGACCTGTTATGTCCCCTGACTGATTGACTGATTGAATGAATATATATTGAAAATCATATATATTTTAATAAAAATGTTACATCTTATACATGAGATTGTTGCCTTAGTAAAAGTTTTGCAGATTGCTGCATGTAAAGTGAGTGACAATTTGGCAAGGAATTGCGTTGGCAATCGTGGCTTGTGACCCAGTCTCAGAGATCATTAGATTCAATGGGAAAGCTTGGAAAAACATAAGGCGCTCATTGTGGCACTGGTTATCAGCGCTGAAATATTAAACCTCAGGTATTCAGCAGGGGTCAGTGAGAACAAGAATGCCTATATACAGCTATTGTATCTACAATGGGGCGCTTGTCGAGAGGCTCCAGCAAACATTAATGAAGGAATTTGTGTGGTATGCATTAAGTCACAAATGAAGAGCTCTGATAATATTCATCATCCGCAGACAGGAGGACTGACTTCATCAGGGGAAACCGTGTATAATCACTAGATTTATATAAATGTGGCTTATTATATTATAATAACATTTTGTTGCCAGTCTACATGGCTTTTTGTTTGTACCCATAGTCTAATGATAGGACACATGACAGGATGGACAGACTGCCGATTACTAGAAACTTCTGGACTGTCATATGATCTGCACTCAATGAATGGCTGCTAATAGATCCACAGGACAGCAGATTGCTGGGACCTGTAGTCCAGCAGGAAACCATGTGGTCTTGTTCCCTGCCAAGACTGCCCATTTCAGAGGTGGATCTGGACCTGTAAATTGTACATAATAAGAAAGAAAATACTATGGATGGACATATTACAAACTTATAAGATAATTAATGCTGTTAAGACTTACAAACATCTTTGAGTCTTCAACTTGTTAATTTTCATTAGAAGCTCTAAAGCAAAAGCAAAAGTATAATTACTGTTAGAGGCAAGGCAGAACGTGACTCAAGATGCAGCATGACTATTACAAGGATGTGAGCAAGAAAACATGCAAGCCATGGACTAAAAAAAAAACAAAAAAAAAAAAAAGAGACACTGGGCCTCATTTATCCAGACCGTATTAAAGAAAAGCCGTCTGTTGCCCACGGCAACCAGAGCTCAGCTTTTATTCCATATTCTGCTTTTGAAAAATTAAAGCTGTGATTGGTTGCTATGGGCAACAGACGGCCTTCTTTAAAAGGAATCTTTCCCCTCCAGCACGGCTTAAAGGCTACGTGCACACGACAGTGAAAAACGGACATGTGATGTACATTTTTTTAAGGGCCATCACAAGTTTGTTGTAAGACCAATGGTCGTCTATGGGGTTATTCACACAGCAGTTTTTTTGACTCAAAAAATAGAACATGTTCTGTCTTGTCCATTTTTCACTGACAGACTGCCCACATACAATTGAATGGGTCCATTTTTAACGTCCGTCTCTCAGAAAGGCATCAGTGAAAATACGACCGTTTTTTTATGGTAGCCACCAGTATAGAAAAGTGCAGGAGACTATACTTTCCTATACGTTACATTTCAATTATAGGACGGATGCCAAATGGACACAGTTGGCATTGGTCAGGCCTACAGAAGCTGAGCCCGCTCCATTCCGGCTGTGTCGCCAGATCTGCCTCCCCGCGATGCATTTGTGGGGTACCAATCGTTGTCACCACAGCCCAGGGTATAGTGAGGACCTCAGGACTGCCACGTTGCTGCTCCTATTACATTGCGGGTTCAGTTGTCTGGGAAGGCCATAAAAATACTTTAAAAAGTCCAATAAAATACTAACACTAAGTACTAAAACATAAAAACTATATAAATTTGGTATCAACATAAAATCGGACAGACCCACAGAATTAAGTTATTTTTACTGCACAGTAAAGTGCTGAAAAATAAAAACCTAAAAAGCAATGGGAGAAGTGTTTTTTTTTTTTTCAATGATTGCAGTAAACACGCAAGTCGCACTGTGACCCCTGCAATACTTGGGTGCGAACAACTCATTCTGTAAAATACGCCCTCATACCTCTGTATCGAAGGAGAAATATAAAGATTATGGCTCTGGGAGAGCATGGAGGAAAAATATGAAAAAGGAAACTGGCTGGGTCAGGAAGGGGTTAAATACAGATCTTATAAAAACTACCTGCAATTATTTGAAATGAGTAGCACAAGGTTGGCTCTAGTGATGGTATTCTAGATAATATGATTAATATAAAGTATTATCCCTGCACCAAAGGAAACTGGGGCTCTGTGTGACCACATCCAGATAACAGAAACTGTAGAGAAGTACGGTAAACTAAACACGCTCTGCAGTACTCGGATTGTAATGGCGTTTCACTGCACGCAGTATTAGGTTACACATAGTGTCATGGGAAAATGTTAAACAAGAGTGCGGCAATGTGTGCACCTGCATATGGCCTCCGTGTCTGTCTGTGGAGGAACAAGGTCACATATTTTTCTTCCTGCTTAAAACTTTCCAATGGTATGTGATGCTAAAAATACATGGCGGAAACGTCCAACGTGTAATAGCCGTGAAACTATGAATGAATGCTGCAGAATGGCCACAGATTAGCCCCATTCAATGTGTATAAGGTTGGAGTCACATTTGCCTTGTGAACTCCGCCACTCTGTTCCGGTCACTGTATGTGGCATATATTCGGCTGTCAGCTGGACAAAAAGTATTACAAGCAGCATTTTTTTTCCAGCCAAAAGCCGGAATACATGCCGGAAAGCAGTCTGATCCCTGCCGAAGTGGGAACAGGCGGTGCACGGTGGTATCCCGCTATGCTGGACACTGTGAACTTCAGCAGCCTATTCCTCTGCCGGAACAAACTGGTGGAGTTCACAACACAGATGGGAATGAGGCCTAAGCTGGACACACCTTCACAGTGCCAGCTAGATCTCCGTGCTGGAGCCACACCAGGAAGGGACATGTCCCTTATGACACTGTTCTGAAATCTTCAGCTGCATAAACAGCAGTGTGACATCCACATGAAGGGAAGCAGATTTTAGAGTGGAATGTGCACCCCACAAAAAAAACCTGTTAACATGTCTTAAAGGGGTTGTCCGAGTTATTTTTTTGTCCTTTGTATGTCATACCTCCCAAGTGTCCCTCTTTGGGAGGGACAGTCCCTCTTTTTGACCCAAGTCCCCCTGTCCCTCTTTACTCCTTAAATGTCCCTCTTTTTGACCTGGAGAATTAATGCATAAATGTACATTAATAAATTTACTAAATTTCTCCTTACTAAGCTATCTGTTTGGTTTTTACCTGTATATTAGACAATAACTCCATTATTTGGTGCAATTTGGACCATAAAATATCTATAATCTGATGATTTATGTGTTAATATTTATATGGACATTGAAGCGCAAGAAAAAAAAAGGCCACAGGGCCTCCAGTAATTATGATTTGGGCGGAGTTAGAGGCGTGGCCTAGTATAAAAAACCTGCCATGATGCGCGCCGCACACATTGTCCCTCTTTGCAATTTTCAAAAGTTGGGAGGTATGGTATGTTTCTAACTAGTCAAATACAACAGCTTTTCCATACACTTTCTGCTTCTAAAGCTGCTGGTTTATCAGATTTCACTCAGGGTCACATGACCTGTGATGTCAGCTTATCTCTCTGCTAATCTTATATTCGTGCACCAGCAGATTAGAGCCTGTACACAAGAGGTCACTAGCCACGCCCCCCCTGCTCTGCCGGATTCTTTCAGACAAAACATTAACCCCTTCAGCCAGAACACACTGAAGGCTTTACTACAGCAGCTGCAGATGTAAAGAGACACATGATCTGCCCTCCTCACCCTACAGACACAGAGCTGACTGGAGGAGATGCAAAGTATTGTATTGTACAAGAACAGGTAGGGGGAAGATCCTGTGTGTATCAGCAGTGTCATTGTACAGCTGGGACTTGTAGTCCTACACATACAACATAATTCCAACAGACATGTCACTCAGGGCAGCGATTGTTATTACTGCAGGTAAACAAAGACCAGAAGAGAACCAGGGAAATGAGGAAATATAGATTTTTTTTGCCTAAAACTTGCTTAACTTAGTTATCTATTGCTGCACATCAGATTTACGATTTACAGTACTATACATATTTTTTCATAACTAGGACAACCCCTTTAAGGCCCCCTTAATACACTGAATTGTTTACACTATTTTTAAAGATGTTTTCCACCTTTTTATATATTGATGACTTTGGATCGGCCATCAATATTAAATTGGTGGGCTTCTGAAACCCCCCTAGATGAGTTGCTTGCAGCAGCCACCAGAAACAAAAGACTGTGTAGTGATAGTGCTCTGCTATGAGTGACAGCTCTGGCATCCAACCAGGAGGCCACTACTACAGCTGTCACTCCAAAAAGAGGGGGTGAGCTGCAGCTCAATACAGACATCCTTTCAGTGAAGCCCCGCCTCCTGGACACTTCAGAGAGCAGAACAGAAAAATCTGAAAAACACACAAAAGGTATATTTGTACTGCTCTCCCCAGCCCTTACCTAACTGCTGACAGACTCCAATTAACCCCTTGACGACTGCCATATGGCTATATACGTCCTATCTGCACATGCCCCGTGCAGATAGCACGTATACACACGTGCAGGCAGCGCTTTCATCCCAGCGCTGATCAGCGCTGGGATTAAAGCTCCTGCAATCTAGCAGGAGCAGGTCGGGTCCCGGCTCACAGACAGAGCGGGGACCCTGAGGAGAAGACAGGAGCGGTTTATTACCGCTTCTGTCTTCTCCTAAGCCGGAGGATCCTTACCTAAGCCGGAGGAGCAGCAGGAAAGAAGCGGCAGCGCCGCTTCCTGTACTAGTCCCGGCGGTCACGTGACCGCCGGGTGTCTCGGGGCCACAGCAGTGCTGCAGGGTCTAAGGAGACCCTGATCAGCTCTGCCTGTGTCTAATGAGCCCCCAGGGGTCTGTTTTCCCCTGTAACTGGGGCTCCTGTGGATGCCCCAGTTACAGTAGAAACAGTGGGGGAAAAAAAGTGTTAAAAAAAAAAAAAGTCAATGTCCTCTAAAGGTCTTTTAATGACCTCCTGGGGGACATATTATTTGTCAAAAGTAAATTAATATATAAGTAAAAAAAAAATAAAAAACAAACAAAAAAAAGTGTAAAAAAAAAAAAATTAAACACGCAGTCGCCAATGGAAACAGTCACCATAGTCGCCCCGTCAAATAAAATCTATACATGCTATATATCAAAACGATCGTCATCAAATAGGGAACCCATTGCAATAATTAATTTGTGTGTCAGTTTTAATATTTAAAAAATAAAAATCTATAATTAAAAAAAATTACTTTTCTTTAATAAGAATTAGCGGTTTTTGTCTAAATTACACCTAAAAAAATATAAAATATCTTAAAAAAAAACCATTCTAATAATAAGTCCTAAGTGTCAAGTAAAAAAAATTGCAAAAATTATTTTTGTATTCAAACCAAAAAAAAATAAAATAGGGTCACTAAACCACCATGTGCCCAAATCCCAAAAAGTTGCCTGGACATCCAGGCCTTTTATAGGTCCGGTCATGAAAGGGTTAAGGAAGAAAAAAAAAACATGTTTTGCATGTAAACGTCTTAATTACGTGGTTAACTAGCCTGGCCACAACACGTCTAATATATATGTATTAAAAATGAAAAAACACCAAAATTCTCTGTATCCACCCCTGTGTTTGGCTTGAAAAGAGAAAAAAAAACAGCTACCAGGTCTACATGTGACTCCAGCCTTACATGAGTTGTCTTGTTTCAGGAGGAATCCTGACAACCCTTGGGATCAGGCTGCATATACTAACCTGGCAGATCCTGCACTGCTGCTCCGGTTCACCTGACCGGGCTCTATTTACCCGGCTGCAGCAGTGAAGTCATGTAGACAACATGTGACAAGTGAATCCAATCACTGGGCTCGGCAATGCACCTATACTTTTTCATGCTAGTTAAAAGCAGATTGACTTTTTTAAAATTATTTTCTGATTGTAGATTGCGTTATTTCCTGAACAAGATTATGGAGGACGTCCATCTTGCCTGTGCTGTTCTTAACAGCACTTAGAGATATGCTTTACAGTAGCCAGTAACTGGACCCACATAAAATATAGATGACGTCTGTGTGACAATCGTTTTTTTGCGGATCCCATTGTAACAATGCCTATTCTTGTCCGCAAAGTGGACTAGGAAAGGACAAGTTGTATCTTTTTGCGGGACTGCGGAACAGACACAGTTTGCGGTCTGTTTTTTTGTGTACCCATAGAAATGAATGCTTCTGCGTGCGATCTGCATTTTTTGTCGTTGTGTGAATGGGGCCTAAGGGTGCCAAAGTAGTCCTGCCTGGAATCACAGTGAGATGACCACTGAAATCAAGAAGAGATGCCTATTATTAGGCCTATGGGCCAGTGTGAAAACAGTAGGATTTTTAAAATATAGATAGAAAATTAAAAATATAATCACCAAAATTTCTTAAGAAATAGCAGCAGTAAATATGATAAAATAAAAAAGTCACACTGTCTCATTCCTTTTCTCCCCTGCTGTTTCCAACGTCGGGCTCTGATCATGCAGAGTGACGTCATCTTCCCGACTACAGTTGTGAGATCCCGTACACACCAGGTCACCGTCCAGCCAATCACAGTATATGGGACGTTACTGCTGAGGCCAGTGATTGGCTGCAGTGGTGACAAGTGTGTATTGGAAATCACCACTGCAGCCGGGAAATCAAACACCGGCGGGGAGGACTGGAGCATGACAGGGGAGTACGAGTTATTTTAAGACGTTTTCTGCTGCCCGAGTTTTTATTAATCTCAGACAATCCCTTTGAAGGAAGTGTAATGTAATAAAGTCTGTCGTTACCTTGCAGCTCTTTGTCATGACAGTCTTTCAGCTTTGTCCACAGTTCCTTAAATAAGTCACCAGGAGCAAGACTCTCGGCAGAGCTCGGACTTCCACAACTGCTTCCTGAAATATTCATCTTCAGACAGTGTTGATCACTTGCTCCTACACGGTTCCAATCACATAGCTCTGTCCTCTGCTGCAAATAATGCAGGCGACCTGCTGGTGACATTTAAATACATTGGTAAATAACATGTTTCAAATCACAAAAAACCTAAAAAGGGGTTGCCAACACTGACTGACTTTTTTTAATTACACCCCCATTCTGCTGGACCTGTAAAAGGAAGCATGCGTAGCTGCTGGCCATTGCTCGATTTCAAGTAAACTTGCACCGCTGCAGCCAATGACTGGCCTCAGCAGTGACGTGTTCCCAAGTGGTACTTGACCCATCAGTGGAAAGCCGTCTGAGGCCAGTCATTAGCTGCAGCGGTACATGTGCACCCCCATCCATACTGGAAGTTTACATGCAGGGATCAGAAGATCACAGAACTGCGCCAGAATAAAGCAAAAATATGTAAAAAAGGTGGCAGCGGTGGAAACCCCTTTAAGCATATGGCCACACAGGGTGATTCTTCCTGCACTTCCACTACAAAATCCACAGCACAATCTACATGTCTGAGATTAGATACAATATCGTCCACTAATGGACTGCTGGTCCATTAATACACATTAAACATGATGGCAGAAAATCTGCAGCAAATCTGCCAATCCTGTGCCCATTCATGGCACATATAACATCTGATAGGAGGGGGCTCTACCACATCTGGAGAAGGGTGATGCTGTGTACCCCGATAAAGACTCAGGAGAGAACCTGAGATTCTGCCATACACATCCGCTGAAGTCTATGGAGAGTCACAGCCGAGCGAGAGCCATGTCCATCACTACCCATACATCACGTATAATGGAAGACGGTGATCTGCAGGATGAAGGGGTGTTTTATACCCCAAATATATAAACATGTCCGCCTTACTCCCTCTAACCTGTGGGCTGATTCTTCCATTTTACCGGATGTATCGCTCTCCGTACACTGAAGTGGAGAGGATTACTTTCCTCACCCTTTGCATAATATCCACATTGTAGATTTGCATGAACTCTAGAGACAGACTCTGTGGTGGTGACAAGGAGACTGTCACCAAATATTGCTACAGGCCTATAATGACTTTCCCAATATGTACAGCGTGTCACGTACGGATGAAAGTGACAGGACGTAAACCTCTGCATTAAAGGGGATGTCTCACTTCAGCAAATATTTATTATGTAGAGAACGTTAATACAAGGCACTTACTAATGTATTCTGATTGTCTATATTGTCTTCTTTGGTGGCTAGACTTATTTTTCCATCACATTATACATTGCTCGTTTCCATGGTTACGACCACCCTGCAATCCAGCAGCAGTGGTCGTGCTTGCACACTATAAACTAAGCACCGGCCTACGTGCGCTCCCACAGTCCTGGTCACCAGAGGCCGACACTTGTTCCTATAGTGGGCAAGCACGGCCACCACTGATGGATGATGTGATAGGACAATTAATCCAGCCAGCAAAGGAAGCAATATGGACAATCACAATACATAAGTAAGTGCCGCTTATAAACTTTCTCTACATGATAAATGCCACTTGCTGAAGTGAGACCTCTTTAATTACACTGATTTCTTCTGGAAATGTAACTAAAAGAAAACAATATAAATGGATAAATTAATACTTCACCAGCATCTTCCGTGATGATTCACTTTAAAATGAGGTTGTCCTGTATTATTAAAAAAAATGGCTGCTTTTCCGCCAAAAACAGCACCACACCTGTCCACAGGTTGGATGCGGTATTGCAGCTCTGCCAGCTGACTCCAGTGAATCCAAGCTGCAATGCCAGACACAACCCATGGACAGTGCTGGTTCTGATTTTCAAAGAAGGAAGCCATGTTTTTCTAGTACAACCCCTTTAAGGATTTATGCACACCGCCGTGTCCCTATTTCAGTCTGCAAACAATGGAGCAGCAAAATACAGACACCTTACATGATAAATCCGTATTCTTCTCACTCCTATCAATAGAAAGGGCTATTAACAGAAGAGATTAGGACCCGCTCTATCATTTGCAGAACTGACTACAAAGGTCTACAGTCCGTGGGCAAGTAAAGGACTCATTACTGAATGGACATACGGATGAGGAAAGCATATACATCATCCATATGTTTTCTGCATCCATATGTCCATGTAAAATGCAGACGACAGACCCAATGCAGTCAATGGCACATGGCCTGCATCTGTATTACATGGTCGTGTGCATGAGGCCTTAGGGAACTTTCACAGTCAGTGATTCCCATCAGTTATTGAGAACCAGGTGCGGGTCAGAAACACAGAAGAGGTGCAGATCACTCTGTGGAGGCGCCATTCTTGGTTCTAGCTCACAATCTCTAATGGGAATCACCGAAATGTCAAAGACCTAAAGCAGGGCATACACATCTGTCTCTCCAAACACGTTTACCTCTGCTGAAAACGTATGTGTATTCAATGGGAGAGGGGAAGGCTGTTGCCAGACACTTATTTCCCTGAAGAGAACATTCATTTCATCTGATCCTTCACCGAGATGATCGTCGGAAGCTCTCCATACACATAAGTGCCAGACAGTCCTGGCCTTGTCAGCGGGTCCTGCAGATAATACACTAATGTGTCTGGGGTGATAAAGAGGACCTGTCCCTGCTCCTGGCATGTCTTCCCCATGTAATAACTCTGGGGCATCTATGCTTATAGATGCTGTGTCTTTCTTCTACTATTCTTGCTAGACGTCTACAGGTACAGATGAGTATTACCAGCTGGGGGTGTGTCCCTGCAGAATTTGACATTATCCAATCAGTGCTCCCATCAGTCCCCAATAATAAAGGAATGACAACATCCAGTCAGAAGAATACATGCTCCCCTCACATCTGCTGGGTCCCCGCTCATTTTTGGTTTACGCTCTAATATATGTGCTGCCCACAGTAAAGACGTCACGTGACTGCCCATAAAGTGAAGCCAGCTGGCACTCCTGACGGTACTGACAGGATTGTACCTACTGCTCAGCGGCTGCAGAGCTTTATATGTACAAGAAGTGCAACAAGTACTACTTCTACAGAAAACCGCATTGTTCCTAATGTTAATGCAGTACAAGACATACAGTGAATTAAAATATAAAACTGAGGACGCCCTTAAAAAAGACCTGCCATGTGTGCATAAGGGTGTAAAGGTGAAGTGATAGGGGCAGGGGTCACGTGACGTCATATTTTACACGGCAGTGATGGGATACATAATGTCAGACATGTAGCGACACGACCCTGTGGTACCTGACACCACCATCTATAGTGTATGCGCACATTTTTCAAAATGAAGGAAGTATAAAGCAGCGACATTATACAGCTCCACATGCAACCCTCTGCCAGTACCTCACACATATACTGCAGCATATTCTCCAGCTGACTGCGCCGGGCGGGAAATCCAAAACTCAGGAAACACTCACGAGACCCGCCGCTCTGACGTCACCTCACTGCGTGCGCGCCCCCGTCTCCCCAGACCTGCTGCGTATGCGCTCTCGTGCTGCCTTGTGTGGCGGTCACTGGCTGTACGGTGCGTCATTTGTGTCACACAATTTTTTTTTTTTTTTTTACACGTTTCTGCAGATAAACATATGTCAGTTTGTATAGGGAAATAACATGTCAGGTGTGTTCTTATTATCTTTAAAGCGCAGCTGCTTCTCTTTGATTCTGTGAAATCAGGACTCACACAGTTCCCCAACAGATTAATTTTCACATTTCTAAGGGTACATTCACATTAGTGTTAGAAATCTGGCAGAGGGACCGTGTCCGACATAGCCATATAATGCCGAGATACGCCACATTCCCCTTGACTATAATAGGATCTCCAGTGGTCCAAATGTCGGCATAAATGTCTCGTTTCGGCTGGATGAATACAGTTGCACACAACGCTTTTAATCTGACTGACAGATCTCCTAACAGTATTGTGAACCTAGCTAGCGCCTACCTATAACATGCTATGTTTTGTAAAAAAAAAAAAAAACCCACTTCCCTAAAATGCACCAAAAATGAAGAAAAACACTTTAAAAAAACACTAGGAAAAAAATTGGTGTAAAAATGTGCATTTTTTTCAAAAAATGTGTTACTTATAGTGACAGATGTTCAAATTAAAAAGTCTGGTGTACGTCCCAACACATTTGATTTTATAATGTATTAATACTATAAAACTGCCATTAGGTTCCTTACACTCCTTTCACATCTGCGTTGAAAGCTGCATTTAGGGCTTCTGTCACAGAAATTGTTAAAAATATCGGAGAGAAAAGACCTGCATGGCAGACTGTAGATGGACTGATGACTATGGGGTCGGGTATACAACATATGAGTCTTCTGGAACCACAGCGTTCTGGTGGCTATGCTTTCCTTCACAGGTCTCACTGGGTAGCTGGGGAGGATGAGAGCTGGACACCCCATACATGACCATACTTTAGTTACTCGTTGGCTGACAGCTGTTCCTCCCAGTCCCCCATACACAGTCACACTGGTGCCAGGGTTCTGAATACTGCCAGGCATCTCATGTTGAAATCCAACATACTTGATCCTTCTTTTCCCACAGCATCTGCCTTTAGGGGAAAGTAGAGACACATTATATGGTCAGAAGGTCCCACTAAAATTGAGGGGTTCTGTTGACATTAAAGGGGTTCTCCGGGAATTAAGAAAATGAAAATACTTAAAGGGTTATTCTCATTTTAGACAATGGGGGCATATCGCTAGGATATGCCCCCATTGTCTTATAGGTGCGGGTCCCACCGCTGGGACCCGCACCTATTTCCAGAACGGAACCCCCGAAGTGAATGAGGGCGCACTGCGCATGCGCAGCCGCCCTCTATTCATTTCTATGTGGCCGCCGAAAATAGCCGAGCGCTGGCTCGGCTACTTCCGTCGGCTCCATAGAAATGAATGGGAGCGCACCGCGCATGCACGGCCCGGCTCCCATTCATTTCTATGAGCGGCGCGGGGAGCTGCGCCTGGTGGTGACCGGATACCTGGGGTCCTCCAGGCGCAGCACTCCCCGCTCCGTTCTGGATATAGGTGCGGGTCCCAGCGGTGGGACCCGCACCTATAAGACAATGGGGGCATATCCTAGCGATATGCCCCCATTGTCTAAGATGAGAATACCCCTTTAAATATTACTTCATTATAAATATATTCCCAAATACCTTTCATTAGTTATAATGGCTCGTTTTGTCATGGGAGCAATCATTAGGAGAAACAAAATGGCCGCCGTCCTATTAGTACACACAAAACCTGTCCTAATCACACAGGAGGACAAGTTAATTCACAACACTGAGGTAAAGAGCTGCCTCATCCTCCTCTCTACTCTGTTTGTCAGGGATTATGATCCTGAATACAGTTGATAGGATCTTCAGATGAATCTCTGTAGGAATGGAGTCCATGAGGAGACATGAAGTACGGAGCAGAGGTGAGATGTGGCTAATGAGCAGCAGCTCTTGTGTGCAGTCTCCATTACCACAGTCTGTCCTCTCTGCCATCTCTGTACTTCATGTCTCCTCATAAACTCAATTCCTACAGAGATTCAGCGGAAGATCATATTAAACTGTATTCAGGATCATAATCCCTGACGAGCAGAGAGGAGGATGAGGCAGCTCTTTACCTCAGTGTTGTGAATTAACTTGTCCTGCTGTGTGATTAGGACAGGTTTTGTGTACTAATAGGACGGCGGCCATTTTGTTTCTCCTAATCATTGCTCCCCAGACAAAACGAGCCGTTATAACTAATGAAAGGTATTTGGGAATATATTTATAATGAAGTAATATTTAAGTATTTTCAAGTAATTTGTCCTGCTGTGTGATTAGGACAGGTTTTGTGTGTACTAATAGGACAGTGGGCATTTTATTTCTTCTAATCATTGCTCCCTAGACAAAGCAAGTCATAACTAATGAAGGGTATTTGGGAATATATTTATAATAAAGTAATATTTACGTATTTTCATTGTCTTAATTCCCGGAGAACCCCTTTAAATGGGTTTTCCAAGATTTTGATACTGATGACTAGAGTTGAGCGAACATGCTCGTAACGAGCACTGTACTGCTCGGATCCCCTGCGCTCGCATGGGCGCAGGCATCCGGATCCGTCGGGTGAGGAGGACGGATCCGGATGGCTGCGCCCATGCAAGCGCAGGGGATCCGAGTAGTACAGTGCTCGTTACGAGCACGTTCGCGCAACTCTACTGATGACCTATCCTCTGTAACTGACACCCGGGACCCCTGCTGATCAGCTGTTTGGGAAGGCATCGGCGCTCCTGTGAGCACTGTAAGCGCCATACATTATATAGCGGCTGAGTTGCACTCAGTCCCATTCACTTCTATGGGGCTGAGCTTCGATACCAAACAAAGCCGCTATACAATGTACGGCGCTGTGCTTGGTGAGCTGAGAGAAGTCCGTGTAACTCGCAGGAGGGCCGTTGCCTTGTCAAACAGCTGATCAGTGTGGTCCCAGGTGTCGGACCCCCACCGATCAGATACTGATGACCTATCCTGAGCATGGCTGGAGCTTTGGCTTCTGCTGTAACTAGAGAACTATCTCCTGTACTTCTAGATAAGCAGATAGAATGACACGCTTGCATTCTCACCAGTGAAAACATACATTTTTGGAATATTTGAACCCTTTCAAATATTAAGTTACAACTTCTGAGTTATAGAAATGTGAACAGGTTTTACTGAGAGGCATTGTCCAAAGTGACATTCAGGAGAGACAAACTGGTGGAAAGACCTTGAGCTTTCCTGAAACCACAAATACCTCTTTCTCCTGTACAAAGGCTTATATAAATATCTGAAGGTATACATAGTTCTCAGCGTTATATGTCAGCTGCAGGAAGCACATAGTCTGCATTTTGCCTATGAAAATTACTGGACAAACTGGAACGACATCTTGAGTACAGGTAAAGTACAAAACACACCTAGACAATAAAAGTGTGGGAAAAAAACAAGGACATAGACGTTCATACAAGCTGCATCTTACATGCAGAGAATCATGTATACTGCAGTGTAGTTATTGTGATGACATACTTTTTGGATTAAAAAAACTGGATCTATGCAATGCTAGTCCCAGCTTTCTACAGATTCTGAAAGACCTAAAGTTGTGTTACAGTTCCCATATGATGCTGTGCAAAAAAAAACCCATAGAGGTGGGGGTCCAGAGGTCAGATCTTAAAGGGAGTCTGTCACCTCCATATGCCCATATAAAGCACTTAAATAGCCCCATAGCAGATGTAATCACAAATGTAATGGTACCTTTGGCGCTTTCTTTTGATCCTTTAGAAGTTGGAAAAACGTAGTTTAAATCATATGCAAATGATCCGTTGGAAGTGCCCGGAGGCAGTGTTTACTGTCGTGGAGCCCAGGCTCCTGAGCTTTTTTACATATTTTCCCCTCCCCAGCCACTGCCTCTGCCCGCTCTGTACCTGACTCGGGTCCTCCTCTGCCGGCGAGATCCCGCGCCTGCGCAGTCTCTCGCCGGGCCGGGGCATGCGCACTGCGATGCCCATTTTGGGCACGGCACCGACGAAGTCACTGCGCATGCGCCGGCCAACGGCGCGAAACCTGAAACATGCAGTGCGCATGACCAGGCCCAGGCGAGAGACTGCACAGGCGCGGGATCTCGCCGGCACAGAAGGAGGACCCGAGTCAGGTGCAGGGCGGGCAAGAGGCAGTGGCTGGGGAGGGGAAAATATGGAAAAAAGCTCAGGAGCCCGGGCTCCACGACAGTAAACGCCGCCTCCGGGCACTTCAACGGATATCATTTGCATATGATTTAAACTACGTTTTTCCAACTTCTAAAGATCAAAAGAAAGCGCCAAAGGTACCATTACATTTATGATTCCATCTGCTATGGGGCTATTTAAGTGCTTTGTATGGGCATATGGAGGTGACAGACTCCCTTTAACTGATGGGACATTGCATTAATTGAGCCTTTACTATCTGTAGTGAGAAAACCCTTTTAAAAAGAGTCTGTCAGCAGTTTTGACCATGCTAAACTGCTGACAGCATTAGGTAGGGGCTGGAGAGAGCAGTACAAATAAACTTTTTCTCATCAGCAGTATGAACTTTTATTCTGCCAGATTCTGCTCCTGTAAGTGCCCAGGAGGCAGAGCTGTTCTGTGAAGTGCTCTCATGCACTGAGCTTCTTCACATCCCCACTGGTCTGAGTGACAGCTGTGGTGGTCTTCTGGCGGGATACTACATCTGTCACTCCAAGCAATGGGGAGGGCTTGTGAAGCAGCTAAATGCAGAGAGCACTTTATAGTGAAGTTGGGGCCTTGCAGGAGCAGAATCTGGCAGAATAAAAGTTCATATCCCCCTTACTTCTGATAATGAAAGCGCCACAAAAGGTATATTTTTACTGCTCTCCCCAGCCCCTACCTAGTGCTGTCAGCAGTTTAGCATGGTCAAACTGCTGACAGACTCCATTTAAGTATAGAACAGCTGGTGGAGAAACGTTTCCTAGAAAATTTCTTTCTTTTGATTAAAAAAGATATTGGAGAGATCAGATCTCTATTGTATTTAATGGCATTGTTTTGTGGACCATTCTCTGGTCCCCCTTCTATCAGCAGGATCAAAGAGCTGAAAATAAAGAGGTGATGGCCAGCCAATAAATGATAGGCCAGCATGTAATACTGCATTTCACCTGCAGTGACCGCCTCCCCCAGTGATAGCAGCTGATTGCTGGTGCTTTCTGAAGCCAGGTCCATGATGATCACAATTTCTCTTGATAAGAAAACCAAAAAGAAAATGGTTGCTTTCACATTTCTCCTTTAATATGTGTTGTAAGTATAATATAGCAGCCAGCCAATGAATATAGCTACGCCTCATTCTCACAGTCAGTGTTCAGTCAGTGATTTCCATCAGTGATTCTGAGCCAAAACCAGGTGCGGCTCTAAACACAAAACAGAGGCTCCAATTCTGGTTTTGGCTCACAATCACTGATAGAAATCACTGACCAAACACTGATGTGTGAATGTAGGTTTAGTCGGTGTGCTAACATTGCAGTGGCTGCATATGGACAAAACCCTGTCCACACGATGGCAGCCATTAGATGCATGATGATGAAGGTAGGTCTGACAGATTCAGGGTCTTTTATCAACATAGCTATGCCAATTTTGGTTTAAAAATAAAAAAAGACGCAAGATACCCTTTTGCAATTTTTTTAAACTCCCCTACAACAATATTTTATTGCATTGTGAGTGATGGGGTCCGTCCAGGACTTTGCCCCCACCAAATTTACTAACATTTACACCTGGAAACAGGTGGAAAAGAGGAGTGAAAACTACTCCTGCCAGGGGCAGGCATAGATTTCACTCCAGGAGCACTGACTGGTTTAAAGGGCTTCTCCAGGCTTTTAATATTGATGACCTATACTCAGGATACTCCGCAGAATCCAGGAAAACTGGGGGAGATTTATCAAACTGGTGCAGCATTAACTTTATCCTATCAGCTACAGGGCAAATCTTTTATAATGTATGTATATATGTATAATGTATGTGTATATGTATAATGTATCTATATATGTATAATGTATCACACTGATGACATTACACATTCTGTTGGTCAGACATAGGGTGTAATTTGTTTGCTGACCATCACCATTTACACGTTTTAAAGGGAGTCTCATCAGATTTATTCTTGCCTATCTGAAGGCAGCATAGAGTAGTGTTACCAGCACGGGGTCATTTATTCTTTTGTTCCCATACTTTTTATAAAATTACAAGTGCATCTCAATAAATTAGAATATCATCAAAAAGTAGTTTTTTTTCAGTAATTCAGTTAAAAAAGAGAAACATATATAATATAGAGTCATTACAAACAGAGTGAACATTTTCAAGTGTTTATTTCTGTTAATTGATGATTAGCGCTTACAGCCAAGGAAAACCCAAAAGTCATTATCTCAGAAAATTAGAATAATTAACCCAAAACATCTGCAAAGGCTTCCTAAGCCTTTAAAAAGGTCCCTTAGTCTGGTTCAGTAGGCAACACAATCATGGGAAAGACTGCTGACTTGACAGATGTCCAGAAGGCTGTCATTGACACACTCCACAAGGAGAGTAAGCCACAAAAGGCTCATTGCTAAAGAAGCTGGCTGTTCACAGAATGCTGTATCAAAGCATATTAATGGAAAGTTGAGTGGAAGGAAAAAGGATGGTAGAAAAAGGTGCACAAGCAACAGGGAAGAACCGCAGCCTTGATAGGATTGGTAAGTAAAGGCCTTTCCTAAATTTGGGGTGAGATTCACAAGGAGTGGACTGCTGCTGGAGTCAGTGCTTCAAGAGCCACCACACACAGACGTATCCAGGACATGGGCTACAAGTGTCACATTCCATGTGTCAAGCCACTCGTGACCAATAGACAATGCCAGAAGCGTCTTACCTGGGCCAAGGAGAAAAAGAACTGGACTGTTGCTCAGTGGTCAAAGGTGTTGTTCTCAGATGAAAGTAAATTTTGCATTTCATTTGGAAATCAAGATCCCAGAGTCTGGAGGAAGAGTGGAGAGGCCTCAATCCAAGCTGCTTGAGGCCTAGTGTGAAGTTTCCACAATCAGTGATGGTTTGCGGAGCCATGTCATCTGCTGGTTTAGGTCTATTGTATTTTATCAAGACCAAAGTCACTGCAGCCGTCTACCAGGAAATTTTAGAGCACTTCATGCTTCCCTCTGCCAACAAGGAGATGGAATTTTTATTTTCCAGCAGGACTTGGCACCTGTCCACACTGCCAAAAGTACCAATACCTGGTGTAATAACCACAGTATCACTGTGCGTCTGACCTTAACCCCATAGAGAATCAATGGGTTATTGTAACAAAAAGGAGAAAATATATGACCTGGATCGCACATCCCCAAAGTATGCCCTTTGATCACTAGTGCTTCTCAGCAAAAATATATGGCTTCTCAGCGCAAATTACAGCGCACCGACCCCCGAACTAGAGGCATTGGTGTGCAATTTGATCAAACAGCATAAGCCCACTCACCACGTCAAGGTTGCCTCTCAGAGTGGGACCTACTCTAAAACGATGCAGCACTGCGCAGCGACACCATGACGCCGCTCCAGCGGGCGGCGGGGCCCAGTCGCCAGACAGCACCTCGCAGCCTGACGATTGCCAACCCCAGCAACTGGGTCCCGCCAACCCGCCAGAGCAGAGACAAAAAGCCACCACGCAGTACCGCACCATATGAACGGCTGTCCTAAACCAGGTGCATCCACCAAACGGCACCCCCAGCCGCCGCGGAAACCACAACCCCCAGCAAGCCCCAGGCAGTCTGCAGCCAACTGAGCCCACCAAGAGCCGCAGCCCCACAGCAAGCCAGGAGCCGCCGGACGAGCACCACAGGCCCAGCACAGCCTGTCCGTGCTTCCAGGAACTCCAACTGAAAGCTGGAAGGTCCATTCACACTCATATGCAGTCTTCTGCTAATTAAAAACACCTAAGCTGGGTGGGAGGAGTGCTGATACCAGATATAGAAATACAAATGTAACAAAAAGGAGAAAATATATGACCTGGATCGCACATCCCCAAAGTATGCCCTTTGATCACTAGTGCTTCTCAGCAAAAATATATGGCTTCTCAGCGCAAATTACAGCGCACCGCCCCCTGAACTAGAGGCATTGGTGTGCAATTTGATCAAACAGCATAAGCCCACTCACCACGTCAAGGTTGCCTTTCAGAGTGGGACCTACTCTAAAACGATGCAGCACTGCGCAGCGACACCATGACGCCGCTCCAGCGGGCGGCGGGGCCCAGTCGCCAGACAGCACCTCGCAGCCTGACGATTGCCAACCCCAAGCATGGACAGGCTGTGCTGGGCCTGTGGTGCTCGTCTGGCGGCTCCTGGCTTGCTGTGGGGCTGCGGCTCTTGGTGGGCTCAGTTGGCTGAAGACTGCCTGAGCTTGCTGGGGGTTGTGGTTCCGCGGCGGCTGGGGTGCCGTTTGGTGGGTGCACCTGGTTTAGACAGCCATTCACATGGTGCGGTACTGCGTGGTGGCCTTTTTGTCTCTGCTCTGGTGGGTTGGCGGGACCCAGTGCTGGGGTTGGCAATCGTCAGGCTGCGAGGTGCTGTCTGGCGACTGGGCCCGCCGCCCGCTGGAGCGGCGTCGTGGTGTCGCTGCGCAGTGCTGCATCGTTTTAGAGTAGGTCCCACTCTGAGAGGCAACCTTGACGTGGTGAGTGGGCTTATGCTGTTTGATCAAATTGCACACCAATGCCTCTATTTCAAGGGGCGTTGCGCTGTAAATTGCGCTGAGAAGCCATATATTTTTGCTGAGAAGCACTAGTGATCAAAGGGCATACTTTGGGGATGTGCGATCCAGGTCATATATTTTCTCCTTTTTGTTAAATCAATGGGTTATTGTCAAGAGGAAGATGAGCTGAAGGCTGCTATCAAAGCAACCTGGACTTCCATAACACCTCTGCAGTGCCACAGGCTGATCGCCTCCATGCCACGCCGCATTGATGCAGCCATTCATGCAAAAGGAGCCCCAACCAAGTATTGAGTGCATTTACTGTACATACTTTTCATTTGGCCAACATTTCTGTGTTTAAATTTTTTTTTTACAGTTGGTCTAATATAATTTTCTGCGATAATGACTTTTGAGTTTTCCTTGGCTATAAGCCATAATCATCAACATTAACAGAAATAAACACTTGAAAAAGTTCTCTATTTGTAATGACTCTATATAATATATGTGTTTCACTTTTTGAAGTGAATTACTGGAAAAAAAAAAAACTTTTTGATGATTGATTTATTCTAATTTATTGATTTATTTTATTGCACTTGTACTGTTTTGTCTTCTACAGAAAAAGTGACCCAATGCTCTGTTTCTACTTTATCCTACCTCTGAGGTGTGCACCATGTATTTCCTTCTCGTAGTAATGCCATTGCAACTAAGTGGTAGTTGCAGTTTTTTTCAGAATGTTAGGGGTTGTGCACATTTATTAAAGGGGTTATCCAACCCCTATAATGCCCCCCCCCCAGGCACCTCATACAGGTTATATTTACCTTGCTCCCCGGCACTTGGGTCGCTCCTGATGCCCGGACGGCCACCGCTGCATCTCCCCGTTGTGCAGATTAAAGCATCCGGCGATGAGATGGGTGACGCTAGGGAGGTTCGTTCCCGTTGCGCCTGTTATTGGCTCCCCCCGTCAGCCTGCTGTTGGCTGCTCCCCCCATCGCCAGATGTTTTGATCTGCGCTATGGGGAGATGAAGTGGTGGCTGTGCGGGCATCAGGAGCGACACGGGGAGCGGGGTAAGTATAACCTTTATGAGGTGCCTGGGCATTTTGGGGGGCATTATAGAGGTTGGATAACCCCTTTAATGCTGAATGCAGAAAGATAGTTCTCTTCATCTATGACACAATATCCTGAGTCTCCTCTGTCTGGATAATAGCTGGGGGGGGGGGCTAGCGATACATTGATGTTCCCCATCATACCAGATATTAAATGCCCCTCATTCTTCTGAGCGAATATGTGTATTAATACTTATTAAGGTGAAATGCTTTGTAAAATGTCCTTTAAACATCCTGCGCTGAATGTGATAGTCGAGCAACTTCAGGTAATTTAGGTTAATAGGTAACCTATGCAATTGGCACCTCTCCTCTCCATGGTCACAGCAGGTCACAACCAAATATACAGTTATAAAAGACTGTAAATGCAGAATACATTAGATCCTTCAGCTGCAGAACACTTACTACAACAGGCTAACAACAATCTTACACAAAGTATGAATTAGTTGAATTTGTCGCTAGGATATGCCACCAATGTGATATAGGTGCAGTTCTCGCTTTTGGGACCCGCACCTATCTCTAGAACGGAGCGCCAAAAGTGAATCGCTGAGCACAGGCTCTCAGCAGTTCCCTAGAAGTGAATGGAGCAGTGGCCGCCCTTGCGCAGTGCGCTCTACATTCATTTCTATGGATTTCCAAAAATAGGTGAGAGTGCCACTTGGCTATTTTCGGCACTCCCATAGAAATGAATGGAGGGTGGCCGCCCATGCGTGTGAGGTGCGCTCTCCTTCACTTTGGGCGCTCTGTTCTTGAGATAGGTGCGGATCCCACATATGACATCCTAGTGATATGCCACCAATATTTGAGGTGAGACAACCACTTTAAAGGCAGTCTGACTCCAGGAAATTCATGTGAAACCAGGCACAATGCTTTGTCGGACTAGCTGAGCTGAATGTAAAGATACCATTCACTTTGCGGTCCGTTTTGTCACTATGGAGAGAAAGTACATTTAATCCATATGCAAATGAGCATTTAAGTGCACTGAGGGTGGGCCCAAACCACTCTGTGCACTTTTGCTCTTCCTGCTTGCTTTGTTGGAATGTTTTTATATATTTTACCAAGAGCTGACATTTTCCTTTTCTCTTAAACCTCTTTCAGACCAATGAGTGTCTCGCTGCGGACTCCCAGTGTAGCACCCGGCCTGAATTTCCAGCACCTCCGGGGTCACATAGCTTTATATTGAATGTATTCTATAACACTGACGGCATTATGTTAGTGTCATCTAATACATTCCAGACGTCTAAGGGTTAAATAGCATCATAAATCAATATAATGCTATGTGACTCTGGCAGTGCTAGAAGTTCAGGCCGGATACCTCGCTGCGAATCCGCAGCAAGACACTCGCTTGAGGGCGCCTTAAAGGGAATGTGAATAAAAAGCTGCCATGTTACAACTATTATTAACCCATTTTGCCGATTATACTGTATAAAGATGCTACACTTAGATGGCACTCTAAGATGAAACACATGCATGAAGTTGCATGACATTGGGTAAGCGTACACCGGGCTATGATAACCAGACACACTGCTGGATGCTGCGCCTGATTTATGACGAAGCGCATGCTTCTTCATAAATTAGGTGCAGCAACCAGCAGTCCGAGTCTGTGTGCCTGAACTGGGCCCGGCGTAGATGATGATAAACATGGCGCCCCTGCCTCCCCATCCTCGCCACGCCCCCTTTAAGGGAAAGTGACGAGGCTAGAGGAGAAACAGCGCAAAAATGTTTGCGCAAGTGCCACTGAAAAAGTTACAAACGTGCAGTTTGCAAATTTTTCACACTACAAAAGTGACATATTCAAATTATAATACATTTTGAAATGCTAAAATTTCAGTTATTTTTGCCAGTTTCAACACTTTCCATTGAATATATGACTTCTATTATCTGAAGACTGTACACCCACTAGAGTAACATGAAAGACATGAATTAGTGACAGAATCTTCCAACCATTCCTGACAATATGTGGAAACTGGTACAGATACCATTAAACGTGCACATTCACACGTCATTGTTCCTCGGACAGCACACGTCCCCATTCATTTTAATGTGTGTATTCACACATCAGTGTTTTAGCACGAATCATGCTCTATTTTGACGGATCCATCACTCCCATTATTCACGGATCATTAGAAAGAAATGCTTTGAAAATTATTTTTCAGCTGTTCAGTGTCAGTGAAACACGGATGACAAACAGACAGAACACGGATCCATCACGGACATGTTTATGGAGGCATCTCTAACCACCTTTTCACGTATTTAAGCACGGACAAGGACTTGTGAATGAGGCTTAAAGGGGTTGTCTCACTTCAGTAAGTGGCATTTATTATGTAGAGAAAGTTAATACAAGGCACTTACTAATGTATTGTTATTGTCCATATTGTCTCCTTTGCTGTCTGGATTCATTTTTCTATCATATTATACAATGCTCGTTTCCATGGTTACAGACCACCCTGCAATCCATCAGTGGTGGTTGTGCTTGCACAACATAGGAAAAAGCGCTGGCCTATGTGCACTCCCATGGTCCTGGCCATCAGAGAGGCTGATGCTTTCTCCTATAGCGTGCAAGCACGACCACCAATGATGGATCGCAGGGTGGTCATAGGCCTTGGAAACGAGCAGTGTATAATGTGATGGAAAAATGAATCCAGCCAGCAAAGTAGACAATATGGACAATCACAATACATTAGTAACTTTCTCTACATGATGAATGCCACTTACTGAAGTGAGACAACCCCTTTACATCATTTCAATGTTTTACTCGCATGTACAAAGCATTTTTCCCATCTGCTGCACATTGAAACACGCTTTATACAACTTTAAGTAAGATTCTCAGCATTTTTAAACAAATGATGACATCATAATGAGTAACCTGTACCATTACATGTGATTTCATTTAGTACATGAAGATAACATAAGAGCAGTACTTGTTTAACATGCTTTTGCTCTTTTGTACCATGTTCTCAGTCTGTCGTTCATTACTTTTATCATTTTGTAATATTTTTTTTAATGGTAAAAATATAAAGCTGTAGCAACACGACTTGCAGAGGGTGGGCTGATTTTATACATTGAAATTCAAAATTAACTAAAGCTGAGATGTATGACTATTGACTGTATTTCATAAAATTGTGTAATAAAGGTAAGATTTTTGTATACCCTTGTATTTATACTTCAGTACAATATTGGAGATCTTTCTTGGCTGCTATGTATTGTACTTGCGTCTTCTACAAGAGACCTCTACTTTACCTGATTTCATTGTCACACAGCAGTTTATAGAGTGATCAAAGCTGACCATTGAGAAATCTATACAATGTAGCACTTAGAAACATGATTCTGAAGAATGTTCCAGGACACACAAGCATGATAAAACCTGTCTTCATTCCGTTCTATGTAGTTCATAATACATAAGGCATAATACGAGAGTCCTGGGGTTAATAAGTTACCAGCTGTGGACCTGTCTTATTTGCTGTTCTAGCCATTAGCTAGTTATGCTGCATGGTCCATCAGTCTCATAAAACACAATATAAGTGTGGAATGGTCACCGCACATTGCATGTGAACTATGATTTGTAGAAACTGTCATTTTAAAAGGCAACATAAGAATAACATGAAGATAACAGCATTAAACCTCAGTCCTCATCTAGTAATCTACATCCATAATTGCTCTCTAGATTAGTCTACATTCAATGATAGTGGAAAAATGCAAAATGTGTGACTTTAAGAAAAAAAAGGAGACAGAAAACCATCATTAATACACCTACCTCTTTCTTGTTAAATGAATGATCAGTATCAGTGGTGACTATACTCTTAGCTAAGGTACTCTATGTGGATGTAGCCTGGACCATCCTGGGGCAACTGCTGCTGGTGTGAATGTGTGTGAAGATATACCTCGAATATATACAATGTGCAAAGGATATCCTAATATGCCTTTCATTCAACTCGCTGGGCAGGTTTTTACATTCTGTGTAACATGGAATGATACCAGAATTTGCTGGCATGAGAAGCTAGTCAAACCGGTTCCTCAGTCATCCAGAAACAAGTCCAACCAGTCTGCATCAAAGGCTAGGGCAACATGCTGTGGCTCAGCACCACTAAGCTCCATCCACTTCTGTGAATGATTCATTCCCTTGTCAACTCCTAACAAATGGGAAGAGAATGTTGTAGCCTCCAGCTAAATAATTTAGCAGACTCCTGTGGGAGTGGCAAGCATCCGTGTCAAGTACAGAGAGATCCTACAGATTCATTTCTTGAAGTCTAATGTATTTTTATTTGACATATGTATGTGGTGGCACAGATTGAAATAAGGCTATATTAAATGGTTACAAGCAAAAAGATCTTGTTAAGGTCCAGAAGCAGAAGACAATAGGACCCTTGTACAAGACTAGTATATGGGCTAATATGATGTCTGATCCTGAGATTACCTGACTGAAACACATTTGTGATGTCATAGCAGCATACTTGACTGAAAGATGATTGTGATGTCACAACTGCTTATCTGACTAATACCCTTGTGATATTGCAGGTCTTACTTAAAGAGGTTGTCTCACTTCAGCAAATGGCATTTATCATGTAGAGAAAGTTAATACAAGCCACTTACTAATGTATTGTGATTGTCCATATTGCCTTCTTTGCTGGCTAGACTAATTTTTCTATTACATTATACACTTCTTGTTTCCATGGTTACGGCCACCCTGCAATCCAGCATCGGTGGTCATGCTTGCCCACTATAGGAAAAAGTACTAGCCTATGTGCGTTCCTATGGTCCTGGCACCAGAGAGGCCTGTGCTTTTTCCTATAGTGTGCAAGCATGGCCACTGATGCTGGATTGAAGGGTGGTCGTAGCCATGGAAACGAGCAGTGTATTACTGTGATGGAAAAATAAATCCAGCCAGCAATGGAGGCAATATGGAGAATCACCAAACATTAGTGTACATTAAATGTATTAACTTTCTCTAGATGCTAAATGCTATTTGCTGAAGTGTGATAACCCCTTTAAAGGGCATCTGTCAGCAGGCCCTGTCAATTAAAGTGGAGAGGGTGCGGCAGGACGTAGTGCGTGCACTATGACCTGACGCTGCACGCAGTCAGGTGACAGTGCAGCGCCAGCAAGAGAAGACAGAGGAGCGCCGAACCCGGAGGGGAGCCGCAGCGCAGGAGAGGTGAGAGAGTTTTTTATTTTATCCATATGGGGCTGATGGGCTGATCTGAGGTCTGACGGGGGCACAGTGGGCTGATCTTAGGTCTGATGGGGGCACAGTGGGCTAATATGGGGGCACAGTGGGCTGATCTGAGGTCTGATGGCACAGTGGACTGATCTGAGGTCTGATGGGGGCACAGTGGGCTGATCTGAGGTCTGATGGGGCCACAGTGAGCTAATATGGGGGCACAGTGGGCTGATCTGAGGTCTGATGGGGCAAAGTGGGCTGATCTGAGGTCTGATGGGGGCACAGTGGGCTGATCTGAGGTTTGATGGGGGCACAGTGGGCTGATCTTAGGTCTGATGGGGGCACAGTGGGCTAATATGGGGGCACAGTGGGCTGATCTGAGGTCTGATGGCACAGTGGACTGATCTGAGGTCTGATGGGGGCACAGTGGGCTGATCTGAGGTCTGATGGGGCACAGTGAGCTAATATGGGGGCACAGTGGGCTGATCTGAGGTCTGATGGGGCAAAGTGGGCTGATCTGAGGTCTGATGGGGGCACAGTGGGCTGATCTGAGGTTTGATGGGGGCACAGTGGGCTGATATGGGGGCACAGTGGGCTGGTCTGAGGTCTGATGGGGGCAGAGTGGGCTGATATGGGGGCTGATCTGAGGTCTGATGGGGGTCTGACATGAAGGGCTGATGGGTTTCTGACATGGAGGGATGATATGGGGGTCTGATGAAAAATATTTTTTTCTTATTTTCCTACTCTAAAATCTGAGGTGCGTCTTATCATCGGGTGCGTCTTATAAGGCGAAAATATGGTACATTATTACTGTATATTATTATTATATATTATTTTTAAGTCAGCAGTGAGGCTTCATTCCTGTAGAACCCATGTGCAGTTAGATGCAGCTACAGGTTGCAGAAACAGCATGTCCCCTGGTAAGGTCCACAATAACTGTTAGGAAGAAATCCATAACCTGAAGGCATATCATTTAGTGTAATGCAGTGAGAGTGACACCTTTAAAGATCCTCTGTTGCATTTTGTAGATCATGTACTGTATAATCTCATTTGCCCTGTGCTTGTTTGAGGACATGTGTCTTTCTCTATGCTACATTTTAATTTTAACAAACGGGGAGGTCCTTGTATCTCCAGTTGCTGGCTTCTCAGCAAGATGAGACTCAGGTCCTGTGTTGTCATAACCCGCCTGGGAACTCTTATAACAAATACACTCTGCAGGATTTTCAGCCTTTGGCCAGAGTGAAACTTTAATTACGATTTGATTAATTTTATTTATATATTTTATGCATTCATATAGCGCTACTATATTCCGTATCGCGGAATGTGGGAGGAAACCCACACAGGCACGGGGAGAACATACAGACTCCATGCAGTTTTGTCCTTGGTTGGATTTGAACTCCATTCCCTCATAGTTTTTCAATTATTATTTTGGTAAAGCTGCCAACACTGATAGAGTGTTGGTAGAGCATGATCCTTGATGTGCTGCACAGTTTCAGCTGCAATGCTACCCTGTGACAGCAAAAACATTGTAAGGACAAAACTACTCATCAGTTTATGTATTTCTTTTTTTTTTTTATTAATTCTTTATTTAGGTGAAATAATGGAAAGTCATACAAGACAATTAATGATGTAACATAAACCATATAAGCATTAACGTAAGGCAATAATTAAGAGAGGGGATAAGGATAAGTTGAGGGGGGGAAAAGGGGGGAGAAAGGGGAGGATAAAGTGGTGATGGGAGGGGGGGGGAGGGGTAAGGGGTTAGAGGAAAGAGTCAAGGGAGGTACAGGAGGGGGACATAAAACAATAATCAATATCAGTCAACAGAAAGCTAATAAATGTTTGATCACGTCTCAGACTGGTAAAACAATCGTAACAACATACGTCATCCGTACTGGGTTATCTTATTAAAAGAGTTATGAGGTTTCAACATTCTAAAGAATCATTCTAAAGAATCACTCCTCTTAAAGGCCAAGGACGTTATGTAGCCTTAATCTGTCTCCATCTGATCCACGGATCCCATGTAGTCAGGAAGGTCGGATGCTGCCACCTCTCCCAACTAGCCAGTTCCTCTAGTTGAAAGATGAGGTGGACCCTTTGATACCATTCTTGCACCGATGGTGCGATAGGATCAAGCCAGTGAACCGGTACTAATAGTTTGGCTGCTATTAACAAATATGACTCCAGTGAGTGCTTGGAAAAGGTACCATTACCTTCAGGTAGGTTTAGGAGTACTAAACGTGAGGAAAGCGAGAGAGGGAGCGAACAAATGTCTCTCATGCCTTTTTCTATTGTCTTCCAATAATCCTGTATAACCGGGCAAGACCACCATATATGAGATAATGTACCTGGCGAGTGGCCACATCTCCAGCAGAGATCAGTGGACGAAGGAAACATCTTAGCAACTACATCGGGTGATCTGTACCACCTAGTTAAGAGTTTGAAGGAATTTTCTTGAGTTCTAATACAACGCGAGCATCCATGAGAACGCTGTAGCACCTTTTTTACTTCTTGGGAAGAAAGTGTGATGTTAAGGTCTTTTTCCCAGGCAGTCAGGTAATGCGGTTTAGAAGGTGTTCTCTGCTCATTAATCTTTTTATATAAGTTAGATAAAAGATGTTTCGGTTGCTGAGGCATGTAAGACAGTGTCTCAAACCAACTAGGGTCTCTGTGAGGGAACTTGTCTAAAAACTGTTTGCAGCACTCCGAAAAGTGTGCCATGTGAAGGTAAGTAATGGTTTTAATACCATGTTCATTTCGGAGAGACTCAATTGTGGGGATACAACGATTTGCCAATAGTGACCCGACCGGGATCGTCTGAAATTGAGCCCAGAAATCCGCCAATATCCCCTTCTCCCTTCCCACAGCCACCGGGATAAGCTGGGACGGAAGAAAGGGAGAAAGCGTCGGAGGAATCGCTTGCTCCAAAGTATTAAGTAGTGTGAACCTGGCTGACATGAGACCTGCTATGTTGGGATGAAACGTGGTTCTTCTAGAGACCTCTGAGATAGGTTTCCACAATAAGTAGAGATCTTTATTAGTCAATTGCGATTTCAATACCTGAATTCCCAGTGGAGCATCCCGCGGCGACAGAATTTCTCCCAGGATTCTGAGCTGCGCAGCTGCGTAATACATTTTAATATCGGGAAGACCAAAGCCTCCCTTATTTTTAGGTAAGGTTAAAATACTATATGCTAGTCTGGGCTTAGTTCTCTTCCAAAGGAAGGCAGAAAAAAGCCTGCGAATCTTAGCAAAAAATGTTGGAGGTAGGTGGATCGGGGCAGTCTGCACAGCATACAGAACCCGGGGAAGGATATAGGTTTGTAGGAGGTTTTTTCTACCGATCCATGACATCATTGGGATTTCAAAGGAATTCAGCTGGGCAGATATCTCCTTTAATAAAGGTGCATAGTTAAGGGCATAAATCTGGGTGAGGTCTTTCGGGATCTTAATACCTAGGTATTTAATGGAAATACTGGGCCAAGCAAAGGAGTAATGAGCAGATAGGAATTCCTGAGTCTGTTTAGGTAGACCTACTCCAATGGCTTCACATTTGGATAGGTTAATCTTAAAGTTTGATAGATCTCCAAATGCATTAAAAATATCTATTATAATTGGGAATGCAGTGACCGGGTCTGTTAAAAAAAGTAATAAGTCATCCGCAAAAGCTGCAATCTGATGATGAACGTTAGCCACTTGTAGACCTACTATATCGGGATTACGGCGAATAGATTGTAGGAGCGGTTCTAAGGCCAGAACAAATAAAGTAGGGGACAAGGGGCAACCCTGGCGTGTGCCATTTGTGATCTCAAAGGGGCTAGACAGTACTCCATTAGCTCTTACTCTAGCAGTGGGTTGGCTATAGAGAGCAAAGATAGCATCTATAAAGGGCACAGGTAAGCCAAATCGTGAGAGAACCATTCTCATGTATTGCCAGTCCACTCGGTCAAAGGCCTTTTCCGCGTCCGTACTGAGGAGGGTAAGGCTCATGTTTTTATAGGAAGCGTAAGAGATAGTCTGGAGGACTCTGATAGAGTTATCACGTCCCTCTCGTCCCTGCACAAATCCCACTTGTTCCCTATTTACCAGTGATGGTATAATGGAGGATAACCGTTGGGCCAGAATTTTTGCAAACAGCTTCACATCAGAATTCAGGAGGGATATGGGTCTGTAACTGGAACACAGCGTCGGGTCTTTACCTTCCTTGGGAATTATACTGATATGTGCTTCTAACGCCTGTGGTGCTATATGGGAGCCCACCAGTAAGCTATTAAAGTAAGTAGACAATCGGGGTACAAGTTGCGTGGCAAACAGTTTATAATAGGCGATTGGGAGGCCATCCGGCCCCGGAGTTTTCCCATTAGGGACAGATTTCATTACTCTATGGATTTCTGCATCTAGGATGGGCTCCATTAGTTTCTCTTTATGAACCTGAGTGACAGAAGGCAACTCCAAGTTGTTCAGAAATTCGTGAATACGATCTGTTCTAGCCTGTAATTCTTCAGGAGTTTCTCCTGCTCTAAGGTTATACAAATTATTGTAGAATGCTGAGAAGGCATTAGCTATTTCTTCATCAGAGTTTGTCAGAGCACCATTAGGGGAGGTAACTTTTGCAATGTGCGCTTTATCTCTAGCTTTTTTAATTAAAGCCGACATTACCTTACCTCCTTTATCCCCATGTGCATATTGTTTGTAGCGAGCTTTCAAATAATTCTTAGCAGATCTAGCATGTAATAGATCCTTAAGTTCTTGGCGCAGCACTGTCAAGTCTGTGAGTGCTGACGCAGCTAAGGAGAATTTATGTACCTTCTCCTTTTGTGCAATACGATTAAGTAATGAGGAAATACGCAGGCTAGTTTGTTTTTTGACAAATGAACCATAGGATATGAACTCGCCTCGTATATAGGCCTTGTGGGCTTCCCATATAGCAGTCTGTCTCGGGGTGGAGTTAGCGTTAACCTCGAAATAGGATGTAAGTTTGGAGGAAAAGGATTCCCTACTGGAGGATGATCCCAGTAGTTGGGGATTAAGCTTCCAAGACCATTCCCTTGAATTCCGATGCGAAAACTGCAATGTCAGAGATATCGGGGAATGGTCAGATACAGTAATGTTCCCAATATCAGTTTTGGTGACATTAGGGAGAAGATGACGTGAAATCAAGAAAAAGTCTATTCTGTGATAGGATCTATGAGGGCTCGAGTAGAACGTATAGTCCCTACCTGTGGGATTAGAGGTCCTCCAGACATCTACGACCCCCAAATCTTCGAAGGTTCTATGGAGACTACCAAGTGCTCTATAAGAGACTGGGGCACGTTGCGAGGTCGTGTCTAGCAGGGGATTAAGTGCCAGATTAAAGTCACCTCCTATAAGTAGTACACCTGATTTAAACAGCGAGACAGCCTGGAAGGCCTTCTTTAGCCATGGAATGGTACTCTTATTTGGGGCATATATATTACATACAGTAAAGGTCTGAGAGCCAAAGATGCCCTTAAGTAGGAGATATCTGCCCAGTGGATCCACTACCATGTCTATGAAATGGAAAGGTACATTTTTATGAATACCAATACTCACACCCTTGGATGCTCCACTGGGACTGGGCGCATGAAACCAGGTTTTGTAAGGACCGTGAATCAATGTAGGTACATGGCGTTCCCTGAAGTGCGTTTCCTGCAAGAGAATGACATCAGCTTTCATTTTCCTTAACAACGCAAAGATTTGACTGCGTTTAGTCGGTGCATTGCCCCCCTTGATATTAAAGGAGGCAAAGTGTATATCACAAAGCGTCATAACTACTAATACCAAAAGTCTGATAAATCTGACTAAGCCCTACATTTACCGATAAGCCCAGTACGGTGACCAAAGAACAAAAGAGAACCATAAAATAGTGTGCATATAGAAAAACAAAAGTGACATAGAGAGAGGATGTCCAACATTTGGGGGGTAACATCCTCGAAAGTAAGGCCTGATCGTAAAACGCCCTAAACCAAACTGTTTTGGTACCACAATATGGTCCCTATGAAAGAGCTATGAGGGGGAAACAGAAATGTAGTCTGATAAGGCAAGAGGGAGGGGGGACATAGCTAGCAACCTAATTCGGCTATTCAAAAATCAGGGATGACATGTGGAAGAGTGCCGAGACACTATCCACCATGTCATTTAATATGCAGAGAGTGAGCAAATAAGAGAGGGTCCATGGAATACAGGGGAGGGGAGGGGGGGGGGAGAAGGCAAGAGGGGGAAGGAGAGGGACCCCCTTCCACTCCATCAGCCATAATAATGCTTGCGGCCTAACCCTGAAAGGCCGTGGCTCGCCAAAGGAAGGAGAAAACAAAGGGGGACTCCCACCTCCAGCCCCACCACCCCAAAAAAAAAAAAACAAACAAAAAAAAAAAAAAACATAGCATTACAAAACTTTAAGGGAACTCAGTCACTTAGGGGTGTCAGCAGAGGCCTGGTTCTTTGGTCGTGCTGCGCGTTGTTTTTTCACCGGGGACCAAGCGTCAGGACTTGGAAGGTCAGGAAGAACTGGGCCTACTGGTATCGGCATCCAAGACTCCACTGGGATAGGATCCACTTGTAAAGCTCGCCATACTGAAGGTAAGTCCTCTGGTCTGCGTATCGTAAATCTGGAGCCATTTATAGTAAATTGCAGACCGAAGGGGAAAAGCCAGCGATATGGGTTCTTTCTTGCTCTGAGTAGGTCAGTTAACGGCTTAAGCAGGCGTCTCTTCAGAAGGGTTGAAGGGGCCAAATCCTGGTACAGCTGAATTTTAGCATCACGGAACTGCAGTTCCTCTCTTGACCTAGCAGCATTTAACAAGGCAAGAGTGTCCACATAGCTCAACAGGCCACAAATAATGTCCCTTGGAGGATCCCCTGAGGGAGGTTTCGGTTTTAGGGCTCTGTGGGCCCGTTCAATGATTACTCTAGCGGCCGGTTCGGGGCCTAGTAAATCGACAAACAACAATCTCACCGCCTCGACAGTAGCCTCTGGGCCCTCCGTTTCAGGGATGCCCCTAATTCTTATATTCTTCCTCCGGCTTCTATTTTCTTGGTCCTCCAATGCAAGAAATGCCTGATTAAGGTGAGAATAGTGAAAGGCAAGTTGGTCTTTCACCGCCACGCCATGCGTCAATAAGGCCTGTTGTACAGTCTCTAGGGATTCCACACGTGTTCCCACATGTCGAATATCCGTTCTCATCTCAGCTAATTCCGCTACAAGGGGGGCCATAGCTCTCGTGAGAGCTCTTTTTAGGAACCCTCTGGAGATCGCTTGCGCTGCCGATCTATCTGGAACATCAGAGGTGCTTTCTGCTTCTGAATCCTCCGAGCCTGATTCCGCCACAGAGTCAGGCGGCGCCATCTTGGATTGCCGTGTGGCAGCTGCAGCTGAGTGTCTTTTAAGGTATTTATCCATTTCTTGCTGGGCTTGGGCCGGCTTGCCCACTCCCAAAGTCTCCCTCTGCCTCTCCTTACCAGTATTTTTCCCCATATCTGTGGTAAAAATGCTTTTATTGCTTAAGAAGGCGTTCGGCAGCAGGAGCTACTCGCTCACACGTCCGCCATAGAGCTCGGTCAGGCTCCGCCCCCAGTTTATGTATTTCTTAATGATGTTCAGAGAAAATAAAGCCACATGTAGTCAGATTATTGCTTTAAAGGGCATCTGTCATCAGATTTGTACCTATGAAACTGCCTGGTGCAGCAGTTAAACCTAGAGGCTCAGCTCTCTCTGCAACAGCAACGCCCCCATTGCTCCTAGATGCTCATTTGCATATATGAAAACATAGTTTTTCTCAGCAACACAGGCACATATGAACATGGGACCAACACAGATGACTTCAGCTGCCAAGTGCACATGTAACAGGTAAGCCAGTTTCATAGGTGCAAATCTGCTGACTGAGGACCTTTTAAGATTCATAAACGTTTTGTACTCAACCATTATTTATAATGAGTAAATAGGACACTAAGGGGATCACTGTTCCTGGAAAGAAGAAGACAACCCATGTTGAAGTCCAAGCATGAGCTAGGATCTGCTCTTACATCTCATGAAGACAGACCTTGTCCATATGACCTATTTGGCCATATTGAAATTAAAGTGGTAGTTCATTACTTGTGACTTGAGCAACTCTGGAGGACCCTCCGTGTCCATGAAATGACCTGGTCGGTCATTACTTTCAGTGGCCACCAAGCAATACTACATGTCTGCAGCTGCTGCAAGTCAAGTGTGTAGTCTGATGCAAATTCCACCGGTGAGAACAGCCAAACACCAAAGGTCGGAGAAGCCAGACCAATTTCTTCTTCTTGAGATAATCCCTTAATACCTTATTAAAAATTATATCGTAAATCTGGATTCTGCATCCGTGTTTCAGTGGGTTTACCTGAACATACTCTTTAGTAAAGTTCAGAATGTTTCTCCACCAGTTCTAACTTTGCTGCACAGTACTTTACAGGTTCCAGCATATGGACTGCTTGTCTAATTGGTCCAGAATGAGTAAGCTGTTAAGCAAACACACCCTGTCTGCTTGAGCTTGGCTAAAATACTACAGATTCATACATGATTTTATTCTTCTTGTTTCAGCAGTTCTTCTCCTGCTTAAAGAGCTCAACGATGAAAGAAAAAATGGATTTGTAGAATCTTTTCACGCAATCTTGCAAGTCACGATAATTAGCATTATGCCACGGGGGACAATATCTGAAGTAGCACTGTCATCCAAAGTAATTACCATCCCTTTTAAACCAAAAGGCTTCTTGAATGATGTATGGGTTATAAATTTTATGGGAAAATATTTGTCAAATGCAAAAAAAAAAGTCAAAGGAAGCTCAAAATATCCATTTTCCTCACATTTTGCATACACATTTCAGGGTTTAATCCATGGCCCATTGTTTGATTGCTGCATAATATTATATAATTTCACAAAGTCGAACCATTATACGAATATTTAAATGATAGACATTGCACCTAATTGGCCCTTAAAGGGGTTGGCCACTTTTTTGGTTATTGTAGACCAATGTGTTTGTTAGATGATCATATGTCAGTAAGGCCTTGTTCACACCTCAGTTATTTGATCAGTTATTTCCATCAGTTATTGTGAGCCAAAACCAAGTGCGGGTCAAAAACATGGAGCAGTTGCAGATCTTTTCATTATACCTTATCTCTGTTTAGCCTCCAGTCCTGGTTTTGGCTCACAAAAACTGATGGAAATAACTGATCAAATAACTGACGTGTGAAAAAGTCCTTACTAATATAGCCTTGGTTAAACTTCTGCACCATTTCTATGTTTTCCCCCTTGTTTACAAAGTCTTTTGTGCTGTCCACACAGAGGTTCTGTCCATAAGATGGCTGCTGATGGAGGGTCATGTGACCAGGCAAGTCACCAACATGTTATGCCTTCTTCATTCAAATACATTGCACCTGCCATCTGCACTTGTTCTCTTGGGAGTTTAGTGCAGTGTGTTTGAATGGAGGACACATCACATGGAGGTGATTTGCCTGGTCATGCAACCCACTATCAGCGGCCATCTTATGGAAAGGACCTCTGTTTGGCCAGCACAAAAGACTTATTGTAGGTGAGTCCAATTTGACAGGAAGCAGAGCAACAAAACAAAATACCACGGTGCAGCCAGGGGCGTAGCTAAAGGCTCATGGGCCCTGATGTAAGAGTTCAGCTTGGGCCCCCTTCCCTCAATGCTTTGTTGCCAGGGGTAGGGAAGCACATAGCCTTCGTGCTGCCTGAGGAGAACATTGAAATGCCCCCCCCCCCATGTCAAATTCTTGACCTAAGCCCTTCCCTCCAGCCAGAGGTGTAACTTGACCAGAATGTACTAATACCTGTTCCTTCTTATGCCTCACAAGGGTCTTTGTGTCCCCTCAGGCCCCTGGCCCCGGGCTCTATTGCTACCTCTGCACCCCCTATAGCTATGCCCCTGGGTGCAGCACAAAATACTCTCGATACTGAGGATGGTGATACAGTTGAATTTAGGAGGGCACCTGGTTGCTGGCCAGGTGCATAAGTGCCTGATGCTCCTAGCATTAATTAATGCTGAGAACATCAGATCGTTATGTATATGGTAAGCGGCCGTGAAGAGGGCTTGGGCGGACTCCTGGACATCGGTCATAAATATCAATATGAGCACGTACTTTAAAAGAGGAATATTGAATAAAAGGGCAAAATGGAGAGGATGTAATATTGAGAAAAACAGTGAATATAAGTATTGCAGAGCTTATGATAAAAGTCCAAAAGTTTTCCCCAAGAGATTCCAATTTCCGGTTTGATACTACCAAATATGAAGCATGGTACCTCTACAGGGTCCATAGTAATACAAAGTGGGGACCATACAAATTGTAATTCCCATCAATGTTTGAAGCTGCTTTTTGGACTTTAGGAAGGGTCAGTTTGCTTGTCTGCCTATTTTGAAGAGAAACTGTTAACCACAAAATGTAATGCGCTCTGTAGACATTGTCTAATAGAGCAGGAGGAGCTGAGCAGATTAATGTATAGTTTTCTGGAAAAAGATTCTTGGTGTTTATACATTTAAACTGTATCTTTGTGTTTTCTATGCCTAAGGCCCCTTTCACACGGGCGATGTTTCCTCGCGGGTGCAATGCGTGATGCGAACGCATTGCACCCGCACTGAATCCTGACCCATTCATTTCAATGGGGCTTTTCACATGAGCGATGTTTTTCACGCAGCAGTTCGCCGTTGCGTGAAAATCGCAGCATGTTCTATATTCTGCGTTTTTCACGCAGAACTGGCCCCATTGAAGTGAATGGGTCTGCGTGAAAATCGCATTGCATCCGCACACAGGTGCGGGTGCAATGCGGTTTTAACGCATGGTTGCTAAGAGATGTTGTTTGTAAACATTCAGTTTTTTCGCACGCGCGTGAAAAAGCATTGAAACGCTTCGCACCCGCGCGGAAAAAACAACGAACATACGCAATCGCAGTCAAAACTGACTGCGATTGCGTGCGGATTGGTGCGGATGCGTGCGGATTTTCCTGAACGCATCCGGACCAAATCCGGACACGCTCGTGTGAAAGAGGCCTTAGACTTCCTCCATGTACAGTTTTCAGTGACTGACAGCTATCTCTGTATATATAGTGAATTCTGTCAATCACTAATAGTCTTCCTCCGTGTAAAACTGAAGTCAGAAAGAGCAGAGATATAAATGCATACTGTATTTTGTGCCCTGAAAGGCGCACCTGCCCTTAAGATGCCTCTAGGTTTTAGACAAGGAAAAGGAAAGAAAACATTTTCATCTCACCTCATATCGGACCTCAGATCACACCCCCAATGTTAATCAGATCTCCAGAGTCAGTTTAGTTCTTTCTTTTGGATGGAAGCGTGCCCTGGCCGGCAGCACGCCTCCTGTTTGATGCTTGCGCTCTGGTATGGAGACGGGTGACGTCACATGATCAGATTCCTAATATTATTTAGACCTCAACTCAGACCTCAATGTTAATTAGAACTCAGATTAGACCCCTGGGATAATCGCACCTCTGATCAAAAAACCACCTCTTCTGCTCCTGAGATCCAGCACTCTTCCTGTTTTGCTGTACTGGGACCTGACATCACAGAGGTCACAGAGCACACCCATGAACTCAGGCTGTGCGCAGGTCAAAGAAGAGCGTGCAGTGGCAGCAGAAGAAGACCAGGGATCGGTGAGTACAGAGCCAGCTCAAGGAGCACTGTATTCATTGCTTCCCAGTTCTGCTGTACTAATGAGCACTTCTATAATGGAAATGATCATTAATATTCACAAAATAAGACCCCCTGCCATTTTCCCCCCACTTTTGGGGAAAAAGTTCATCTTACTAGGTGAAAAATATTGTAAATTACAAGTTTTATCACATCTTTTCCCATAAAGCTATCAATCTGCTCTGCTCCTTCTGCTCTATAACCTGCGTCCTGCAGATTGCAACACCTTTTTTTGGTTACAGGTTCCCTTATAAACAGATGTCATCTGAACCTGATGATTTTGGCAAGACCTGCAGACAATGTAATGTATATAAGTGGGGGAGGTTGTCCCAATATTGAGGGAACAAAGGGTGAGGCATGTTGGATTTCAACATGCTCAATACTTTGTTCTCACGGGAGGTAAGTGGCCACCAGAGGTGGCAGCTTACTTCCCTCTCCCTATTGAGAACACATGCTCTCAAGGCAAGTGTAAGTGTAGGAACTAGTTCAGTGGAAACCAGGCACATATCATAGAGACAGGTTTTATTATTCTTCTTGTGTAATCCCTTATGAAATTCTATATTCTTCCATGGCAGGCACTCTGTGTGTCTTGTTTTGGTACGTTATCTGACAATTTGCATTTATTTTTTTCCTCACCATTCATTGTGTTTGGAAATCCCTTACCGGTTATGTAACAAGCATGAACATGTATCTTCAGTTATGATGCCAACTGCATTTCACCTCTGTTCCAAAAATGTAATGTTTTTATGTATAGGTAATACAGGATGTTCTTCCTGTGTGCTTCTTGTCTGGTTTTGCAGGAGATACTCAAATTAAAGAGGACCTGTCACTACAAAATATAGTGCAGTCTGCAGGCAGTTATAGAGTAGGAGGTGCTGAGCAGGAGCAGATTTATATATATATATATATATATATATATATATATATATATATATATATATATATATATATATTTGTGGGAAAAGATTTGGTAAAACTTGAAATTTGTACATTTAAATCTCTCCTCTTTCTGACTTCAGTTGTACACAGAAGACATCAGTGATTGATGGCATTCTCTGTGTAAGTGTGTATACAGAGATAGCTGTCAGTCACTGATCGTTGTACACAGGGGAGGTGTTATCAGTGATTGATCACATTCCCTGTGTAAGTGTGTATACAGAGATACTGTAGCTTTTCCCCAGAGATACTGGGCGTGGTGTGGGCAGGGAAGAGGGCGGGACGGTCTCATTTACCCCTAGATGTTTTGCTTAAAGGGGTTGTCCGAGTTATGAAAAAAAAATATAGCACTGTAAATCTGATGGGCAGCAATATATAACTAAGTTAAGCAAGTTTTAGGCAAAAAAAATCCATATTTCCCTGGTTCTTTTCTGGTCTTTGTTTACATGCAATAACAACAATCTCAGCCCCTCCCCCTTCTCCCCCCCTCTCTGCAAAGGGAATGAATACAAGTGCTGAGTGACATGTCTGCCTGCTGGAATACTCAGCAGCATGTTGTATGTGTAGGACTACAAGTCCCAGCTGTACAATGACAATGCTGATACACACAGGAAATTCTCCCTACCTGTTCTTGTACAATACAATTCCTCTATAGCTCCTTGCCCAGCATTTGTCTCCTCTCACTGCTGCAGCTACTGTTTGTTCTAAAGCCTTGAGCCCTCAGTGTGTTCTGGCTGAAGGGGTTAATGTTTTATCTGAAGGAAACCAGGGAGAGCAGATAGCAGCCGGCAAAGAAAGGGGGCGTGGCCACTGACGTCTGTACAGACTCTTATCTGAACTCTGAGGCTTGTGAACGAAACATCACAGAGCTAAGGTGACATCACAGGTCATGTGACCCTGAGTCAACTCTGAGAAACCAGCAACTTTGGAAACACAAAGTATATGGGAAAGTTATTATACCTGACAAGTTAGAAACATATAAAGAACAAAAAAATAACTCGGACAACCCCTTTAATCTTTTCTCACAAAAATATATATCAATCTGCTCAGCTCTTCCTGCGCTATAGCATGTTGCCTGAAGATTGTATTGCATTTTGTGGAGACAGGTTCTCCTTAAAGGGAACCTGTCATCTCTGAAACACCCCCTGAACTAGATTAAGAGGTGTATAGTGTAAGTGATGCTGAATCCGAATATGTAAGTTTTATCTTCATACTCACTTCCATTCTGACGCTGTGCTCCCACAAACCTGCAGTAAAATGCACTCACTGGACTCTTCTTTGAGTCCTCTCCATTATGTGAGTGAGCACTGGAGTCCAGTGAGTGCATTTTACTGCAGGTTTGTGGGAGCACAGCGTCAGAATGGAAGTGAGTATGAAGATAAAAATTACATAACCGGACTCAACGTCACTTACACTATACACCGCTTACTGTAGTTCACGGGGTGTTTTGGAGATGACAGGTTCCCTTTAAAGGGGTTGTGCCACTAAAAATATTATACATTTTTCAAACCAGTACCTGGATCTGAATACTTTTATAATTGCATGTCTTTACAAATTTACCATAGCCACTGAGCTATTCAATAAAATGCATCTGTATAACACCACCTGCTGTTTGTTCTTTTCCTTATTTCTTGTCCACCTAACTGAGGTGGTCGCAAATGCTAATCAGTTAGAAGCTGTGGCAGTTAGAAGAGCTACACCAGAAAGGACAAAGTCCCTGAGAATGGACACACCCCCTTAGCTGCCAGGCTGAAATAAAACTAGTAAAATAATTGGAACAATGAATGGGAAGATCTCTGGTTCCATGTGAGGTACAGGGCTGGTTCTAGCATTGTTACAGATTGTTATATACCATATGATGTCTGATTTTAATTTTTTACATCAATCATGGCATAACCCCTTTAAGTAACGCCAATATGTTGTTTGGGAATGAGGTGTATCATTTATGAGTAGCATTTACAGTACAGGAGTGGCAGGCTATGTATAAAGAGTTCCTTATTCGAAGGGTTAGCGCTATATTCTAAGAGAATCCTTGACCCTATCTTTGGTTAGAAAAAAGTTTTTATTTGAATTTTGAGGTGTAAGACACAGATAAGTAAAAGTGCAGGGATGCAGCATTTTCCATGTCGCTACATATTTCAGAAGGTACATGTATAAAGAAAATCAGACATTTACAGTGTACAGTAAATTCAAATAATAGGAGTTAAGACCCTGGTGACAGAGGAGATAGGGGTGACACAAGAAGTAAAAGTGCTTGTTTTGTGCAATGATACAACCATCTATTATACTAAATAGCATACACGACATAAAGCTGCATGAGCCATCACCAGCCAGTATCTGTGTATGAAAAGATACTGTATGAAGTTCATGAGTGTGCAAGGAGTGTGGGGAATAGTGTTGAATGAAGGGATGGTGTTCTGAGAAAGAAAGCTGATAAAAGGACATGAGTCAATTTCTGAAATGTGATAGACCTACCCGAAAAGATGTGTGTTTATGGTACAGTTAGAACTGTGGATGTTGAGGTTTGATGATTGTCCGGTTATGGCATATGTAAAACCTCGGAGACAAGAGTGGGAGGTTTGGATTATGAAGGCTCATTGGCAGAATGTAGTGCATGCGTATGGTGGTAGACAGAGATAAGGGAGGAGATATAGGGGGTGCAATGAAGAGCTCTGTGGGTGAGAGTGATGAGGTTTAATTGAATTCTAAAGTAGGCAACCAAGGCAGTGACTGGCATAGGTTAGAGGAATTAGTATAGAGGATGGACAGAAAGATAAGATTGGCTGCTGAATTCAGCATAGATTGGAGAGAGGGGAAGACCAATGAGTAATGCCTTATAGTACTTTGAAGTGCAGGTGATATGAATGTGCAAGTTATTGCTATAGGAAGTACAAGAACAGATCTGGGTTTCGACATAACACAAAGACAGCAGGTGTGTTGGATGGAGTTATACTAATATCACACACTGACATGGAAATTTATGATATGGTTTAGGTAGCAGGGGTGCACCACCAATGAGGCCAGGTGAGGTGATCCCCTCAGGCAGCACTAGGTAGGGGCAAGAGTGGGACAGCGGAAGGGCCATGGGCAATGAGCTATCATTGTGGCTAAGGGGTTAAGTTCATAAATTGGCTAGGTGCACCCCTGTTAGGTAGGTTAGTACATGCTACAAACACAAGCTCAGTTTTTGAAATAGAGCACGATTTTCGAAAGGGACAGGACATGATGTTAGCGCAGGTGTTTTTTAAGTAATGCATGGGTGATGTCACAGGAAGAAGTATAGACCTTAGTGTCATGAGTGTAGAGATGGTACTGAAAATGAAATCTGCCTTTAGTTGGTAAAATAGGGGTTGCAAAGTGTTTGTAAGTCATGCTGGTGCTGTAGAAACTGACACTGTTTCTGACTCTCTCTCCCTCCTCTCAGTGTTAGAGATAGCAGCAGGAGGTTGTAAACAGTGCACAGTTGGAGGATATCCAAGGGGAGCTGCTCACATGGGCTTAAGCTAGGGAGAAGGCAGTTTGCAGGAGGAGAATCACATGTTACATGACACAAGTTACAAACTAAACGTGAATTGGGTTGTAATTCTCAGTGTCCGCTCTTATTCTGTATATATGGACACTGCATAGTACCACTTCTCTTGTCCTGTACACTGGGTGTAATTCTCAGTATCTGCTGTTATTCTGTATATATACACTGCACAGTACCACTTCTCCTGTCCTGTATACTGGGTGTGTTTATCAGTATCTGCTGTTATTCTGTATATATGGACACTGCACAGTACCACTTCTCCTGTCCTGTATACTGGGTGTAATTCTCAGTATCTGCTGTTATTCTGTATATATGGACACTGCACAGTACCACTTCTCCTGTCCTGTATACTGGGTGTAATTCTCAGTATCTGCTGTTATTCTGTATATATGGACACTGCACAGTACCACTTCTCCTGTCCTGTATACTGGATGTAATTCTCGGTATTGCTCTTATTCTGTATACAGTATATGGACTCTGCACAGTACCACTTCTTTTGTCCTGTACACTGGGTGTAATTCTTAGTGTCTGCTCTTTGATCTGTATCATAAATATACTGCATAGTACCATTTCTCCTGTCCTGTATACTGGATGTGATTCTCAGTATCTGCTCTTATTCTGTATATATGGACTCTGCACAGTACCACTTCTTTTGTCCTGTACACTGGGTGTAATTCTCAGTGTCTGTATCATAAATTATACTGCACAACATGGCTATAAAATGTTTTTTCTACCCTCTAAAACATGTTTTTATTCTACCCTCCATGGTGTCTGGCAGAAGAGGATAAGCACACTGTCTCATGCTGCAGGAAGGCTAGGTGCACCCCTGGACATACCCACATGAGAATAGTCTAAAACTAGAAGCTGGTTGCAAAGTGAATGTGAGGAGGTCTAAAAAGGAATGAAGGAGTGATCAGTACAAACTAAAACTTAGTGGAAGTTTTACTAACATATGTACAAATTAGAATTTTTCCATGCCATAGCCTTTAAGGCCAATAGTTTATAGTATTCTGAGTAGGAGTTGGTGGTCTTTAGTGTCAATCACCACAGCAAGGTCCAGAAGAATCTATAGAGGATATGTGCCATTACACTTAGTAGTCAGGAGATTATTTGAGACTTTAGAGGGCAACTTTTATAGAGTGAGAGAGATACGAGATTATAAAGGGTGGAGAAGAGAATTAGCACAGAGATGACTAATTAGGCAAGAGTAGACCAAGCGTTCCATTTACCGAGGATTGGTAGTTAGCAGTGCAGCTGCAGAAGCCAGTTTTAATTGACAGCCAGATTTTCTACCGAGAAGACCGAGACAGTTACCATCTGATAGGGTTCTACAGCCTGTTAGTCTGTTTTCACAAGGAAGGTCTGTTTCTGGTTTAGCCTTTGTGGATTTGGGGGCTGCAGCCTTAGGTCTAATGGTGTGTAAACTACCTGAACTCTTCTGGTTCCTGGGGTGGATACTACTCCCTTAGCCAGAGGGTTAATTGAGTATAAAAAACCCAGAATTGGTTATAAAGATCGGGTTTATTCATTCTGAAAAGTGTTGATTGGGATAGGCCTACTCCTCTTAAGACCCTTCAACGATTTCTCAGTTTTGCAAACTATTTTAGAAAATTCATTACAAATTTTTCAGTTATTGTCAAGTCTTTGACTGACCTAACCAGGAAGGGGGTGGATCTTCTCCATTGGTTCCCTGATGCTTTTTCCCCCTTGGAAACACTGAAAGAAGGTTTCATTCATGCACTCATACTTGCCTGATGTCACCAAACCATTCATTGTTGAGGTGGATGCTTCTGAGGTAGGGGTGGGTGCAGTACTGTCTCAAGGGTCATGTTCCTTAACTAATGTTCAGCCATTTTTCTGAAGAAAATTTTCCTCCACCGAAAGGGATTATGATATTGGCAATCAGGAACTGCTGGCTATCAAATGGGCCTATGAGGAATGGTGATATTTCTTAGAAGGATCTCACCCCCAGATCATTGTACTTACAGATCACAAGAACCTAATATTTTGGGACACTGGTAAGAGTTTGACTCCTAGACAAGTACACTGGGCCTTATTCTTTACCTGGTTTATTTTATTGTTACTTATCGCCCTAGTTTGGGTAATGTGAAAGTGGATGCTTTATCACACAGTTTTTGTACTCGTGATTTTATCAGTGCTGAACCTGGCAATATTCTTCTTCCAGGTATTGTCATTGCCGTTGTTAATCCTGATCTTACCTCTGAAATATCATGTTATCAGGATATGGCTCCCAGTAATCTTCCCTCTGGTAAATTCTTTGTTCCTCCAAATCTTCGTCTTAAAGTTTTGGAGGAATCTCATTGCTGTATACTTGCAGGTCATCTGGGAATTGCTGAGACTAAACATCTAGTCTCCAGAGCATACTGGTGGCCTACTTGGTCACGAGATGTGGTTGCCTTTGTCTTGGCATGTGATGTTTGTGCAAGGGCCAAGGTACCCAGGAGACATTCTGTGGGTCTACTTTGCCCCTTGCCCATTACATACCATAGGCTACTTTCACACTAGCGTTTTCTTTTTCCAGTATTGCGTTCCATCATAGGGGCTCAATACCGGAAAAAACTTTTCCGTTTTGTCCCCATTCATTGTCAATGGGGACAAAACTGAACTGAAGACAACGGAATGCTCCTAAAAGCATTCCATTCCGTCTCCAGAACGGAGAGCAAACCGCAACATGCTGCGGTTTGCTCTCCGTCCTGGGCATCCGTACCAAGACAGATCCATCATGACCCCCAATGCAAGCCAATGGGGACGGATCCGTTCAGTAAACGGATCTGTCCACCATTGACTTTCAATGGAGTTCATGACGGATCCGTTCACAGCACACCACACATGACAGACACATACACACAGACATACACAGACATACACAGACATACTTACATGCTCCCAGCAGCTCCGCACATCACAGGAGGAGGAGGACTGCGCGCACATAGGAAAATTCTCCCTCCAGCAGAGGGCGCTGTGGGGAATATTCCTATGTGCGCGCCGTCCTCCTCCACTGGAGCTGCTGGGAGCATGTAAGTATGTATGTGTATGTCTGTGTGTATGTCTGTGTGTATGTTGTATGTTTATGTGTGTGTATGTGTATGTGACACGTGTGGGGCCAAAGCGCTTAAACCCATTCCACATTAAACTTCAGTGCATCTTATGGAACAAAAAATACAGTATATATCCCCTATGTAAAAACAACCAAAATAGAAAGTGGACACAAATAAAGGGGTTATCTGGTAATAAATATTGATGACCTATCCTCAGAATTGGTCATCAATATCAGATTGGCCGGTTTCCGATGCTCGGGCTCCGTGAGCGCCGTGGCCGCTTTCTAGCCCATGTGAAATCACATGGCCTAGTTGCAGTTCAGCCTTGCTGAAGTGTTGAACGCTGTGCTTGGAAGAGATGCCAGCAGCCAGCTGCGCTCACCAAAGCTCAAGTGAGCACAGTGGCTCCTCGTAACAGCTTATTGGTGGGGGTGCTGGGTGTCAGACCCTAGCAGATCTGATGATGACCTTTCCTGAGATAACTGGATAACCACTTTAAAAAAAAAATAATAAAAAAAAAAAAAAAAAAAAAATATATATATAGATATATAAATATACAGTATATATTTATTATTTTTTTTGTACTTAGTTCTTCTAAACAAAATAAAAAAAAGTAAACAGACAATTTTAGGTTAGATTTCACTCACTGTTAGGGCAACCAAAGAGTCCTTAAAGGGGTTGTCCGAATTATGAAAAAAAAATATAGCACTGTAAATCTGATAGGCAGCAATACGGTATATAACTAAGTTAAGCAAGTTTTAGGCAAAAAACAAAATCTAGATTTCCTCATTTCCCTGGTTCTCTTCTGGCCTTTGCTTACCTGCAGTAATAACAATCTCTGCCCCTCCCCCCCTGCTCTGCACAGAGAGTGAATACAAGAGCTGCCCTGAGTGACATGTCTGCTGGAATACTCAGCAGCATGTTGTATGTGTAGGACTACAAGTCCCAGCTGTACAATTACAATGCTGATACACACAGGAACTTCCCCCTACCTGTTCTTGTGCAATACAATTCATCTGTCAGCTCCTGTGCCCAGCATTTGTCTCCTCACTGTCTGCAGTGTAAATCCTGTTGTAAAACCTTGAGCCCTCAGTGTGTTCTGGCTGAAGGGGTTAATGTTTTATCTGAAGGAATCCAGGGAGAGAGCAGATAGCAGCGGCAGTGCGGGGGGGCGTGGCCAGTGACTTCTCGTGTACAGACTGTTATCTGATCTCTGAAGCTTGTGCACGAAACATCACAGAGCAGGGAGATAAGGTGACATCACAGGTCATGTGACCCTCAGAGAAATCTGACAAACAAGCAGCTTTAGAAGCACAAAGTATATGGGAAAGTTGTTATACCTGACAAGTTAGTAACATACAAAGAACAAAAAAAATAACTCGGACAACCCCTGTAACAGATTGTACTATATCAAAATTATAATTGAGCTGAGGCACTGTATACAGTAATTGAAGTCAGATGTGTTCACTTCTCCAATTCTTATTGAAAGAACATGCATATTTACACTCGCTGCCAGAAAAAAAATAAAGCACCCAGATAGAAATGTTGGATTGCTTCAAAACTGGGCATGCAGTTATATCTCAGGCAGGTGTGTAAATCAATACAGGTGTGGTCTGATTACAAACTGGGTCTTGCAGCAAGAGGAAGTAAAATTGCTTCCCCCACTGCCCTATAAAAAAGGCTTTCAGAGGCTACTTTTGGGTAGTGTACCTCTTGATGAGAGATCACTGACTGCTAGACATGCCTCTATGACACAGTCAAAGACATATTGCCCAGCTGACAGACTTTCATAGGGGACGCATTGCTGAGAGAAGCAGGATGCATGTTTCAACATGTTGCCTCCAATCTAGCTGTTCTGACCTAGCAGTTAGGAGGTTTTGGGAGCACTGGGTACATGAGGTCACACATTGCTAACAGGCCTAGACAACAATCAGTAGAGAGGATCGTTTGATCCAACTGCAAGCACAAGCAGCGCCCACAGTTTTGTTGTCCACCATCCAGACACAGGTGGCACCTTCACTACACACCCATCGCTTAGCACAAGGAGGCTAGGGGCGGCCCAACATGGCACTAGAGCATTCTGTACAGTTTCCCCAATAAACTTATCTATTCGCTCTTATATTGTAATCATTTACCTATATTATCATTACATTCACACCTAGAAACTTTCAGTCAAGTCTTGACTGCTTGAGAAAAGTCCCAGTAAGAGGACTGAAACGTTGCACTGGTGAAATAAAGAACACTCACTGTTAGCACATTTTTTGGTGGTGCTGTGGACGTTTTTCATTTAGTTACGTAGATATATGCAGTGCCCTGGAATGAACGGCACTTTATAAGTAGCAGTAATATTTTACATTTTAGGAATATCCCTCGCTTTTTCTTTCCTTTCTAGTTTGCGTTTTACTTTGTACAGACATGCCCATCTATTGTTTGCAGTGAAAGGATATTTTTTATGCCAATTCTTTAGGTCACCAAATACTCTTTTATATGTGGAAATTTCAGTACATTTTGTTTGTCCACCATTCTGAAAATGTGCCAGCTGGACATAAGCTAAAAGTAGGGTCATAAGGTTCTATACACATTTGTAATAAACGGCTTCAAGCATAGACCCAACACATAAATGACAAATAGCCCCTTTGTCTGATTGATTCACTGAATTGTTTCATCTCTAAATGGAAGGTCAATGAGAAGTTAAACTAATAAGGGAAAGAGCATTAATAATAGAAGGTGCGGCATACGGGCTGTAGTAATGGCTGTTATCATAAGGTTAATGAGAGCATGCATAGTAGCAGGAAGCCGTCCTAGGCCGTTTTCATTGAATGATATTTAAATTGCTCCCCAAATAAATATAGTCCCTACATAAAATAATCATTAAGCGTATTGAATTTCTATCTAGTTGGCATTGTGTTTGCAGTTGTGCTATGTTTGCTGTTCATACAATTTACAATGATCAGCTGTAGCATCAAAACCACTGGCAGGAGAAATACTGGCATCTGTCTATAGGGGTGGGAAGTTAAAAGTTACCCCCTATACACAGCGCTGTACCAGGCAACACAGAGGAGGCAATAGGGGCGAACACAGCAGCAGAGATGCTTGATCTGCTGCTCCATTCAGATGAAGAATGGGACCTCCACTGATCAGATAGTTCGTCCACACCCTGTGGAGAGGGAATAACTTTTAATGATGGCACAACCCTTTTAAAATGTTCTGGTCAAAAAATAGTATACACGGATAGACTTCATAAAATGATATCCTGAAGGCCATCCACCTATTTTTTATTTTTTGTACACAGTGTAGTCAAATATAGTTCATTAATAGGTAATAAAAACACATTTTAGGCTACTTTCACACTAGCGTTTTTGCTGGATCCAGCAGGGTTGAGCAAAAACGCTTCTGTTACTGATAATACAACAATCTGCATCCGTTATGAACGGATCCGGCTGTATTGTCTTTAACATAGCCAAGACTGATCCATCATGAACTCCATTGAAAGTCAATGGGAGACGGATCTGACGGTGTCAGAGAAAACGGGGGTTGCATTGGGGTCATGACGGATCCGTCTTGCTCCGCATCCCAGGACAGAAAGCAAGCTGCAGCATGGGGTATAAGAATGGAACGGAATGCATTTTGGAGCATTCTGTTCTCTTCAGTTACGCTTTGTCCCCATTGACAATGAATGGGGGCAAAACTGAAGCATTTTTTTCCGGTATTGAGAACCTATGACGGATCTCAATACTGGAAAATAATAACGCTAGTGTGAAAGGAGCCTTATAGACGTTTACCTATAAGTGATGGCCTATCCTGAGGATGCATTGACATGAATAGGGGCAGCACTGCAATAATCAGCTCCGTCCACTGCATGTGGAGCTTTCTAGTTCCAACACTGACTTCTGGCAACTAAGCTACTGTGGAAAAGCTGATCAGCGGGGAGTCGAACCCCTGCCAATCAGATAGTGATGGCTTATCCAGAGGATAAGCCATCACTTGTATAGGGTTAGCTGACACCCTTTAACTCTTTCAGTACAGAGCCACTTTTCACCTTAAATCCCAGGCGGATTTTTGCAAATCTGACAAGTGCCACTTTATGTGGTAATAACTTTAGAACGTTTTTACTTATCCAAGCCATTCTGAGATTGTTTTCTCGTGACACATTGTACTTCATGGCAGTCATAAATTTGAGTCAATATATTTCACCTTTATTCATGAAAAAATCCCAAATTTACCAAACATTTTGAAAAATTTTCAATTTCTCTGCTTTTAAAACAGAAAGCGATACCTCATAAAATAGTTATTATTTTACATTCCCCATATGTCTACTTTATGTTGGCATCATTTTGTAAATGTCATTTTATTTTTTTTAGGACGTTAGAAAGCTTAGAAGTTTAGAAGCAATTTTTCAAATTTTCAACAAAATTTCCCAAACCATTTTTTGAGCACCAATTCAGTTATAAAGTGATTTTGAGGGGCTTACCTAATGAAAACCACCCATAAATGACCCCATTTTAGAAACTACACCCCTCAAATTATAAAAAAAAAACTGTTACAAACTCTGTTAACCCTTGAGGTGTTCCACAAGAATTAAAGGAAAATGGAGGTAAAATTTAAATTTTTTGGTAGATTATTCATGTTAATAATTTTTTTCTTGCAACACAGCAAGGGTTAACAGCAAATTAAACCACTATATACATTACTCTGATTCTGAAGTTTACAGAAATACCCCATATGTGGTGGTAAACTGCTCTATGGGCACGTGGCAGTGGTCAGAAGGAAAGGAGCAACATATGGATTTTGGAGACAGATTTTGCTAGAATGGTTTTCAGGCACCGTTTTGTATTTTAAGAGACCCTGACGTACCCCTACAGTGGAAACCCTCAAAAAGTGACCGCATTTTGGAAACTACACCCCTTAAAGAATATATTAAGGAGGGTACTGACCACTTTGACCCCCTAAGTGTTTTTTTTTGGAATTTGGAAACACTTGGCTATGAAAATGAAAAGTTTCATTTTTTCCAATAAAATTATGTTTTCACCCCAAATTTTTCATTTTCACAAGGGGTAACAGGAGAAAAAGCATCCGATAATTTGTTACCCATTTTCTCCTGAATACGGAAACACCCCATATGTGCTGCTGTAGGGGCACATGGCAGGATTTAGAACAAAAGTGTCAAGGTTGGGGTACACAGAAAAAGGGGGATGTGATCCCTGAGCTCTCCCCAACCCCTGTCCCTGCCTAATTGCCTCCGTGTCCTAGGCGACACAGCGACAACCACGAGGACTGCAATTACACTGAATAAGGTGCAGGGAAAACGGACAACAAACAGAGACAAACAAAACACTGAAGAATAGTCAAACTAGCTGCATCAGAAAACCAGAGGATACGTAGTACAAAATCAGAAGACGGTAGAGTAGTCCAGTACAAGCCAAGGGTCAAATATAAGCAGTCAAAAACAAACGATACAATGCACAAGCAGGAGTAGCAAGGATTTGCAAAAACCAACAAGGAGCAGAGAGGAAGGTAGGTATAAATGCAGGAAGATATCCCACCCCCAGGTTCTGAATGGACCAGATTCTGAGAATCCACTCAGCCCAGCACCTGAGTATTAACCCTAAGTAAACAAACAAAACATGAAGATGGGCGTTGGCTCCAAAACAACCCCACAGTGTGAACATGGTTAAAGGCAAGGCGTAGGCACTAAACAAACACACAAAAACTCAGAATACCAAGCAAAACATAGAAACCTATATTCTCCGGTGACCAGACCTGACAGTACCCCCCCCTCCACGAGGGGCCTCCGGACCCTTGGACCCTAAGGATGGTTTAGACGGATAGTCCCGATGAAAAGATTTAACCAATCGTGGAGCATGAGCATCCCTAGCAGGGACCCAAGATCTATCCTCAGGACCGAAACCCTCCCAATGAATGAGGTATTGAAGAGAGTTCCTGACCAGTCTGGAATCGACAATCCTCTCTACCTCATACTCGAGATCACCCTCCACCACAGATGGCGAGGGAGGGTCAGGGAGGGTACCACAGGATCCACATAGCGTTTCACCTCTT